>CM053028.1:349137286-349154166 GCA_028564925.1 Lithobates sylvaticus
AAAGGGGACAGCTGCCCTGGGCCCATTCATTGTTGTGGGGCCCAAAGAAACTGAGCTGCCCCTTGAGCCTGCACTGCCTGCAAAAAGGTGATACGTGGATTTGGCTATCACCCAGGAGGTGAGGGCAGAATGTTGGGGGCACTGGTGATTGATTGGGTGTTATGTCTGTAGTCTGTTAGTGATTGGCCAGCTCAGTAAGGTAAGCCTTGTCCGGGAAGAGCTGGAGTCAGTCCCGGGCACAGTCACACCAACCCTCTCTCTCGCCATATCCGACAAACCACAGACCAAGAAATTACACTTTGCTACAATGTAAAGTAGTGAGTGTACAGTTTGTATAACAGTGTAAATTTGCTGTCCCCTCAAAATAACTCAACACACAGCCATTAATGTCTAAACCACTGGCAACAAAAGTGAGTACAGAAAGTGTCATTTCTTCTGTGTAGTCACATGAAAAGATATAATAAAATATTTACAAAAATGTGAGGGGTGTACTCATTTTTTTGAGATACTGTATAATTTCATCAGGTTACAGGTTACATCCACTTTAAGCATAATTTAATTCACTATACCAATTCCCCCCTCATTGAATTTTTTACATTTTCTTTCCTGCCTTACTACATGACCCCCATGCCATATTTTTGACAATCCAATGACTTTTAGCCTTGATTAAAAAATTACTGATTTTTAAGGTTCAGTTACTGTTGACTTCAATAGAGTTTGGATTCTGCATCCAAAGTTCAGTATAGTTCATTGAACCAAACCCAAACTGAGCCAGGATAAATTTATATATATCTGTGTAAGTATTAGATGTTACTGTAAGTATTTAAAAAAAATTAACATACATTTGTCTTTTACAGCATTGATGAGGATAAATCACAGCGCACACCATTTGTTTATGTAAATCACACAGGGCATATCAGATATGACAAAATGCTTCGCGTAGTCAGCTCATGCAATCTTGGGATCTTCAATTTCCCATTTGATGTTCAAAACTGCTCACTAACCTTTGGCTCTTACATGCACACAGGTAATTACAAAGGGAAGAAAAATATACCTACTGAAAAGTTAAATTCACAATGTTGACTTGAATCACCAATAATACTAGTAGATAATCCTTTCATATCTTGTAAGACAAATAGACAAATTCCAAGAACACTTCTAATATATAAAATAAGGTAATCCAGAGAAGGATAATGAGGTCTGACAAACCCCAAACTGAGTGGGAAGAACTGGGATTTATACAAAACATTGTGCCACCTTCATTTCTCCTAAATTAATCAAATCAGTCAAGACTAATCAAAACTATCATATTTAGATCGTGTGTGTGGGGACAGGCAGAATCATGAGACACATTTCATATTATACACACTAGAGGACAGCCCAATACAACACAGACCATCATAAATCCTATTAACAACATAAACAGAATGTGTCCTAATCCAGAACCTGCAGGTAACAGTCATAAAAAAAACCTCCAGTAAGCCAAATCCTCTATTGAAATCAAGTTGTGAAATACCCTTTCATGTGACCCCCACAGTGCATACCCACAGTCTTGTTTGTAAACGACACAGAGCAAAGGTTTATTCAATATGCGTAATTAGTTCTATGATAACATTTATAGCAAGCATTTACACAAATGTATAAAAGAATAACAACCAGTTTGATGCCACACATGTATATGCTATAATATACAGCAGGCAAAATAGTCACATTAAATCAGTGGTTCTCAACCTCCTAGTGCCGTGACCCCTTGATAAAATTTCCCAAGTTGTGGGGACCACTAACAGTAAAATTTTCGTAGCGTGGGTTGTCAGCACAAGGCAAGACAAGTAATTTGCGCCCCTAACCCATGGACATTTAGCAGTCCCTTCCACTTGTACAGTATTAAAACCCCTTATGGTACATTTTAGGATGTACTGCTCTCTTCTCCTTTCCTTCCCTTTTATCTCTTTCTGTCCTAATGTCTTGTTTTTTTTCCTACCCATCTTTTTCTTCTTTCTCTACCTTTTTTCTTTGTTCCTCCCCCTCTTTTCCTCTCCCTTCCATGTATTTTCTATTTTTATTCCTTCTCTTATGCCTTGGTAGGTGGGGGGAATGGGATGAGTGGCAGTGCTGGGGGAGTTCTGATCAGCCAACTTGGGTGCTCTTGATCAAGGTCATATCTGCTGATCTGAGAACTGTAGTGGGTACCTATAATGACAACTATAATCACAGGTATTGTTACTCACTGTCTCCGGCTTCACTGTGTCTCTGACTTTGTGGTGTCTCGCAGCAGTGACACCTATGCAGAAATCAGGAGATAGGGTCTCCTCCAGCCCCTCCCACTTCACATTCCTCACCAGTCAGCTGACCTCTAGTCTCTGCCCCCCCCCCCCAGCCATGCCATGAACTGAATGAGTGACTGGGAAGAGGCTTAGTGGGTGGCTCCAGGCTCCAGGAACAGCCCAGCTGGGCTTCCACAGGCTCCAGGGACAGCCCTGCTGGGTGGCCATGAAAAGGCTGGGAGAGTGGAGCTGGCTTCAGAAACAGCCCAGGATTTGGTGACCCCTGGCAAGTTGTCATTCGACCCCAGAGTTGAGAACTACTGCATTAAATCTTGTAGAAGATATGCATTTATCTCATTTATATCATGTTTGTACTTTTTCAAGTTTGGAATTTCATTTTCTTCAAAAATATGTTGGTTGTCAGGATGTAAAACAGTGTCATCTGGAAATATGATATAGTTTGAATAATTGAAATTAAGGAATTGTTCACTGAATTATAAGGCTCTCTATGGAGCCGGTTCACATATCTCCACTTCGGCTCCAGTGCAAATTTTCATAGGAGCCCTGTGCGTCTTTTTGTCCATTTCAGGTCCAAATTCAGCCACAAATTTGGACTGAAATTGGACCTGAAATGGTAAACAAGGACGCACTGGACCCCTGTTGTGAGCCCGCATGTGAAGATAGTGTGAACCCAGCCTGATACAAAACTTCTGGACTTCTAAGTCATAACCCTAAATTGTTTTGAAAGGGTGGTGGGCCCTCTAGCGGGCCGCCAAATACCTGCAGCTGGCAGTTTTTGTCTTCCATTGGATCAATGCCAGAATGTAAGATTAATTTCTGAGCCCCAGTGAGTCCAGCAGAAGTGGACTTTAAAGTGACTTGGACTCTGCATAGAAAACCAAAAACCAAAGACAAGCTTTGTTAAGTACCTTTCATTTTTAATCCCATTTATTTTACTGTTATTGTCTGTTTTGTAATACTCCTTTTTCAGAAAATATTTTCTTGCACTGTTTTTTTATTTTCTTTCATTACAATTATATTTAAAAATTGTTAAGTGCAATCTCTAAATGCTCTCACCAGAAATGAAAGAATCCTTGCCTCTTTGAGGGTTACCATATTGTAAACTCTGTACTTTAACATTCAGAATTGCTACAGCAGAAACTAAAAATGGTGCATTTTTATTTACTGTACTTATCAGTAATAGCTTATCTTTCTTCAGATTACCACAGCCAGTGTGGAAAAAAAGACAGCAAAGCATTAAGGCTAAAGTACTAATTATAGACGAGTGAAAGGACAGTAAGGAGTAGATCAGAATGTGTATTTCTTATTCTCAGAGTAGAGTACTGATTGGAAACTATGAATACCATCCACATTTCATTTTGTTTCCCTAAAAGTAAGCCACTAGAACTTTCTGCATTTCTTGGAATACACATCACTTTGCATTGATTATTGCTGTAAAACAAATATTCAAAGCGATTTAACCACTTTCTTTTCCCTAAGCAAACAATTGAGGTCCCCACCAAATTATATATTTATCTATCTAAGTATGGATTGTTTTATGAGCCATCTGTTCATTGAGCAGGTTGCTGGTATATATACAATTTGTAGTTATGATTTAGTGTTGCTAAGGTTTAGCAACAACACCCTATAGTTATTGGTCCTATGTTCTTTTTGGCATGGCAACTGGATAATGTAAATATGTGTAAACAATTCAATTGTTTTGATCAGCAATTGCAACAAAACACAGTGGTAATGCTTGCATTTTATCTGTTGTTACACATGCAAATGCTTCTAAAATTCTGGGTCAGAACATTACTCAGTCTGAAAGTTCCTGAATTATCCCAGCTATGCTCAGAAATGCCTAGACTCTGTTATATTTTATAGAAGGATGATGCCCTTCAAATACAGGAACTTAGAGCTGCTGGCAAAAGCCTTAGCACCCTTCATGAGACCCAATTGAAAAAAAAAAATCATAGTTGTGACAGACCAACATCCAAAGTTCTGTAATCACGTATTTTCTTTCCTACTCAGTGAGAGATGTACGGCTTGGGCTGGCTCTTCCAGTAGAGCAAATTCTTCAAAACTCACTTCAGTACCTTGAGACCAGTGGAGAGTGGGAACTCCTCAGAATTGAAGGAAACCCTGATATCCTGAAATTTGGCATTGATGAATGGGATATAATCACATTCAGGGTGAGAAATTACTTTAACTGAGCTAACTAATTATTATTTGCCTTTATAGCTTTCTGGGTCTTAATGTCAAAGTTCAAGTAAAGCTTATCCTATTTATATACATCCAGTTAAAATGTAATTGAGACATCTACTGTATATGCTTATGTATGCCAACAAAATGTGAACTAAACTTAGTTTGAAAGAAAGTCAGGAAATTCACCCACACATAAAGTGGTATGATTTCTTTGTAAGTTGTATGCTTGTTTTGCCTACTTCAATTTAGGTGGTGATCAGACGTCGTCCTATCCTGTATGTGGTGAATCTGCTCGTCCCCAGTGCCTTTCTGATGTTGATTGACATCCTAAGCTTCTTCCTTCCACCACACAGCACTGACAGAGCCTCCTTTAAGATGACCTTGCTCTTGGGATACACTGTGTTTCTGCTCATTATGAATGACTTGTTACCAAGTACAGCCAATGGTACTCCACTGATTGGTAAGAATCCTCTTAGTGGATGGAACAGATGATTTTTCTGGTGCTATACAGCCCATTTTAATGGTTTTACTTAATGTGGGTTGCTCAAACTTATACACACACACTGAATACCCACAGGTTTTACACAGCCCAGGATTAGCTACATTAGCCCCACCTCCTACTCTCATTTAACCACCAAATACTCATTGTAATTTTAAATGTCAGTGGAGGTGCAGTAGGAGTTGGAAATTCAATTGAAAGAATAATTTGCATGTCAATTGGTATATGCTTATTTAACATGTTTGCATGAAGGTGGGTTGCAGCGTGGTGCGGAGGCAATAAGTTACACAGTCTGGTGCAATATAAAATCTGTATTGAAGTAATGCAGCAACAGTTCCCAATTGACCTGGTGGGATAGCTACGCAGCTGGGCACACTCACAGTTTCCAAAGATATGAATAAGTAGATTCCAGCCGAACCGAGAGCATCTGTTAGCCAGGCCGCATTCTGTCCCCTCCTATCTCGTGCCCAATCAGGAAGGAATCCACAGAGATGCGACCCTAAGCTTTCCCTCCTCATCAAGAACATTTCTCTATCGCTAGTACTGTCCCTAACAGACGGGGTACCTTTCTCTACCTTGCCCACTCACAATAAGTGTGCCAAACCCAGGGGCCATGGTCTTAAATAGACTTTGCCACACCTAAGATGCCATCATAGTCACATGGCTGGCCAGTATGCAATCGGATCCCTGCCCCAGTGACTCAGGAACCCATAGAGGAACCCTGTTCCCCATAACTTCCTCTCCCTCTGCTTTGCCTCGGAGGTTGAGCACCACCTGCAGTGGAGACAGAAGACTGCACCTGCCTACATACAGTATGGTTTTCATTTATTTAGGTTTGGTTATGGATGAGCTTAAGGTTTGGTCTGAACACAAGTTCTCTGAATGATGCCCTTTCCGCGTGAGTGACCATCTGTGTTCAATTGGTCATTAATCAGCAGGGCAGCTATTATCATTTGTTATGTTTGGATTGGTTGCATCACTAAAAAACATTGTACAGTTGGATGGTTAAAGCTGATGAGACCATAATATCATTATGTATAATATCAGATGATCATGTATAATCTTTGTATTTCACAGGTATTTACTTCTCAGTTTGCCTGGCTTTGCTTGTGCTCAGTTTACTAGAGACAGTGGTTATCACCTATGTACTGCATCGTGGGACGCTGAGTGGCCCAGTGCCATGCTGGGTGAAACGCTTTGTCTTAGGTTTTCTAGCTCAGCTAGTCTGTTACTCTGATGCATCTATCAGTGATAAAAACCCTATCACTAATAATAACATACTCCATCCTACCAATGAAAATGATGCACCAAGAATGGCGCCACCCAGTCCTTGCCATGACAAAGTTCTTAACACAGGTAACGTCATCACATCATTTTAATCTAACTATCCAGCTTGTTTAATGATGAAAAGAGCAATTTTTTGCATTAACCCCATAGTAGAAAATCAAAATTCATTTTTCAGGAGTCATTTCAAATGTTGATTAATTTTACTAACGGTATTATGTATGGTATAGCACTCTTTCCAAGTCATTGTTGTTTAAACTGCTGCATTAAAGTGGAACTAAACCCTCCTATCCCTTACATCCATGAAAGCTGCCCTCTTAGCCTCTGTTTGATATCATAGTGACACACGGGTGATCACATTTTAGGGGTTGAAAGTACGGTTGAGAGACAAGCAGCTGTGACAGTAATCATTTAGAATATGCCTTGAACGTAACTGATTTAGGAAATTGGTAAATTGATGGGTTTAGTTACTCTTTAAATACATGTATGTGCAACCTGTCTGGATGGCTCTTACAATGCACGGTCAATGCTCACATACAGTATCTCACAAAAGTGAGTGAACCCCTTACAGTTTTGTAAATATTTAATTATAGCTTTTCATGTGTCAACACTGAAGAAATTACACTTTGCTACAATGTAAAGTAATGAGTGTACAGCTTGTATAACAGTGTAAATTTGCCGTCCCCTCAAAATAACCCAACTCACAGCCATTAATGTCTAAACCGCTGGCAAGTAAAGTGAGTACACCCCTAAGTGAAAATGTCCAAATTGGCCCCAAAAGTGTCAATATTTTGTGTGGCCACCATTATTTTCCAGCACTGCCTTAACCCTCTTGGGCATGGAGTTCAGCAGAGCTTCACAGGTTGCCACTGGAGTCCTCTTCCACTCCTCCCTGATGACATCACAGAGCTGGTAGATGTTAGAGACCTTATGCTCCTCCACTTTCCGTTTGACGATGCCCCACAGATGCCCAATAGGGTTTAGGTCTGGAGACAGGCTCTATCACCCTTACCCTCAGCTTCTTTAGCAAGGCATTGGTCGTCTTGGAGGTGTGTTTGGGGTCGTTGTCATGTTGGAATACTGCCCTGCGTCCCAGTCTCCGAAGGGAGGGAATCATGCTCTGCTTCAGTATGTCACAGTACATGTTGCCATTCATGGTTCCCTCAATGAACTGTAGCTCTCCAGTGCCGACAGCACTCATGCAGCCCCAGACCATGAAACTCCCACCACCATGCTTGACTCTAGGCAAGACACACTTGTCTTTGTACTCCTCAACTGGTTACCGCCATACACGCTTGACACCATCTGAACCAAATATGTTTATCTTGGTCTCATCAGACCACAGGACCTGGTTCCAGTAATCCATGTTCTTAGTCTGCTTGTCTTCAGCAAACTGGTTGCAGGCTTTCTTGTGCATCATATTTATGTAGAGCAGCAATTCTTTTTTGCAGATCCTCCGAGAGTTCTTTGCCATGAGGTGCCATGTTGAAATATCCAGTGACCAGTATTAGAGAGTGAGAGCGATAACACCTAATTTAACACACCTGCTCCCCATTCATACCTGAGACCTTGTAACAGTAACGAGTCACATGACACCAGGGAGGGAAAATGGCTAATTGGGCTCAATTTGGACATTTTCACTTAGGGGTGTACTCACTTTTGTTGCCAGCAATTTAGACATTAATGGCTGTGTGTTGAGTTATTTTGAGGGGGCAGCAAATTTACACTGTTATACAAGCTGTACACTCACTACTTTACATTGTAGAAAAGTGTAATTTCTTGGTCTGTGGCTTGTCGGATATGGCGAGGGTCGGTGTGACTGTGCCAGGGACTGACTCCAGCTCTCCCCGGACAAGGCTTACCTTACTGAGCTGGCCAATCACTGACAGACTGCAGACATAACACCCAATCAATCACCAGCGCCCCCAAAATTTTGCCCTCACCTTCTGGGTGATAGCCAAATCCAGGTATCAACTTTTTGCAGGCAGTGCAGGCTCAAGGGGCAGCTCAGTTTCTTTGGGCCCCACAACAATGAAAGGGCCCAGGGCAGCTGTCCCCTTTTGCCCCGTGTTAAAGATGGCCATGTACCAGACAGACTTGATGATGTTGAGATCAGGGCTCTGTGGGGGCCAAACCATCACTTTGAAGAGTCATTGTTCTTCTTTACACTGAAGATAGTTCTTAATGACATTGGCTGTATGTTTGGGGTTATTGTCCTGCTGCATAATACATTTGGGACCAACCACATGCCTCCCTGATGGTATGGCATGATAGATAAATATCTGCCTATATTTCTTCACATTGAGGACACCATTGATTGGGCAATGTTGAGGATCGTAGACACAGTAGTCGGACAAGAAAACTTAAAGGCAGCAGATGAACATATGACACATCATGCTTCCTTTCAACATTGAAAGATGTCCACAGTGCAATCAGCACAGAACTGCCAGAAACCATTGGGACCCAGGTATACCCATCTACTGTCTGGAGATGCCTGACCAGAAGTGGTCTTCATGGAAGAATTGAGTCCAAAAAGCCATATCTCCAACCTGGAAACAAGGCTAATCAACTCAACTATGCATGAGGACATAGGAAATGGGGTGCAGAAAAATGACAGCAGGTGCTCTGCACTGATGAGTAAAAATGTTTAAATATTTGACTGTAGCAAAAGGCAGTTTGTTTGCCAAAAGACTAGAGAGCGGTACAATAATGAGTGTCTGCAGGGAATAGTGAACCTTGGCGGAGGTTTCCGTGCAGGTTTGGGGGGGTGCATTTCTGCAAATGAAGTTGTAGATTTGCTCAGGATCAATAGTGTCCTCAATGCTGAGAAATACAGGCAGCTATTTATCCATCATGCCATACCATCGGGGATGCGTGTGATTGGCCCACATTTATTTTGCAGCAGGACAACGCCCCCAAACATACAGGCAATGTTATTAAGAACTATTTTCAGTGTAAAGAAGAACAAAACATCCTGGAAGTGATGGTTTGGCCCCCACAGAGCCCTGATCTTAACATCATCAAGTCTGTCTGGGATTATATGAATAGACAGAGAAGGTTGAGGCAGCCTACATCCACATAACATCTGTGGTTAGTTCTCCAAGATGTCTGAAACAACCAGCCTGCTGAGTTTCTTTAAAAACTGTATGCACAAACACTGTGTACCTAGAAGAATTGATTCTGTTTTGAAGGGAAAGGGTGGTCACACCTAATTGTGATTTGATTTGGATTTCTCTTCTGTTCCTTTACTTTCCATTCTGTTAATTAATAAAAATAAATTATTAACACTTCTATTTCTGAATGCATTCCTAATTTACAGCATTTTTCACATGTGCCTAAAACTTTTTCAAACAAGTATATATGTCAAGGACAATGTGTTTTAAACTAGGAGCAGCCAATATTGCTTTTTTTAAATAATTTTTGAATTTTTCGTAATAAATATTTATGGAGAATATTAGACCTTTGTTAGATTATTGCAGTATTTTGATATACATGTACCTCTAAAGTCCCTAGCCAATCCCTGTTGTTCATGGTATACTTACCTGCTCTGTGCAATGGTATTACACAGAATGACCCTGAATCTCCACTTCTGGTGTCCCCCCGCCTGCACTCTCGGCTCCTCCTCCTCTCTGCGCCACCATACACAGCGGGGCTCAGCCCTGACCCCGCTCCCTCCTCACAGGATTTTATTGACAGCAGCAGGAGCTAATGGCTCCATTGCTGCCTATGTCCTTTGATTGGCAGGGAGAGAGAGGAAAGAGCCACTACAGACGGGTACAGCATTGGATCGAGTGTGGACTCAGGTTAGTGTTTGGGGGGGGATACAAATACTGGGACATGTTTTACCTTAATGCAGGAAATTCATTAAGGTAAAATATGTATAGCCTTTACAACCTCTTTAAACTCCAAATTTTCTGCATAGAATTTATCAAACTTTTTTTTAACACATTTTGCTGCCACTTTGCTGCCACAGGAGTTAGTGCTAGAGATCACTACATATGTAAAACTGTTCCTTGGCTTTGAACCCCCTCACATCTCAACAGGAAGCTGAGAGATGTGGAAGTGGGTGTCTTTCCTTCCTCATCAGGGGTCTGGAATGGGTAAGCAAGAAGAAGACCAATGTTGCTTCTTTTTTAACATTTTATGTGTCTGGTCACACTGGGGAACAGCTAAGGTTCCCCGTTAGTAAGGGAGAAAGTAAGCAAGTAGGTTTCACTCAAAACACCCCAAATAACCTAACAAACATTCTTGGACCCTGGGATGCTGGTGAGTCCAGGCCATGTTTTTGTTACAATTGTGTATGGGTGAAGTTCAGCACTATGATCAGTAGGTCTTCATTGAGAAGTTTACAATGAAAATGCAAATACTTGCTACTTTAGCCAAATAAATGTGTAAAATCAATGTGCTATGCTGTATTAAACCTAAAACCAAAAATTTAATATATTTCAGCTTACCAATCATTAGATGTAGTGGATGCATTAGTTTCCTTTTTTAGGCTTTTCTTCACCCATTGATCTGGATAGTAACACACCTCCTGTATTAGGGTTCCCCCACTTTGGATGAATGAGCACAGGAGCATTGCCAGTCTGGGGGCCGGGGAGTGTTAGATGTACGAGTAGATTTAAATACTCTAACAAACAACTTACACTTTATAAGCAGCTACAGCAAATGTTTTCTTTCCTTTGGGATAATGGTTTTACATAAAAAAGTAAAGCTGATAAGTTAAAGCACCATTGCCAGTGGTAAATGGTTTGTCTCTTCCATGTAACTGCTACATTTGCAGGACAGTTTGTTCTTTTGAAAAACAGACCTTCTGGCTGGATCACCAGGTTAAAATAAAAGAAGGAAAGACAAAAAACGATACAGTCATCACGTACACACGTGCGGACTTTTGCCGGCGGACTTAGTCCAGCGGACAATCCGCCGGACTTTCCAGCTGGCTTCGCCGGACTTTCCGAGCGTGTGGACTTGCCCACACACGCCCGGACTTCTCCGGCGGACAATCCGCTGGCCAAAGTCCGCGGGACTTTTGAAAATGAACGGACTTGCCCACACACGGAGCAGTCCGTTCATTTCGAACGTAACTTCGGCGCGCTAGCTCCGTCACCTGGCATGGATTTAAAGGGACTCCCTACACCGAAAAACGGCGTGGGGGTCCCCCCCAAATCCATCTCTGACCCTTATCCGAGCACGCAGCCCGGCAGGCCAGGAAAGGGGTGGGGACGAGCGAGCGTGTACCAGGCCGCGTGCCCTCAACATGGGGGTGTGCCCTGGGGAAAGGGGGGCCGTGCGCCCCCCCCACCCCAAAGCACCTTGTCCCCATGTTGATGAGGACAAGGGCCTCTTCCCGACAACCCTGGCCGTTGGTTGTCGGGGTCTGCGGGCGGGGGCTTATCGGAATTTGGGAGCCCCCTTTAATAAGGGGGCCCCCAGATACCGGCCCCCCACCCTATGTGAATGAGTATGGGATACGATGTACCCCTACCCATTCACCTAAGGTGTAAAATGTAAAGTACAAAAACACACACACTTTTGAAAAAAATAGTTTATTGCACTGCTCCGGGGGTCTTCTTCCGTCTTGGGGGTCTTCTCGCCGGACTCCTCCGCTCTCTTCTGCTCTTTTACCTAGCTCTTTCACGAGCGGAGGAGGCCGGCTACCTTCTTCGTCGTCGTCGCCGCCGTCGTCTGGGGGTCTCGATCCGCCTTCGGGGGTCTTCCGGGGTCTCTTCTGTTCTTGCGGCGGTCGTCGTCTTCCGTGCCGCCGGTGCCTTCTTCTTCTTGTTCTTCTTCTTGTTCTTCTTCTTCCGATGTTGACCCGTCGCTGTCTCTGCCCGGAATGGCAGAGGCACGCTGTGCTGGGACTTATATAGGGACATGGGGACAGGGTCACATGCTCATGTCACATGGTGACCCCGCCCCCCTGTGATGCTGGGACTGTGACATCCTGGCCGGCCGGGCTGCGTGCTCGGATAAGGGTCTGAGATGGATTTGGGGGGAACCCCCACGCCGTTTTTCGGCGTGGGGAGTCCCTTTAAATCCATGCCAGGTGACGGAGCTAGCGCGCGGCATTTACTGCCTACGCTAGCTACGTAACCTGAAGTCACGTGCTAAATGAACGGACTTGCCGACGAGCGGCAAGTCCGTTCATTTAAAAAGTCCGGCGGACTAGCCTACTAACGGCGGGATTGTCCGCCGGACTGCCAAGTCCAGCGGATAGTTTTAAAACAAAACTTAAAACTTTAGTCCGCCGGACTTTGGCGCCAAAAAGTCCGCCGACGCCCACACACGAGGGGATTGTCCGCTGGATTTGAGTCCAGAGGATAATCCCGCGGGATTGTCCCTTCGTGTGTACGCGGCATAAGAATTGGTGATTGGTATGTTTGCTTTTGGGTGTAATACCACTTTATATGAATGCTAAATTATCAAATTAAATTATCAAATAATAATAATTATAAGTTATCAACACAGTGAATAGTATAGTGAGCACAATGTTCTTGACAAATTATGACAATGTTGATGAATGTGCAGGCAAACCCAACTGGCAAGTGTGCTTTAAAAACAGAACAAATGGCTTCCTGGCAAATGTCACCTTCACCTTTTTATAAATATGTCCCCTAATGGAGTCGCACAGAAAAAGGGGATGCTGGTACTCAGGCAAACGTTTTGAATTAGAACATCTATGAAACATTGGTAAAGCATTAATCAGAAAAGCAGCCAAGAGGCCCATGGTAACTCAGGAGGAGCTGCAGAGATCCACAACTCAGGTGGGAGAATCTGTCCACAGGACAACTATTAGTCGTGCACTCCACAAATCTGGCCTTTTTGGAAGAGTGGCAAGAAGAAAACCATTGTTGAAAGAAAGCCATAAGAAGTCACGTTTGCAGTTTGAGAGAAGCCATGTGGGGGACACAGCAAACATGTGGAAGAAGGTGCTCTGGTCAGATGAGACCAACATTTACCTTTTTGGCCTAAAAGCAAAAGGCTGTGTGGCGGAAAACTAAAGCTGCACACCACCCTGAACACACCATCCCCGCCATGAAATATGGCGGTAGCAGCATCATGTTGTGGGGATGCTTTTCTTCAGCAGGGACAGGGAAGCTGGTCAGAGTTGATTGGAAGATGGATGGAGCCAAATACAGGGCAATCTTAGAAGAAAACCTGTTAGATTCTGCAAAAGTCTTGAGACTGGGGCGGAGGTTCACCTTCCAGCAGGACAACAACCCTAAACATACAGCCAGCGCTACAATGGAATGGTTTAAATCAATGCATATTAATGTGTTAGGATGGCCCAGTCAAAGTCCAGACCTAAAACCAATTGAGAATCTATGGCAAAACTTGAAGATTGCTGTTCACAGACGCTCTCCATCCAATCTGACAGAGCTTGAGCTATTTTGCAAAGAAGAATAGGCAAACATGTCACTCTTTTTAGATGTGCAAAGCTGGTAGAGGTATACCCAAAAAGACTTGCAGCTGTAATTGCAACGAAAGGGGGGTTCTACAAAGTAATGACTCAGGGGGGCTGAATACAAATGCACACCAAACTTTCACATATTTATATAATATATGTTAAAAACCATTTATAATTTTCCTTCCACTTCACAATTATATGCCACTTTGTGTTGCTATCACATAAAATCCCAATAAAATACATTTTTATTTTTGGTTGTAATATGACAAAATGTGGAAAATTTCAAGGGTTATGAATACCTTTTCAAGGCATTGTACATACTGACATTATGTTGTCTGTTTCTTTCTATAGAGCACAAGGATTTCTCACTACCAGTGCTGGAACTGCTCCCACCAGAAGCTCTGTGCCCTGGTGCAGAAAGGCAACTGGCACTTATCAGCCACAATGTTCGTATGGTGAGACAAATGTTAGAAAGTAGGCATCAGCTGCAGGCACATGAAGAACAATGGGTGCAAATTGGCTATGTGTTGGACTCACTGTTATATCGTCTTTATTTGATCTTCATTGGGTCATATGCCATTATCATCATCAGTGTGTGGTGTATCTGGTATAACATATAAAGTCATAAAAGACCTGTGATGCAATGGACTTCCCCTCCCTACATTTTTGCGGTCTCCCCTTTCTCCCTTGATTTTCACCTTCTTTTCTTTGTACTATCTTAAACATACAATATTACCTTTCTCTATGACTTGTTCTGATTCAAAGGGGTTAGTGGGCACGTGGTTACTTTGTCTCAAATTATTTATCTAAAACGCAATCTTATGCCTTCAATGCCTCAATCTGTCTACCACATTTGCCTTCTTACAACTTTTGTTATACTTTATGTAAATATCTAACCCGTGTGCAGTATACTTCCCTTCTCCCATGTATTTCTGCCTTTTTATACAGTGAATTGTACTGCTATATTAAAACGAATAAAAATGTATCAAAACATAAAAAGCATTTAATTCCAGACAACAAGTAAAAGCAGTCAGTTAGACAGTGGTAGAGATCAGCAGGTATTTTTCTATACATGCAGTCTTGTTAAAGAGCTAACCAAGAGGAAAATGTGCATGAATTGCAGAGATGAATTGTATTTGTTTATTTATTTTAAAAAATGTTGCCCTAACATTCACTTTAAAGCATGTATCTATTTTTAACAAACAGTAAATGAGCTTTAAAAACAAGCCCTCCTTGACAACTGCAGGCCCAGTGGAGCAATTCATGCCCAAATTTTACAGCAGAAGCACTCAAGTCATTTTGTCTAGCAATTCAGATAATTCTGACACCCCTCACCTCCATAGAGCACTCACTCCATTTTTACATTGGAGATTAAGATTGTTGGATGACTGAGCTTGAGGGAGCAGGGTGAGCTGAACTGCAATAGACTTCAAACAATTTGAAGCTTTTACCTTTAAAATTTACAAGTAAATTTGTCCACAGTGCCTGCAGCTACAGAGGTCAGTAATGGCTTGTTTTCTAAGATCATTTAATGCTTGCTATGAATATATACATTTTTCACTGTCCATAGCCTAATCATTGGATTCAGTTAAAATTTTAAAGAATTACAGGAATTTTTATTTCCATGCAGCGTGGTTGTGCCACTGCTCTTTTTTTGTCTAGGGTTGAGGTGAGCGGAGATATACTTTCCTAATCTGCCAATCCTCTGAATGACAGACCGGTCCCTGCTGCTCCTGGCCCCCTGCGCACTAGCAATATTGTGCGGTGGACTGTTCCTGACATCATCACGCACGTGCTCTGGAGGTAAAGATGGCAGGAACAGTCCCTCGATGAACATGGGGGAATACTGCTTTCCAGAGGATAAAAAGAATCAGGGGAGTATATCTTTCCTGTGCTCCCCTGCACAAAACAAGCTGTTAATCCACACAGCCCCACTGCATGGGAACATACACACGATCGGAAATTCGGCCAGCAAAAGACCGATGAGAGCTTTTGGTCAGAAAATGCGACTATGTGTATGCTCCATCTGACTTTTGCTGGCCGAATTCCAGCCAGCAAAAGATTGAGAGCATGTTCTTAAATTCCAATTGTCTGTAGCAATTCCGACGCACGAAATTCCTACGCATACTCGGACCGTGTGTATGCAAGCCAAGCTTGAGCGGAATTCCGTCAGAAAAATTTTTTTCTGAAGGAAAATCCTCTCGTGTGTACGCGGCATTAGACTTTAACTTTAAAAATAAGGTTGATAGCAAGTATAAAGTGCAGGCACCTGGTGATGCTTGTACATGCCTACAGCATCTTTAATTGCTACCTGCAGATTCGAATGCCAGGTCTTACTGAACAGGCAAAGCCCCAACATTTCTGGGCAGTGTTGGAGATTGCCCATTACCTTCCACCTCCCTACAATCCTACTTCCATATTATGATGGGTTGTCTCTATCTAGTGGGAATGCATGTAAGGTACAAGGAGCCAAACAGCCCCCACCATAATAAGGAAATGGCAGAGCTTTACTAGTTTAGAACAGCATGGCATCTGGATTTGCAGAAGCAATTTAAAGTTGAACTTTACCAGGGGTTTTTGTTATCCCCTCGTTTGTGTTTGGCGCAACCATATTTCAATACCTAGTGTATGCGCATCTCCACAATGGTGTGACGGGTTCTGGCAGCAAACCTTATAGGGCTTCATGGCTTGTTTGCACATGCACAGATCTACCCTGTGTGTGCACAAATGTGCTACAAGTCTCTGTCATTTTAAAACCACCTGTGGTACATCTGCACATGTGTAAAATCTTGCTGTATACTTGCGCTCTGAATTGAATTCTGGAGAATCCCAGAGAGCAGTGGGGCACGACATCATTCTGGCCCAGGCCAGAAAGCAAAAAGTGCTGCAGTGCAGCACAAAAAAGGTAGTAAACCTTTTTCGTTTCAATCAATTCTTTATTTTATTTTATAAGGGAACAACACCCAATTCTTTAAGAGGGAGGAGGGAGAAATTAGAAAAGATAAAGATGGTTTTATGGGTGCAGCTCCACTTTAACCTGCTGCTGGTAATTCTAGGTGCGTGTAATTGTAAC
The DNA here is from genome assembly GCA_028564925.1 of Lithobates sylvaticus. Lineage (NCBI taxonomy): Eukaryota > Metazoa > Chordata > Amphibia > Anura > Ranidae > Lithobates > Lithobates sylvaticus. The sequence goes on from CM053028.1 coordinate 349,154,020, forward strand.
CTGCATATTTAAGCTAATTAGCCTTTAATTATATGGATAGTGATGTCTCTAAAGCTATATTTAGAATATGTCTTTAAGGTCAGCTCTGTATTTAGTGGAACTAAGATATTAAAATTGAAGAACATATTTTTGCAGGTTGCTAACCAA
>CM053028.1:349154603-349171315 GCA_028564925.1 Lithobates sylvaticus
CATGTACTGTACCTGTTGAGCCTAACAGCGAAGCCCACCTAATGGTGATAGTGAGGCAATGTGATGAAAAAAAATGTTGCAGGGTGTAGTGTGCATGACTGTAACTAACTTACACTGCTTATTCCAAACAAATGAAAGTGAGCGGAAAAGGGAGAGGTTTTAGAGCTCACTGAGGACATTGCAAGGAGGCAGAAAAACTCAGTAAGAAACTTTAGCCCTACCGTCTTAGGAGCCACTGGATAGAGATGGGTCTCTTGTTCCTTACCTCGACCTCTTCAAGAATCTCAGCCCCTCTGACACACTAGGTTGAATGTACATGTAGCACTAACCCCTGAAGGAGCTGCTGGTTTTATTTGGGCTTACCGTTACATCACCTGCTTGCATCTCCGTCTTGGGGATCCCGTGGAAAGTGGCCCAAAAAATTTGAATTTCCAATACTTAATCCTTTTTATGGTTATTTATTCAAAATAAAGGCAAATTCTTTTAATAAAAATGGTCAGAGGATTAAGGATGAGTTCAGGCACCTGGTACTGTAGGTTTAAGATCTCTTTTTAGGTCAAGAAGCAATGGTTCCACTCACTAGATCCAGCCACCACTGGGATAAGCCCCTATCACTGGACCTAGCAGCCAGTGGGTTATTTGACACAGTATCTGCCATAGACTTGTGAATTTGAACTTAAGCATCACTGAGAGATTTAAGAATACTTCCATACAATACCAGTCTTTTTCAGCCGAACCGGCGGTACTGTAGGTATAGTGATCCGGGTTGCGTCCTTCAACTGAGTCACCAGGCTCCTCCAGAGATACCAGCCTTGCACACAGTCTTCTCCTGGAAGAGTCCTCCCCTGGGTCCTTCAGTTTCTGGGCCTCTCCATTCAGATGAGATGGCACCAGACCATCCCTGGATCAGTAGGCTCCAAGATCCGCTCAGGCCTATCCTCTCAGTTGCCCTGTCTCAGGCCAGCAGGCCCTGAGACACATGATACATAGCTCCGCACCCCAGGCCAAGAGGAACCCGAAAACATAACAGAAAAAAAAAAAAAAAAAACCTTCCAACATGGCATCGGTACCTTAAATACCACCCCCCAGATGCACAGCAGGAAAACCCTCCCACTGGGCTGGTTCCGAGCAATAGGTGGCATTCAATGCATCCAGCTAAGCTGCATTTATACTCTTGCCTGCGGTCAAGGAGAACCCAGTGCAACCCAGCTGGACTGGTACAGAAACCAGTAATTTAGAGAAATTAGCCTGGAGCCAAACTGTGGCCCCCAGCAACTTAATTTTGAAAAATAATAGCGACTGCTCGCCAGGAGCCAGCGCTACATACAGTCCAAACATGCAATGTTACAGAAAATCACTGGAGATGCTACTTGACATTCAGCAGTAACACATTGACAAAGCAACAGGCACTGAGCATGTTAGTAAGTATAGATTTAATATATTGTCACTAAACAAGTATGGGAACAAGGCAAGCATAAAGCTGAATCAACAATGGTAGCAACACACTTTTAGCATACAGTATGGTGGATTGTAAAGGCTAAGTGTAAGATGATATCTGATGTCCAGATCAGCATACACAGTAGCAAGGCCACCTTAAGACCCCTTTCACACTGGAGCAGGAGCTGCGGCGACGGTAAAGCAGCGCTATATTTAGCGCTGCTTTACCGTTGTTTTAGCCGCGGTATTCGCCCGCTCGCGAGGCGGTTAAAAATCCCCGCAAAGCGGCGGTATTACCGCGGTGTCCCATTGAAATCAATGGGTAGGAGCGGTATAGGAGCGGTGAATACACCGCTCCAAAGATGCTGCTAGCAGGACTTTTTTTTACCGTCCTGCTAGCGCACCGCTCCAGTGTGAAAGCCCGCCGGCTTTCACACTGGAGTGAATGGGGCCGTTTTTTTCAGGCGGTGTACAGGCGCTATTTTTAGCGCTGTACCGCCTGAAAACCGCCCCAGTGTGAAAGGAGCCTAAGTGCAACAGTGATCAGTAATAAGCTTAACCATTTCCCGCCCCGGCCTATAGCAGAGTGACGGTCGGCAAGTGGTTCATTTATCCTGACTGGGGGTGCACAGCGTGGCTATCGCGAGTGCGGTGTGTCAGTCTGACACGCCGCATCTCCGATCATGGTAAGAAGCCTCTGACAGAGGCTTCTTACCACGTGATCAGCTGTGACCAATCACAGCTGATCATCACGTGAACCAGGAAGTGCCGGTAAACGTCATTCCTCGGTTCGCGCTGACAGGGAGAGCCGATCGGCAGCTCTCCCCGTTGGGGGGGGGGGGGGTCTGTGATGATAATCACATTGATTATTAGCACAGCCCTTTTAGATGTGCCACCACAGCTGCTAAAAATTGCCCATAAGCTGCCAGTCAGTGCCCCATAAAGAAACAGATGACAAGTGCCCATCAGTGTCCATATCAGTGCCCACAGTGCCAATCAATGCCCAGAAGTAAAACCTGTCAGTACCTCATCATCAGTGGCACCTGTCAGTGCCAATCAGCACCGCCTATCAGTACCAGTGTCACCTGTCAGTGCCCATCATAGCCGCCAGTCAGTGCCCATCCCATCACAGCAGCCAGTCAGTGCCCATCAGTGCCACCTATCAGTGCTGCCTATAAGTGCCCATCAGTGGTGCAGATGAGTGTCGCCTCTTGGTGCCCATCAACTCTACATATTAGTGCCTCCTCATGAGTGTCTATCAGTGAAGGAGAAAACTAAATTTTATAACCGAAACAAATAAAAAAAAAAACATTTCAAAAATTTTGGTCGTTTTTAGTTTGTTTAGCAAAAAATAAAAAACCGCAGAGATGATCAAATACCACCAAAAGAAAGCTCTATTTGTGGGAACAAAATTATAAAATATTTTGTTTGGGTACCGTGTAGCATGACCGTGTAATTGTCATTCAAAGTGCAACAGCGCTGAAAATTGTCCTGGGCGGGAAGGGGCAAAAGTGCCTGGTATTGAAGCGGTTAAAGTGGTTCTAAAAGGCACAAGATTTTGTATCTTAATGCATTCTATGCATTAAGATAAAAAAAAATGATGTGTTCAGCAGCTCTCCTCAGCCCCCCAATACTTACCGAAGCCCCAAGTCGATTCCAACGATGTTGCTCGAGAGACTCGGCTGTCCGGGACTCTCCCTCCTTTGGCTGAGACACATTGGCTCCCGCTGCTGTCAAACTTAGTGAGCCAATGAGGAGAGAGAAGGGGTGGGGCCAAGCCACAGGTTCGTGTCTTAATGGACACACAGAGCAGCAGCTTGGTTTGGGTGCCCCCATAGCAAGCTGCTTGCTGTGGAGGCACTTGGCAGGAGGGAGGGGCCAAGAGCGCCAGTGAGGGGACCCCGAGATAAGAGGGCTCTGGACTGCTCTGCACAAAACCACTGCACAGAGCAGGTAAGTATACAGTAACATGTTTGGTATTTTTAAAACAAAAAAATACAAGACTTTAGTATCACTTTAAGCTACCAAATACAGGAACTATACTTGCCAGAGTGCATAAATTGTGGTTATGCTAGGCCTAGACTGACTGGGTATTCACTGTCCTTGGAGAAACAAAAGGAAATGGGAAGAAAAAAAAAAAAGGGGAAGAAAGGGCTTGTGGGAGGGTTTATGGGAAGGGCAGTCCTTTTAAGTGTTCTTGTGCCAGGTATTGTTGGGGCTCTTTAAGAAGAGTTGGGGCACTTTGCAGCAGTCCTAACAAACCAGCATACAGTATGGGGTGGTAGAGATGCAACTGATGTAGCATGGATGCAGTATCAGTGGGAGTGGAAGTGCAGAATGAATAAGGCACAGGGGCAGTATTAACCACTTCAATACAGGGCACTTAAACACCTTCCTGCCTAGACCAATTTTGAGCTTTCAATGACAATTGCGCAGTCATGCTACACTGTACCCAAATTAAATTTTTAGCATTTTTTCCCACCAAATAGAGCTTTCTTTTGGTGGTATTTGATCACCTCTACGGTTTTTATGTTTTGCTAAACAAATTAAAAAAAGACCAAAAAATTTTGAAAAAAAATATGTTTTTTTTTGTTTCAGTTTCAAAACTTTGTAAATGAGTAAGTTTTCTCCTTCACTGATGGGCACTGATGGGGCTGCACTGAGGGGCACTGATGGGCAGCAATGAGGTGGCACCAATGAAGTGGCACTGACGAGGTGGCACAAATTGGCACTGATTGGCATGGATTGGCGGCATGGATGAGCATGGATAGGTGGCACAGATGGGCATGGATATGCGGCACGGATGAGCACGTATGGGCACTGATAGGCGGCATTGTATTTTTTTTGTTTTGTACTGATGGATGCCAATCAGTGCCAAATAATGCATGCCAATCAGTGATGCCCATTGTGGGCACTGATTGGCATCCATTGTGGGCACTGTGTCATCCCTGGTTGTCTAGGGCGGCATACCTGGTGCTGGGCATCCCTGGTGGTCCAGTGTGGGCATCCTCGGGGGGGGGGGGGGCTGTGCTGATAATCGATCAGCACAGAGCCCCCCCTGTCAGAGGAGCAGCCGATCGGCTCGCCTCTACTCGCGTCTGACAGACACGAGTGAGGAAAAGCCATCACCGGCTCTTCCTATTTACACTGTGATCAGCCGTGATCGGACACGGCTGATCATTTGGTAAAGAGTCTCCATCGGAGACTCTTTACCAAGATCGTAGTTGCGGGGTGTCAGACTGACACCCCGCAACAACGATCGCCGTGATGCGCGCAGCGGCTCAAAATCCTGAGGACGTCATATGAGTCAGGATTTTGAAACCACTTTGCCGACGTCATTTGCCTATAGGGTGGGCGGCAAGTGGTTAAAGCTGAATCCCAGAAATATAGCAACTTTGCAAAAAGTACAGGCACACTATAATTGAAGTCCAATTAGGTGCATGTCACCTCCAGGATAGAGATTGAGGTCACTGGTTGCTTTCTCTTTCTGAAATCCACAACCAGCTCCTTTGTCACATTTAAATACAGATGATTAACCTCACACTATGTGACAAAGTTCTCCACCACAGTCCTATACTCAGTCTCTTCCACATCCCACTACAGCAGTGTCATCAGAAAACTTCTGAAGATGGCAAGACTCTGTATGTTAGATGAAATCAGTGGTGTAGACAGTAAAAAGAAAGGGAGAGATAACTGTCCTCCGTGGAACCCCTATATTGCTGATCACCCTATCTGACACACAGTCTTGCAGCCGCACATACTGCGGTCTTCCGGTCAGGTAGTCTACAATCCATGACACAAGGGAAACATCAACCTGTATTGCTGATAGCTTCTAACCCAAAAGATCCGGCCTGATAGTATTAAAAGCACTGGAGAAGTCAAAAAACATGACCCTCATGAAAATGATAGCATCCTCAAGCCCCAGTCTTGACTGGTATGCAAACTGCAAAGGGTCTAACCATTTACTAACCTTGAGTCATAACTGATATAAAACAAATGTCTCCAAGGTCTTCATGATGTGGGAGGTCAAAGCCACTGGTCTATAATCCTTGGAACCTTGGAAGGACGTAGTATCTTTGGCACAGGGACAAGACAAAGTAGTTGAATAACTGGAATTCAGCTTTGATGTCTTGCCGCCAAAGACTCAGTTCCTGCTAGTGTAAATGCTGGCCACAGAGCCTCTCTTGGCTGTAGAATGGGGCACCCCACTCTCTCTCCCTCCGGTGTCCAGCTGTGGGAAGTAGAGGGTGAGAGCACACCCTGCAGCAATGGTACTGTGCAATCACTGTGGGTTGTGTTGTGCGCAAAGACATCTCTTTTCTCCTGGGCCTTACGCTCGTTCCTCCTCTGGACCGGCCTTGCAACAGTCTGTCAGTTTACAAACTGAAAAAATGTCTCAACCGCACTCAAATAAAGTGCATGTGCATCCATAGAGACATACTATACCATGAGAGGCTTCTTTTTTTACCTCTACATAAGCTGGTACAGGTACCCAGGGACTTAGAAGCAATGTTAGAGGGGTTAGAGGGGTTTTTAAACTAGGCGATGGGGGGAGGGTCCAGAGATAGGAATAGTCAGCGTGGAACATATTCCAGAGGGTAATATTAGGGGCATTAGTGGTAGGGTAACTAAAGCACATAAACCCAAGGTAAGTATAGTAGCAAGTCCTGGTTGCAATCTCGGAGCACCCAAGAGGATAGTATGTGACTGGTCAAAATATAGTAATGCATTAAAGTGTTTGTTCACCAATGCCAGAAGTCTGCCAAGCAAAATAGGTGAGTTGGAAGCTCTGGTGCATCAGGAGAGCCATGATGTAATCTGTATTGCTGAAACTTGGCTGCAGTCCTCACATGACTGGGCTATAAATATTCCTGGCTTTGCACTCTTTCGGAAAGACAGAGTTAAAAGGAAAGGTGGAGGGGTCTGTCTGTATGTGAGAAGTGATCTCAAAGCGAGTGTGAAAGAGAACCTGGGGGATGGAGAGTGTGATGAGTCTGAAGCATTATGGGTGGAACTGCATACAGATGTGCGTAGTTCAAAGTTAATCATTGGAGTTTGTTATAGATCACCCAATGTTAATGAGGAGGTGGATACTCAGCTCCTTGCACAAATAGAAAGGGCTGCAAGGGCTGGGACAGTGATAATAATGGGGGATTTTAACTACCCAGAAATTGACTGGAATAATGGCACTGCTGGGACAGTTAAAGGACAAAAATTTATAAACCTATTACAGGACAATTTTATGGTCCAGTTTATTGAGGCCCCAACCAGGAATGATGCTCTGCTGGATCTGGTAATCTCAAACCATGCAGAGCATATTACTAATGTTCAGATAAAGGAGCATCTGGGTAGCAGTGACCATAACATGATTTCATTTGATGTTAGCTGTAAGCAAAAATCACATACAGGAAAGATAAAAACACTTAATTTCAAGAGGGCAAATTTTCCAAGGATGAGGGCTGCTCTCCAGAACTTAGACTGGGAGAGAATATTGGCAACAATGGGCACAGAACAGAAATGGGGATTCTTCAAAAAGACTGTTTGTGAACTCACTGCAAAGTATATTCCCATGGGCAATAAATTTAAAAGGCTAAAAATAAAACCTATGTGGCTCACGGCCAAAGTTAAAAAAGCTATAAACTATAAGAAAAGAGCTTTAAAAAAATATAAAAATGAAGGATCACTAGTGTCATTTAAATGTTACAAAGAATATAACAGAATATGTAAAAAGGAAATCAAGGATGCAAAAACTCAAAACGAAAGACAGATTGCAAAAGATAGTAAGACAAACCCCAAAACATTCTTCAAATATATTAATAGTAAAAAGGTCAAGTCTGAGCATGTAGGCCCTTTACAAAATAATCTAGAGTGGGTAACTGGGGACAAAGAGAAGGCTAATTTATTAAATACTTTCTTCAGCTCTGTGTATACAAAGGAGCATGGGGGAGCTCATGTCCACAATGGGGGTGGTAGTGACACAGCCCCAAATCCACAATGGCTCAAAAGTGATATGGTCCAGAAATATTTAGACAGAATAAAGGTGGATAAAGCACCTGGACCTGATGGCATCCACCCACGGATCCTAAAAGAATTGAGCTCTGTAATTTCAAAGACATTGTATCCAATTTTTAGGGACTCATTAATGACAGGAATAGTACCACTGGATTGGCGCAGGGCGAACGTGGTGCCTATATTTAAAAAGGGAACAAAGTCTTTACCAAGTTACTGTAGACCTGTTAGTTTAACTTCTATAGTTGGGAAGATACTGGAGAGATTAATAAAAGACCACATAGATGAGTTCTTGCAGGAAAAAAATATTTTAAGCAACAGACAGCATGGATTCATGAAAGACAGAAGTTGTCAGACAAACCTCATTTCTTTTTATGAGAAGGTAAGTAAAACCTTGGACAGAGGCTTGGCTGTGGACGTGGTATACTTGGATTTTGCAAAAGCGTTCGATACAGTTCCCCACACACACGGCTCATGTGTAAGGTAAGGTCTACAGGTTTGGAAATATCGGTTTGTAAATGGATCGAAAATTGGCTAAAAGACAGAATTCGGAGAGTCGTGGTTAATGATTCTTACTCTGAATGGTCTAAGGTTATCAGTGGTGTACCCAAGGTTCAGTGCTGGGACCCTTACTTTTTAATATCTTTATAAATGATATTGGGTCTGGGATCAAAAGTAACATTTCTGTCTTTGCAGATGACACCAAGCTATGCAGTGGAATAACGTCCTTACAGGAGGTCTCCAATTTACAAGCCGACCTCAATGCTCTGTCTAATTGGGCAACTATGTGGCAGATGAGGTTTAATGTTGATAAATGTAAAGTTATGCACTTGGGGGCTAAGAATATGCATGCATCTTACATGCTAGGGGGAGTACAACTGGGGGGATCCGTAGTGGAGAAGGATCTGGGGGTTTTGGTAGATCATAAGCTCAATAATAATAGCATGCAATGCCAAGCTGCGGTTTCAAAAGCGAGCAAAGTCCTTTCTTGTATTAAGAGAGTATGGACTCCAGAGAGAGAGATATCATTTTGCCCCTGTTCAAATCATTAGTAAGACCTCATCTGGAATATGCAGTTCAGTTTTGGGCACCAGTTCTCAAAAAGGATATTGGGGAACTGGAGAAAGTGCAGAGAAGGGCAACCAAACTGATAAGAGGCATGGAGGAGCTCAGCTATGAGGAAAGATTAGAGGAACTGAATTTATTCACCCTTGAGAAGAGGAGATTAAGGGGGGATATGATCAACATGTATAAATATATAAGGGGTCCATATAGTGAACTGGGTGTTGAGTTATTCACTTTACGGTCAACACAGAGGACAAGAGGGCACTCTTTACGTCTAGAGGAAAAGAGATTTCATCTCCAAATACGGAAAGGTTTCTTCACAGTAAGAGCTGTGAAAATGTGGAATAGACTCCCTGCAGAGGTGGTTCTGGCCAGCTCAGTAGATTGCTTTAAGAAAGGCCTGGATACTTTCCTAAATGTACATAATATAACTGGGTACTGATATTTATAGGTAAAGTTGATCCAGGGAAAATCCTCTCGGGGGATGCCTCTCGGGGGATCAGGAAGGAATTTTTTCCCCTGCTTTAGCAAATTGGAGCATGCTCTGCTGGGGTTTTTTTTTTTTTGCCTTCCTCTGGATCAACTGTGGGTATAGAATGGGTATATGGGATTGTATGATATGTGTGTATATATAATTTTTTTTTTTTTTGTGGTTGAACTGGATGGACTTGTGTCTTTTTTCAACCTAACTATGTAACTATGTAACTATGTCAGAGTTACTTATTCTGGGTGGCCCCTCCTTCCCGTCTTTGACTACCTGTAATGGGGGGTCAACATGCTCTGGTGAGTAGGATTGCACACTGTTCACCTTTGAGCAGGTGTTAGGTTAATTTACTCATTTACATTTAACAGTCTAGCAGTGGATGCAGGGGTGGACTCCCTGATTCAGTGGAGCCAAGAGAGCAAAGTTTTCCCTCGCAGTTCAGTAAAAAACACCTTTCCACTCCCCCTGCTAGTGTAAAGAGCCCATTGGCCCCATTGTATAGCTGCAATCTCAAACTATAACTTCCATGGTTATCAGTGCTCTGTATAGGAATCAATGGGCTGGTTTTCCCCCTGCTGGCTGGAGAGTATAATGCAGCATAACATAGTAGAGTAGAGCAACAAAGTCTCTATGTTGCTGTAGCCCAGCACCTGGCTACAAAACAGTTTAAAAGAGTGGGATTTTATTTGAATTTTTTTTAATCATACTTACCTAGGTGGATGCATCTGTCCCCCACTGACTCCAACACTGAAAACTAAGCGATCAAACACCACCTATCACTCAGTTCTTAGTGCTCCCTCAGCAGAGAGCCAGTGGCTGTCAGTCACTTGCTTTCTGCTCTACCCGCCGTGCTCACTGCAGCGCTGGGCTCTGGAGGGGGTGGGAGCAGCCGACTCAGGCTCTTAGCAGCTCGCTGGTCCAAGCCGGTGGGTGGATCCTGACCATATGGTCGCAATCTTTCTGGGGCCTGGACCGGCTCAATGACATCAGCTGACAGCCCGCTGTCTGCTGAAGACTGGTCACAGGAGTCAGATTTTCAGGCGGATCCGAGCTGGCCACCTATTGACTTCTATGGGCAGGTGGATGTCAGCGGAGATGTGTCAAATGACGATCCACTCAAGACAGATGTATGGCGATACATTTGCAATCCGTCTGGTGGATTGGATCGGATGGGATCTGATGAAAAAACGGACACACTGTCTGTTTTTGTCCCATCTCCCTAAAGAAATCAGCGGGGCTCTGACAGGGCCCTCCCCGCTCAGTAAGCAGGGATGGACCTGTCATCTGCCGGCTCAGCCGAGATCAACAGAGCAATCTCCCGCTAACCTAGCGGAGCCTGCTGTGCGGATCCGCCCTGTGTGAAAGAGGCCTCAAACAAAAAGGAAAAAACAAAAACCTTAATGCCCTTTTTACGTAAATCCACAGTCATATGTTGACATTCTGGTCCAGTGATGAGTCTTGTCCAGTCGTCCGAGTACAGAAGGTGGGGTCATTTTTACTATTGCCTATCCAGCAGCTGTCCAGTTTTGCCCTGAGTTAGGTGAGGTAAAACTCTCCACTACCCGTTTCCCCTCCCTGGTCCCTAAACACTTACCTGGCTCCTCTCAATGATCCAGTGCCATCCTGTCTGCAGTACTGCTCCTTTTCTTCCTGGTTTTATAGGAGACACAGGCAGCAGCAGAAGCCATAGTCTTTCAGTCAAATCCTGGGAGGAGTAAGAGGGCGTGGCTGAGCTGTGCAGTGTGCGCCTATGGACTCACACAGCCTGTCTCAGGATTGCGTGTGCACAGGTACCCCCTTAGCAACTGAGTTGCTAAGGAGGACATTCGGAAGGGGAAGGAGCAGAAAGTGCCTGTAAGGGCTGAAGATTAACCTTTTCTCCATGTTTTCACATTTACTCGTTAGGCACTAAGTCTAGGTCACATTAGATGACTTCGGTCACGGTATTACACATAGGGTACCATAACTTCTGTGCGGTATTCATCAATGCCCTGAGAACAGGCTAAGGCCACCATGGGAAAACACTAAACCTTAAGGCAGGCCTCCGTTCTTAGAGATGAACATTCACCATTTACACTTGCACTTTAACTATCCTCCAGGTAATTTTCGGGTTCCTGTGACAATGTACACCTGAGCAATTTGCATTTAGGTGGGACGTGCGGAGCCTTGTCCACCTTCACCCGTCCATCGCGTCACCACTTTCTCACTCCCTGTAATGGTAAAGGGTCCTGCCGTGCACCCAGCGCAGACACCATGCGTGCACTTAACTTCACCTAACTCTTTTGTACCTGTGTACAGGCTGGGGACCTCCGAGGCATGATTCTGTTCCCGTTGCTATGAGAGACAGACAACTCACAGAGAGAGCCAACAACAACTCCCACCTACAAAATGCCATCCCACCTGCCCAAGACACACACTTTACGACTTTTGTTACCGTAGGTAACCACTTATATCTGCACTAACTTCGGTACTGGCGTCTTCATACCCCAGTGTGTTTAGTGACCCGAACTACTGACTATGTGTGCCGGTTACTTGTATTACACCCCTTGAGTAACTGCAGACCAGGCAGGAACAAAGTTTCAAAGCTTCAAAGCTTTACTTAGAAAAGTGCAAAATTAACATCTCAAAGTCCAACATACAAGAATGAGATTTTTCCTACATCCCTACTCCTAACTCAGGCTGCCCAGCCATACCTGCAAAGGTAGAGTCCGTGTACGATGAATGGGATCCACTAGTGGCATTTCCCAGTGTTGGAATCTTCAGGGGAAAACTCCAGGTCTTGATGACTTTATACATAACGGCAGTAGCAAGCAAAGTTCCTTTGCTCTTTCTGGGTGCAGCTCTCTGATCTCCCCTACAGGGTTCTCTCACAGGCACTGGGTTCTCTGTTCCAGACCACTGTCCCAAATTTATTTTACAGAACCAGTGGGTCAGACCTAAAAGAGAACCCACCAAAACGAAATACCTGGTAAAGGCATTTAAGTGTATGTAAACCCATCATTTTATATTCCTGGTACGTGCCTGCTGTACCATGTACTTGTATGAAAAAGTATCCCGTTCTCTTTGTATTGCTTCCTTTGTGTGAAATCTATGGTATTCCTGCCAGTCCCTCTGCTTTTCTAAAAAAAAAAAAAAACTAACCACACTAAGCAGGAGAACCCATTGTGGTCAGTTCTCTAGCTATTCTGCTCTTTTCCAAGGAAGATCAGTGCACTGTTGCTTCTTCTCTACCCAAAGCTCTTATGCATCTGAGAATTGAGGGAATGCGAGCACCCATTAAAAAAAAAAAAAAAAAAAGGGGGGAAAAGTAGATATTTATAATGTTTTTTTTTTTTTTAATCCATACACAAATGTTTTGCCTTTCATTTCTATTTTAAACTAAATGGGGTGTTGTACAGGTGATAGTTTACAAACACTTTAACCACTTGCCAGCAAGCGACATAACCGTATTTTCAGTGGCAGTGTGTCCGTAAGGGCGCACGGGCGCCGCCCCCTCTCCAGCCACCCAATCTATTGCCAATAGATTCATGCATTGCATAATTCTATCCATGGCCACCGCCGCCACCACCCCCTATTCAGGTGCCGGGCCCCTTTTCGGGTACCAGGCGCCTGAATTACAGCATTGGGGTTTTTTTTTTTTTTTGAAGCACCTGATTAGAGCCATAGGCTCTAATAGGCATCAAAAAAGGTAAACAGAGAGCGCCATGCTTTCCTAACACTATTCGCTTTCTTAACACTGAACCGCCTTTCCACCAATCAGGTGCTGGGGTCTGCTACCAGTCACCTGACCAATCACAGCGCCTGTCGTTTCAGCCAATCAGGTGTCCAATCATAGGAGAGGACGGGAGAAGAAGACAGAGGACATCGCTCACCTGGCAGACGGTGACCGGGGGGGTGTACAGTGGCAGCATTCGATGGGCACAGTGGGAGCGTTTGATGGGGCACAGTGGGAGCGTTTGATGAGGCACAGGGACTCCGTTTGATGGGGTTGGTTTGCGATCCCCAAAAAAATTTGGAGCACCAGCAGCCACTGCGAATGTTGCTAAAATTGAAGTGGTTATACAGGGATGATGCCTACAGCTGCAGGCATCATCCCGGTACTGTTTTTTAGAGCTGTCAGTCAGCTGTCTTGTAAAATCAATCTTAGCAGCTAACTAGCCACTGGATTGCTTCTACAAGCAGCGGGAGGAGACAACGCCCTCTCCCCCACCTTCTGCAGCTTTACCAGGATCTCCTGTCCCACCAGGAGTCACTTCTGCTGGCTAATCGCAGAGCCGAACAAAGACCAAATCAGCTTTGTTTGGCTCTGGGCTATGGTAACCCGGAAACGATGACCTGACATCACTTCCAGTTTACCCGGAAGTAAACTGCTCCATTTTCTTTTTTTTTCAATACTTACGGTAAATATACGGTAAATACAGAAACCATACAATAATGTAAGATTGTAAAAACTTAACGAACAAGGAAAGGTCCAGTTCACATAAATCAGTACACTTGTAATCTTATCAAATAATTATGTTGTAGACTGAACGGCCAGATCTGAGGAGTCTCTGTATCCCGCATGTCAAATTTTCCATGGTAGAGACCGTGTAATAAGGACTTCTAGGAATTAGGTTAGACCCATAGGATCCTAGAAGATAAAAAAGGAAAACAATAGAAAAGGAAAAAAATAAATAAAGGGGGGGGGGTGAGGATGGGGATAGGGCAAGGATTAGGGTAAAGTTCCATCTGCCCGAACCTCATCCAGGCCGGAGGCTTCACTAAGTACCCTGGTATTTAGTGAGGGTTCATAAGACTTGTTCCGCAGAACCAGTCTGAGTCTAAATTTGTGCCAATAAAACCATCTTCTAGAAAATTTCTCGTTGAGGCCCTTTTCTGTGGCTACCAAATCTTCCATCGCATGAATGTCAGTGACCTTTTTTAGCCAGACGGCAATCGACGGAGGCTGTGTCTGCTTCCAGTACAGCGGAATGCATCCCTTTGCGGCTGTGATCAAGAGGGGCAGAATGGACTTCCTATATTCTTTACTTGGTATATCGTGGTGGTGCAAGAGCAAGATCTTTCGGTATGGTTCTATCAGTGAATTTTTGGACAATACAATGTACTTCACTCCAGTAGAGCTCCAGAAGCTGGCAGGGCCAGAAGATGTGGAGCATAGAGCCAACCTCCTCTCCACATCTCCAGCATAAGTTCGAGCAATGGGGAAACATTCTATGGATCTTTGCCGGGGTATAATGCCACCGGGTCAGTACCTTGAAACCCGCCTCATGGTGTTTGGCACAGATCATAGTCTTGTAAGAGAACAGAAAGAGTCTACCTACCTGTTTCTCTGTTAATTCTAGCCCCAGCTCCTTTTCCCAACTGGCGATATAAGAAAGCTTGTGACCCACTGGTCAAAAGCATTTAAAAACACACTGATCTTGGTGTAATAAGATGCTTTCAAGGGCAGAGGAGGGATCAGAGGTCTTATAGACCCCAGATCTCTTCATAAAGAGTACCTGTCACATGCTTATTGCTGTCACAAGTGACGTTTACATTCCTGTGACAGCAATAAAAGTGATACCATTTTTTTTTTCTTTTTACAGCAACAATGTGGGGGACTTTAAAAGAGGAGGTAAGCACTGCTCTGTGCAATACCATTGCACAAAGCAGGTAAGTATAAACCTCTCTTTTTTATTTTAAAAAGAAAAAAGCCTTTACAATGACTTTATTGATGTTTTATCATGAGACAGGAGGCTACAGAATCTTGTCCACAGATATATTACAGCCAGAATATAATGCAATAAAACATATTAGAATTGACAGTTCTATATTTCCATAGGTTGAGAAGAAAATTAAGGATTCAGCATAAACATGGATATGTCCCCCCCCCCCCCCCCCCCCCAAGAAGCAGATGGATAAAAAGAGACCTGACCTGTATCTTAAAAGCAGCTAGTGAAGTCAGAGGACAGGCAGAACTTCTGATTTACATACTTGTGGGGAAATGAGTCATAAGACATTGACATACAAAATAAATGATATTTCTATATATCTATAAATATATTACCAGTCATCAAAATACACAGCTGCCAATAAGTGAGATCACCAAAAATAACGGAAAATTGTATACTCGCCTTTCCATAATTTTTCTTTCCTGATGAATCTTTATGGTAACATAGATTGGGCTGCCCCTCGACCTGTTAGGTCAGTTAGACTATAAAGCTTTGCAGGTTCCGGCTGAGTCACTCTCCATAACGTAACTCTCACCTCAAGGGTGGGTCCATGCATGCTGCCATGAAGATGCACGAGGATAGAAAAATTACGGAAAAGGTGAGTATACCGTTTTTACAATTTCCTGGCACATCATGGCAGCATACATTGGGAAATAACTCACCAAAAAGGAAGGATGCACAGGTAGGGATGGTATACAATGCAGTAGAACCCATAGCCCCACCGCAAACAGGAAGGAAATAGCAGCACCATACGTTGAACAGGTTCACCTTCTGAAAAGGCTATAATGCTGAAAAAGCAAGCATGTACCACATATCCTACAACATAAGGGAATGAATCTGCAAGCCAGAAGTAAACGGGCTTTAAATAGGTTAAATCCAGCACCCCCATCTGCCTGAAATTATGTCACCTACTTGCGCATGGAGCGGACGTGAGCCGTACAACCCAACGCTATATTCAAAACTGAAATCCTAGCTTCTCCTGACATCACATCCGGTCGCACATGAAGAGAAGGGATCCCCCGCCTCTGGCACCATCTTGGGAGAGGGAATGCACTTGGTGATGCATGACAGGGATAGGAGCGCCAAGAGCCCAAAGTAATGCCCTGAGAACGCAGCGATATTCTAAGCTTATTTAAAGCTTGTATCTAAAGAAATGCCCCAGAGACCAGCAGAGGGGGGCACCTATTATAAAGTTCATTTAGAGGCTGCACAGGCAGGACTTCCACACAGGAGAGGCTGAACCTGGCTGGGGCGAGTGTTTTTGGTAAGTGGTCGTCCCACGAGTGATCCAATCCTATCAGGTGAGGACAAAAAAGAATACCATAGGCCAGATCCTGCAAAGCTTTATAGTCGAACGGTCCTTTCAGGTTGAAGGGCAGAGCCAGAACCCAATGTATCCTGCACTAATGCCACAGGAAATATAAAATTACTTAAAGTATATGTAAACCCTTACCTTGTAAAATAAACCATTCAGTTTAAAATAGAAATGAAAAGGCAAAACATTTGTGTATACATATAAAAAAAAAGTGATCACATTCCCTCTGTTCTCAGCTGCATGAGGATCTTGGAGAACTAGGGGAGGAGAAACAGCGGTACACTGATCTTCCCAGTAAATGGCTGTGTGGGGAGGGGTTGGGGGTGTCAGCACATGTCTGCTATTTGAAGGAGTGCAGGCTGAGTTATCAGCACAGCTAGAGAACTGACAATGCTCATGTCCAGTGTGGTCAGTTCTTGATAGGAAAGCAAATGGGAGTTTGGACACAAATCCTTCAGAGAAAATTGAGAGATGAAACTTGTTTAAAGATGGGACCTACAAACTCCTCTTGTAGATTCCTCATATATTTCCCTGAGTAGTATCAGGGCAGATTAAAGGCAACTGATGGCCTAACAATGCCCCCCCTGGCCCCTCCATTTCTTATGGAGTTTATAAGGCAGGTTTACTATCATCTTCTGGCCAGAAAATAAGGTAGATGAACTCCATAGAAGTCTATGGGGTAATGCACCAG
>CM053028.1:349171774-349626774 GCA_028564925.1 Lithobates sylvaticus
ACAGCAGCCCATGGATACTGGTGAAGTGTGAGTGCTTACTATGGGAGAACTGTGTGGCCTGTTTTGGGCTCCTTTTCACACTTGTGCGCTTTTGCAGCGACTTGGATGCAAAATTAAAGCAGTGCCTGTGTAAATATTGAGGTCTATGGACCACAAATCGTGTCAAGGTCGGACCGGGTTAATGCAGGGGCTGCTTAGAAGGCGTTGCGACTTGAAGACGCACAGATGTGAAGGGTACGCTTTGGAATTCATGGGGTACGACTTGTCAGGCGACCTTGCAGAACCAAGTCGCAGGATTGGTCACACAGGTGTGAAAGAGGCCTTAGGCTGTTGAAGCAGCATAGAGGCTGCATTGGATGCCTATGTATATGTATACATGTTTCATAATGCTTGCTTACTTGCATAGGCACATGTTGGCATAGACACGTGCTTGCTTGAATTAACACAAGCTTGGCCCCCGCGCCCAACAAGTGGACGCGCCATTCCACCCATCATGCAGCCTCCCAAGGCTGGCCGTGACGGCACGCTTGTGTGGAAGCAGGTTTTTATAAGCATGTGTTTTGTATAGACCTGTGGGCATAAGTGTATTCATGTTGCATAGATATGTGTGTTTGCGTAGATGCATATTTGCATAAACACATGGTGCATAGATGCGTGTTGTATAAATACGTTTCATAAACGCATGCTTGCTTATTCCGTTAATGCATGTCTCCAAGGGCACGTATTGTGTAACTGCGTGTTTGCATGGACATGCGCTTTTGTGTTATGCCTAAACGCATATTTGCATAAGCACATACCTACATGCTACCATAAATGCATGCCTCCATAAATGCATATTGCTTAACCACTTGCCGATCGGCTAACGCCGATATACGTCGGCAAAGTGGCACGGGTGCGCAAAACTACATAATTGTACGTCACTCCGTCATCGGCAGCTTACCGGGCGCGCGCGCCCCGTGTCCCGCGGACTCTATGTCCGCCGGTGGCCAGCGATCATGGCACGGAGAAGCAGAATGGGGAGATGCCTATGTAAACAAGGCATTTTCCTGTTCTGCCTAGCAACATGACAGGGATCTACTGCTCCAGATTGATCGGGAGCAGTGATCTCTGTCGTGTCCTAGTGAGACCCCCCCTACAGTTAGAACACACTGAGGGAACACACTTAACCTCGTGTTTGTCCCCTTATCTGCCTGTGACATTTACCCAGTAATCAGTGCATTTTCATAGCACTGATTGCTGTATAAATGCCAATGGTGTCAAAAGTGAACGATCTGTCTGCCGCAATGTAGCAGTCACGATAAAAATTTATAATAAAAATGCCATAAATCTATCCCCTATTTTGTAGACACAATAACTTTTGCGCAAAGCAATCAATATACTCCTTTTTTTTTTTTTTTTTATTATTTTAATTGTTTTACCAAAAATATGTAGAAGAATACATATTGGCCTAAACTGAGGAAGAAATTGTATTTTTTTTTTTTTTTTTTATATATATATATTTTGGGATATTTATTAGAGCAAAAAGTAAAAAATATATTGCTTTTTTTTTCAAAATTTTCAAAAATAAAAACTTCAGAGGTCATCAAATACCACCAAAATAAAGCTATATTTGAGGGGGGAAAAAGGACGTTAATTTTGTTTGGGTACACTGTCGCATGACAGCGCATTTGTCAGTTAATGCGTTGTAGTGCCGTATCGCAAAAAAGGGCTTAGTCAGGAAGGGGGTGAAGTGGTTATAGGCAGGCTGCCATGTTTTTCATATAAACTGCATACATAGGTGCTTAGTTGCATTAAACTGCATTTTTATGGGCTTATTGGTCTAGGGATACATACATATGTGCTTATTGCCTTGAGCTGCTTGCATAGATGCATGAATGGCAAGAATACTTGTATGCCTGCATGTTTGCATACCTGGGTACCTGCATACTTGAATACCTATGGGGTTGTATAGCGGTAGACCAACATTGTCTAGGTCTGCATCCTTGTGGAACTGCGTATTTGGTTTGTCTAATACAGTCACTTTTATTATGTATCTGTTAGACTAGCTAAATGACTTAGAAGGGTGAGGCAGGTACACCACCCTCAGGTTCAGTGGTCTGGCAATGTTCACGTTTCCTGTTGGACCAATGGCGTCAGGGTGATCTGAGCCACTGTGGCTCCCGATCTCGGGTCAAGCCTGGTTAGTACTTGGATGGGAGACTGCCCAGGTTTCTCTCCTAAGTGATGGAGGCATCTGAGGTTGCTGTGTTTTGAGAGTATTTCAGAAAATACGATTTTAGAGCAGTCTCTAAGTTGGTTCGCTCCTTCCTTAGTCGGGGCAGTCTTTGCCTTGCGTTGTGTCTTGGAACAAAAGTTATGGGCTCATTATTGTAAAACAATAAATTAGTAGCAGCTTCAAAACTGAATAGGGACATGAGGTCTATCCTTAGATCTCAATCCGCTGGGCATCCTTCTGTTTGAGATAGACTCGGTCTGTTCAGTGTTGACCTCTCTGCAAGAGGTAGATTGCGGGGCCCATAATCGTCAAACACACAGCTTCATCTGCTGGGTTAATTCCAGCCTCATTAAAGATTTCTGTAACTGCAGTGGAAAGTTGTCTGTTTTCTTTTTTGTGACCATCCTTTGGGCTGGCCACAGCTTCTGAGGTTCACAAAGCTCCTAGCTCCAGTGCTGGACTTGCTAAAGATGCGGGGGGTGTCAATCCTCAGTATACCTCAATAACCTTTGCTCAGGAAGCAGTTGGTCCAGGTTTTCCTTCAATACATTTTGTTGTAGGAAGCTGTATCTAGGTCAAAGCACATTCCTTATGTACAGTCCTACTCCACGTCTTGGAGAAGATCATTCTCTCTCTGTCTGGAACTTGAAGATCCAGGCATTAGATTGCCGGAGGGCTCGGTTCCCGGGTTGTTGCACAGCTAAAGATTGGTGGTTGATAGTTTGGAATCTAGAAAGGTTAAATTCTTCCTTTAGGGTATTGGAAGATAATAACCACTGATGCCAGTTTCTTCATTTGGTTTGAGGGTGGCTACAGTTCAGTGGACTTGGTCTCTGCAGGAGAGAATACTGCCCATAAATATCTTTGAGCTTTTGGCCAGTACCCCTTGCTCTAGATTATGGTACAAACCAGTTGTAGGTTCTATCCGAAAAAAGCCTCTGCAGGGATATATATATATCTCTATATCTATATCAACCACCAGGGCGGCACCAGGAGTCATGCGGCTCAGGAAGGTGAACCGCGTTCTGTCAGTGATATTCCAGATAAAGAATAGTGGCAGGGGGAACTCTGCAGGTGAATCTTCTAGATTCCAAGTTCTACAAAAAGTTGGGACAGGTTTTGTGTCCGGGACGAGGGTCCCACTGGCATAGGGGTAGATATACTGGTAACGCCTCAGGGACCAGTTCTCTCATTTGACGCTCTCTGTTTCGACTTCTGCCACATCTTTTGCAAAGAACCCAGAAGGGGGTAACACTGATAATGTTAGCCGAATTAGCCCAGGAGGGCTTGGTACACTGACATAGCAAGTCTTGCACGGGTTGCTCCTTGGACACTCCCAGTCCAGCGGGACCTAAGGGTCTTGAGTCTTATATCTTGGCACTGTTGAGCCCCTGGAAGCCAGCTTCCGTGAACTTCAATTACAGGACTTGGAAATATTTTTTGCCTGGGGTGAAGCCAGGAAGTGGTAGCCACAGAAATATGTGATTGGGAGATTTTAGTTTTCTTTATCCAGTCGGTAGGGGAAAGGAGATTTGGCCTTTAAAGTGGTTGTATACCCTCCATTACAACTTGCACCTACAGGTAAGCCTAGGTTAAGGCTTGCCTGTAGGTACAAGAAATATCTCCTAAACCTACATGGTTTAGGAGATATTTGCCAAAAAGTTTTACAACGTTGTCTACAGCGCATGCGCGCCGTAGACAACGGTGCATTCACAGGGTTAATCCCCATTCACAAATCCGGCTTTGCGTAATGTAGACAGTCCCACCTGTCAGGCCATTCTTGTGTCCTTGGGACTTGAATCATAAGGTGATGTTGCGTCCTTTTTGCCTAGAATGGTGTCTAGGTTTCACTTGAATCAAGACAATGTCATGTCTTTTCTGATCCTCAGTTGGCGGGAGTTAGATCACTGCATACTTTGGAGGTAGTTCGGGCAGTCAGAATTACTTGATTTGTTGGTACAGGTCAGGAATTCTGGTTTGTGCTGCCAGTAGAGCCCAGGATGGGCAGGAGGCATCCAAGTAAACTATTTTCATTGGATTTGCCAATTAATTATTCAAGCCTATGGCTTGAAAGGGCAAGCTCCCCCACCCCCTTTTATTTCTATTTTTATTTTTTTATTTATTTTATTTTTTTGGGGTAAAAGCGCTCGCTAGTAGGTGCGTGGGGGCATCTTGGGCCATCCGCCATCAGGCTCAGAATTTATGGCCATCACATAGTCTTTTGTTCATACGTTCACAGAATTTTACCAGATGGATATCAAAGCCATGGAGGCTACTGCTTTGGCCGCAGTATGTTTTGGGCGGCAGAAGGAGTGCTTCTCAGGTGGCAGTTTCTATGATTGTGTCTCCCTCCCCTCTAGTGTATTGCTTTAGGACATCCCAAACGGTCATTATTATGGTTACTCTTTGTCCCGTGATGTACGATAAAGGAAATAGGATTTTTTTTGTCATACTTACCTGTAAAATCCTTTTTTCTTGGAGTACATCACGGGACACACAGGTCCCTCCCATCTTTTTTGGGATATTCATTGCTTTGCTACAAAACTGAGGTCCTTCCTGTGTAGGAGGATAGGGGAGGACTTCCTCTTTGACTATCTGCCAGTGTCCATCCACCAGTAGGTGGCGTGTAACCTATGTTATTATAATGGTTGCTCTGTGTCCTGTGATGTACTCCAAGAAAAGGCTTTTACAGGTAAGTATGGTGAAAAAATCCTGTTATATTTTTTTGCTAGAAAATTACTTATAATCCTCAAACATTATATAATAATAACTATATATAGATTTTTGCAGATACCCTAGGTAATAAAATGGCGATAATTCCAATTTATTATATCACACAGTATTGGCGCAGTGGTTTTTCAAACGCAGTTTATTGGAAAAAAATACACTTTAATGGGGAAAAAAAAAACAATATGTACCCCATTTTTTGTACAATATGAAAGTTACACCGCGTAAATAGATACCTATCATATGCTTTAAAATTGCGCACCCTCGTGGAATGACAACAAATGATGATGGTATTTAATCCCCAGTGCAACGCCTTAAACATTCTTACAGGTTACCTCTTTAAAGTTACAAAGGAGGTCTAGCGCTAGAATTATTGCCCTGTCTAATGTTCGTGGCGATACCTTGTGTGGTGCGCCATTTACATATGCGTGTGTCACTTATGTATGTGTTAACTTCTGTTCGGGAGCACGGAGGGATGGGACCGCTTTTTTTTAATTTTTTTTTTTTTTTTATCACTTTTATTGCTATTCCAAGGGATGCAAACATCGCTTGTAATAGAAATAAGGAAGACCGGTCTTGCTTATGGAGAGATCTGCAGTCAAAAAGACCCCAAATTCTTTAAAAGCAAAAGATTAATAAAAAAAAAAAAAAAAAAAATATTTTGCTTTTCTTTCCTTCCTAGGCCAGAAGTGATGGACTTTGCTCCGGTCCTCCAAGGCCATATAGTTGATTGGAGATGATCTGGTCTCCGATTGCCTTTGTAACCAGATGGCTGCACTGTCGGATCGTTTCTCGTGTGTGCCGCCAGTTGAGAAAAAATAAATTGCCCAGCTTGAGCCTTACTCATTCTTTATTCGTTATTACAATGGCAAGGAAAATCAGAACACTTTAGGGCCATCCATGCATAAATCCACACAGCCAAATGTGGCCCTCAGCTCTACCTAATGTTGCTCATGGCAGCTTTTCAGCTTGAGGATTGCTTTGAAATACCAGGGTTTTTATTTATTTTTTTATTTTTTTCTGATAATTTGCTTCACTGAACACTTCTTATTGTTGATTGATCAAGAGATAGGCAATATTATTTTCTAATATAGCATTAGCGTCGTTAAAAAGGTTTTATTTTAAGAATTTGTTTTGGTTACTTCTTTCTTAAAGCTTTAATGAAAAATGCAACATAATAAAAATCAACAAAGAACAATGAATTCATCCACAATGTCAACAGTATAATTATGAAAGGCGTTTATGCCATTTGAAGTGCACATTAGCATTAGGTAGGAGAAAGACAAAAGTATAGTTAGTTTTACGTATAAAAGACAAAAGCAAAAGCTCTTCTGTAATGGAATGTTAAGTCAATAACATTACAGATGCCAACTGTCTGTCATTTTGGTTTTTCGTTTTGAGAAGCTAAGGTGTGGAGTAACAGGAAAACTGCTTTCATGGGCTTTATTCAGAGATACTTTTTCATTTATATAAAAATACTGGAAAGAAAACTTTTTACAGTAAAAATATTTTTTTTCCCATAATTTATATATAAAGAAAAAAAGTATCTTTTTTTTTTTTTCCCTGTTACCCCACAACTAGGCTTCTGAAAACTAAAAACCCAAATAACATCAACATTTGGCATCTGTAATCTTATTGACTTACCATTCAATTACAGAAGAGCTTTTGCTTTTGTCTTGTATACGTAAAACTGTATGTTTTGTCTTTCTCCTACCTAATGTTAATGTGCACTTCAGCGATCACGGATGCTTTCCATAATTATGCTGTTGACATTGTGGATGAATTCATTGTTCTTTGTTGACTTTTTTAATATATTGTATTTTTCATTAAAGATTTTTTGATAGATCAAAGTAAAGTAAATGGAAGTATAAGTGCAGCTGTTATCTAACAATGTATGTTTGCCTGGACAGGAATTCCAAATGGTGTCGACCTACCCACTCCAATGTGGTGCATGTAGTGACCTCTGAACTTTATCGCTCACTTGGGGATGTCCTCAGAGATGTGGATGCTAAATCTTTAGTTCGATCAGACTTTATCTTGGTTACTGGGGATGTAGTTTCTAATATAAACATTGAAGCAGCTTTGGATGAGCACAGGTAAGAAATGTCACATTTCTTGTGGCTAATTTAATTTAATTAAGCATTCTTCATTGTCCTGCTTAACTAATTAACTTTTTCTTTCAGGACACGTCGGAAATTGGAGAAAAATATTTCAGTAATGACCATGATCCTAAAAGAGTCCTCACCTGGTCACCGCACAAGGTGTCAGGAAGATGATGTTATCATTGCTATGGATAGCAAAACGAAACGCGTTCTACTTTACCAAAAAAGCCAGGACTTGAAGCGATACCACTTTCCAACAGTAAATGAATGATCTTTCTTCCAAGCCCAGTGCAACGAACTAGAAAGACAAATTAACTTAATGGTTTACATTAGCATTGTATCAATACCAGTATTGGTGCCCATACAAAGCAGTACTTGTACTCATGCAAATGCTCCGATACTAAAACCAATACCTTCAAGTCTGGATTCACATGTGTAGGGCTGGTTTCGGTGAGATTTCGTTCAGGTGCAAATTTTTAAAGTAACGCTGGAAATCACACCTGAGCCAGACTGAAAATCTTACCGGACTCATTTTAAAATCGCAGTGCAGCTGGCCCGAACTTATGGGAACCGGCTCCATAGAAAGCTGGTTTGGTTCACGTCATGTGACTGATGCGATTCAAAATGCAATATATAATTTAATAATAACATAAACAACCACATAAAATATATTTAGTATTGGATTAAATATTTGCTTTTTTAATAATGTGTCACATGACAATAAAAATAGGTATCGTAATTGGTATCAGCGAGTACTTGAGAAAACTTATTGGTATTTGGTTTTGGTGCATCCCTAGTTTGCATAAATTACCTTTTTGGGTACTAACTACAAGGCTTACTTTTGAATTTCTTTGATATTTCTGGGTGACAAAGCAATAATACTATAAGTTCCTTCATCAGTATCATGGGTTTACAATTCTCAACCCACATTTGTAGACAAACGGAAAATTATTATTAATGTTCAGGATTTATATAGCGCCAACAGTTAATGCTGTGCTTTACAACATAAGGGCAATGCTACTACAATAAGGAAATGCATAAGAAAATGCTACTACAAAGTTGCTACATGCATAAATGCAGCGTTGTATGGGGACAGATTGGTAGGTTACAAGAAATTCTTGTAAAATGTCACTTTAGACTATAATTTGAGTAATCGCTGGAAAAGCTTTGAGATTTGATTTTGTTGTCTTTTTTTGTATTTTTAGAGTATCTTCCAGACCAAAACCGACGAAATAGAGCTGCGGCATGATTTGTTGGACTGTCATATAAGTATTTGTTCCCCTCAGGTATGGATTGTTTATTTTCCACATGTCGGTCATCTACAGCTGTTTTGTTGTAACATTTTTGAATGCAATTTTTATTTTTTAATATACTTTTTTTTTCTACCCTTTTAATCTTGTAGGTAGCAGAGCTATTTACAGACAACTTTGACTACCAAACAAGGGATGACTTTGTTCGCGGCATCCTTATTAATGAAGAGGTAAGATGTCTGATGTCTAAAAAGCTGGATAGATTTAAAGTTTTTCTAAACCCAGGACTCTGCATTAACTATATCTGGTCTCCCACAGGACACAGAACATGGAAATGCATTTATTTTAGTAAATATAAACTGCTAAATACCTTTTCTCATCCACAGTATATAGTAGTCTCTTGTGACTTCCATCAGTGTGTGGTAAAGCTTATGGGAGGAGTTTTCATTCTGCTCTCAGTGGCCTAATACAATTCAGGACCCCTAATACTCTGTCTGGACAGAGCTAATTTACCCTGTGCTGATCACATGCACTCTCTCAAGAACAAAAAAAAACTCTTTAGCAATACACAGCAAACTGAGCATGTGCAGTCTGACTCCTTCCATTTATAATATTTGAAGAGGAGTTGGAGACATTGGAAGCAGGTGAAGATCAGGAGACCTGATCAAACAATCTTTTTTACACAATGCAGAGTATTAACCCCTTAGGTTCTACAATACCTATAACAAGCAAGCTTTACTGCACATACAGGCTGATTTTACTGTTGTGGATTTAGTAACACTTTAAGTGGTCAAAGTTGCTTTACAAGCTACGTAAACTTTTTAGTACATTTCGTAGCATCAACAAACAATGGTTTCTGTCTGGAAAACTGTTTTTTCCTCCATATTTTGTGAATGTTTTTCTTGTGTCTGTTTGATTTCAGATTATTTACCCATATTATTTTTGCACACATGCAGATCCTGGGAAATCAAATCCACCTTCACGTGACTCAGGAAGAGTATGGTGCTCGTGTCTCCAACTTGTCCATGTATGAAGCTGTAACATCGGATATTCTGTGTCGCTGGCTGCACCCTATAACTCCTGAAATGAACTTCACTGACCAAGACCCACAGAATTATACTCACTCTCGTCACAATATTTACAGAGGGTCAGAGGTCAGTCGTGGCCATGGCAGCATTCTGCATGAGAATGTTTTGATTGGCAGTAGTACTACAATTGGGGCAATGTGTAACATCAGCAATGCCAGCATTGGAAGAAATTGCAGAATTGGTAAGTTATAGGGAGAAATGTGTGGTTGAATGAATGGTATTGAAATTAAAGAGGAGTTCCACCCATTTAAATGTCAGCAGTAGGTATGAGGTCGAACAACCCCCCCCCCCCCCCCCCCCCCCTTCGTTCGGTTCGCACCAGAACAGGCAAAAAATTCATTCGAACACCGTTAAAGTCTATGGGACATGGGCATGAATAATCAAAAGTGCTAATTTTAAAGGCTTATATGCATGGTATTGTCCTAAAAAGTGTTTGGGGACCTGGGTCCTGCCCCAGGGGACATGTATCAATGCAAAAAAAAGTTTTAAAAACAGACATTTTTTCGGGAGCAGTGATTTTAATAATGCTTAAAGTGAAACAATAAAAGTGTAATATTCCTTTAAATTTCGTACCTGGGGGGTGTCTTATAGTATTCCTGTAAAGGGGTGCATGTTTCCTGTGTTTAGAACAGTCTGACAGCAAAATGAAATTTCTAAAGGAAAAAAACTCGGCTACAATGAATTGTCGGGTCCGACAATACACATAACAGTTCATTGATAAAAACGGCATGGGAATTTCCCAACAGGGGAACCCCGAACCAAAATTAAAAAAAAAAAAATGCGTGGGGGTCCTACTAAATTCCATACCAGGCCCTTCAGGTCTGGTATGGATATTAAGGGGCAAAAGAGTGGAAGAGTTTCCCCAGGGTTTTTTTTAGCAGCAAAGTATTGTAAAACTGTAATTAATAAAAAATTGTTTAATTACGACATAAAATTAATTTCATTTGTACAATCAATATTGAATATAAGTTTTGGTCGGCGATGCAAGCAACAACAAAAACCATCACTCATGGCAAACAATACACCAAGGAGATCCTGATTATACAGTTAAATTATAATATTGTTATTTCAACCCTTTTTCAATTCTGGTCTTCAGGGTTTTTTTTATTTTTTATTTTCAAGCGATACATCAGAAGAATTCTATTAAAGATTTTCTACCCCCTCTGACATCACGGGGAAAGCCATAGCAAACTCCCTGTGCGCTGTTCGGAGAACTGGCGAACAGCCAATGTTCGAGTCGAACATAAAGCTCATCCCTAGTCAGCAGCTACAAAAAGTGTAGCTGCTGACTTTTAATAATCGGACACTCACCTGTCCCATGGTCTAGTGATGTGGGCCAACAAAACCCTGCTATTCTCCCCCCTCCTTTTTGCGGTGCCGGGATGACTGCTGTGGGCGCCCGGCTCTGGCTTTATAGCCTGGGCACGAGCTGCGTGCTGTGAATGGTCGGGCAATGTTCTGGGACCTGTAACGTGTCCCAGTAGATTGCAAGGAGGGAGGGGGGGAGAGATGAACTTCCTTCCAGCGCCGCAGAGCCCCAGGAGGCCGCCCCCCCCCCCCCCCCCCCCCAAAAAAAATAAAAAAATTACATGCTAAATGTGGCATGTCAGGGGGTCACCTAAAGCGGAAGTTCCATTTTTGGAGTGGAACTCCGCTTTAAGGTGTATTTGAAGCCTAAAATCTTTAACTTGTGTGGTGGTGGTTTTTGCTTGTTTGTGCTTCCGCTGTGTTCTTGGAGATTCACCCTCTCTATTTGTCCTAGTGAATGTGTCACTGTCAAACTGTAACGTAAATATATGGGATACCTTCCAATGTGAATGCTTGTTTTGGTGACCAATACCGTAGGAAGAGGATTCCTTTTGACCTTGCAGAGATTTTTCCTTTTGGCTTCTACTTGACAGAAAGTAACATAACAAAAGATTTACTTGTACAGCTTTTTTTTTTTTTTTTTAACCACTTCCCGACCGCCCCATGTATATATACGTCAACAGAATGGCACGTACAGGCAGAATCAAGTACCTGTACGTGACATTCTTCAGGCGGTTGGGGGGTCCGATCGGACCCCCCTCCGCCGGCGGGGACGGTCGGGATGGCTTTAGAAGCGATGCGGGACGAGGTAACGGCCAGTCGTTTCTGGCCACCCCCTCCCGATCGCTCTGGCCAATGAGATTCTTCCGCTTCCTTCCCCTTCCTGTGTAATTGTAAACATAGGCAAGGGGAAGTGATGTCACGCTCCTCGTGTCGGTCTTTCTGACCGGGACGCCGAGCGGAGAAGACATCAGGTTAGTGCACCAACACTACACTGACACCAGGCACACATAGGCACATATTTCACCCCCTGATCACCCCCCAGATCACCCCCTGCCCCCCCAGTCACAGTGTCACTGATTGCAGTGATCATTTATTTTACTGATCACTGCATTTAGTGTCAGTGTGACTGCAATAACTGTCAGGGCAGTTAGTTTTAGGCCCCTTTAGGTCCAAGGTAGCCCCCTACCCCCCCCCCAATAAAGGTTTAACCCCTTGATTGCCCCCTAGGTAACCCTTTCACCCCCTTTTGCCAGTGTCACTAAGCGATCGTTTTTTTGATCGCTCTATTAGTGTCACTGGTGCCGCTAGGTAGCCAGTTTTTTTTTTAGGTAACCGCCAGGTTTATATAGGATTATAAATAGGTTTATAGGTCAGGTACCCCCCATATTACAACCTAAATAAAGGTTTTAACCCCTTGATTGCCCCTAGAGTTAACTCTTTCACCAGTGATCACAGTATAAGTGTCACTGGTTAGCCAGTTAGTTATTTAGTTATTTAGGTCCCCCGTCAGGTTTTTATATAGTGTCAGGTACCCCCATATATTACCTAATAAAGGTTTTAACCCCCTGATTGCCCCTAGTTAACCCTTTCACCAGTGATCACCGTATAACTGTTACGGGTGACGCTGGTTAGTTAGCTTGTTTTTTTATACTGTCAGGGCACCCGCCATTTATTACCCAACTATCGGTTTAACCCCCTGATCGCCCGGCGGGTGATATCAATTAGGTGTTAGGGTCAAATAAGGTCTGCGTCGCCCCAGGTTAGTGCCAGTACCGCAAACACCCACGCGCAAAGCATACACCTCCCTTAGTGGTATAGTATCTGAACAGATCAATATCTGATCTGATCAGATCTATACTAGCGTCCCAGCAGTTTAGGGTTCCAAAAAACGCATTGTTAGCGGGATCAGCCCAGATACCTGCTAGCACCTGCGTTTTCCCCCTCCGCCCAGCCCAGCCCACCCAAGTGCAGTATCGATCGATCACTGTCACTTCCAAAACACTAAGCACACATAACTGCAGCGTTCGCAGAGTCAGGCCTGATCCCTGCGATCGCTAACATTTTTTTTGGTAGCGTTTTGATTCAGTTGCCAGCAGCCTAGGAGCTTTTTTTCCTGTGAATCTCACTAGTGTACTACTAAATTTAGAGCCCAAAATGGCAAATCGCAAGTACACTAGTGAACAGGCCTACTTGTTTCTGAGTATGTCAGATAGTGAAGAGGAGGTCACTCATCTGTCAGAATCAGGCTCAGAATACGATCCAGTAGACGACAGCGGCTCCATGACAGATAGCTCTGGCGACGAAGGTGTGGTCCCTGCTAAGGTCAGGCGTACCCGATCCCGATCTTCTGATGTTGTTGAGGTGCAGGAACCGCAGGTCTCTCGTATGGAGCAGAGAAGTACTAGCGCCGCTATTCCTTCTGGTGAACTGGCAAGCACCAGCGGCCTAGTACACCCTCAAACCAGCACTGCAGTAACACTTGGTGACGTGGCGAGTCCCATAAGTGCAGTTGAAGCTGGCGAGGTGGCAAGCACAAGTAGTGTCCCGCTGCCACCAAGAAGAAGACAAAGGCAGGTCCGTCGATCCCATAGTGTCCTTCCTGCAGAATTCGCCAATCCTGATTGGGTGCCCACCACTTCTGCAGGACCCGTACTTCCCCCATTCACTGGCCAACCCGGTATTCAGGTGGAAACAGCTGATTTTAAGCCATCCGATTTTTATTCGCTGTTTTTCACGGAAGATCTCTATAGATCTATTGTGGACCAAAGTAATATATACGCTGGTCAATACATCGCCGCTAATCCCCAAGTGCCTTCCCTTGCCAGAGATTGGAAACCAATTACGGTTTCCGAATTTAAGACCTTTCTGGGCCTTTCCCTCAACATGGGCATACACAAATTCCCGACGCTGAGGTCTTATTGGTCCACCTCACCGCACCACCAAATGCCCGTGTTCTCTTGCTCCATGTCCAGGGCACGATACGAGATGATTTTGCGGTTCATGCACTTCAGTGACAATGAACTTTGTCGTCCTCGTGGAGACCCTGAATTTGATCGGCTCTACAAAATTCGGCCCCTCATAAACCACTTCAACCAATGTTTTGCAGCCTTGTTTACGCCCAATCAAGTTGTCTGCGTTGACGAGTCCCTGATTAAGTTTTCTGGCCGCTTGTCTTTCAAACAGTTCCTTCCCAGCAAGCGTGCCAGATACGGGGTCAAGCTCTACAAGCTCTGTGACAGGGCAACAGGCTATACGTGGAGCTTTTCGGTTTATGAGGGAAAAGATAGTTACGTAGAGCCGGAGAACTGTCCAGATTACATAGGGAGCGCTGGCAAGATAGTGTGGAACTTGGCGTCACCCTTATTCGGAAAGGGGTACCACTTGTACGTGGACAATTATTACACGAGCGTGCCACTGTTTAGTCACTTGTTTGATCAGCAGATTGGAGCATGTGGCACCGTGCGACCTAATCGCCGGGGCTTTCCCCAGCGGCTTGTAGATTCCCGTCTTAGGCTGGGGGAGAGAGCCTGCTTGAAGTGTAATAACTTGCTCGCTGTGAAGTGGAGGGATAATAAGAATGTTTTCCTTCTTACCTCCCTTCATGCAGACACGACAGTCCAAATTCGTACGGCGGCTGGTGTTGTGACGAAACCCCTCTGTGTCCACGAATACAACCTTAATATGGGGGGGGTGGACCTCAACGACCAGTTGTTGGCGCCGTACCTAGTTGCCCGTAAGGCTAGACGCTGGTACAAAAAAGTGTCTATTTATTTATTCCAATTGGCTTTGCTGAATGCTCATGTGCTATACGGAGCTTCAGGCGGGACGTTACCCTTCCTTGAATTCCAGGGAGCGGTTGTCATGGAACTCCTGTATCCAGGCGATTCCACACCTCACCATCCCCTACCAAATGCAGTAAGCCGGCTGCATGAGAGGCATTACCCTTATGTCCTCCCGAGTACCCCTACCCAACGAGCCCCCCAAAAAAGATGTCGTGTCTGCAGCAAGCACGGATGTAGGCGTGACAGCCGTTATTATTGTCCACGCTGTCCTGACAATCCTGGTCTCTGCGTTGGTGAATGTTTTGAACGCTACCACGAACTAGTGAGGTTTTAGCGTAGGGTACAGCATTTCACAGGCTAGGATACACTTTCACAGGGTCTCAAGAATGCCATCGCATTTTGAGACCCGACCGTTGCAGTTAAAATTATAGTTATAGTTAAAAAAAAAAAAAAAGTGTAAAAAATAAAAAAAAAGTACAAAAAAAAAAAAAACACAAAAAAAATATAAAATAAAAAACCAAAAATAGTTGTCGTTTTATTGTTACTCTCTCTCTCTCTCTCTCTCTCTTTTCTCTCTCTCTCTCTATTGTTGCTCTTTTTTACTCTATTCTGCAATGTTTTATTATGTTTTATCATGCTTGCTTTTCAGGTATGTTTTATTGTTAACCATTTTTTTGTTTTCAGGTGCGCCATTCAGTTGCAGCGCGGATTTATTTATCTTGACAGCAACAGCGTTTGCTCCCACGATACATAAAGCCGCGACTCCAACACTGTAGGAGGTGATTTCACCACCACAGTTAAAAAAAAGAGCATATATGCCGAAGCATGGGGGCAGCAGAGGGCGGAGGAGCGATTTTGCTCCTAATGCCACGTACATACGGTCGAAAAAAGTCCGACCATGTGTACGTGGCATAACTTTTTTGCGGGAGGATGCCCCCATGCTTCGGCATATATATATTTTAGGCACCGGTTGCGTTAACAAAATGTTTTATTTTTTTACTATGTTTTTTTTTTGGTATTTGCTTTGCAGGTATGGTATGGTAAGGTCTTACTGTTATACTCTAATGTTACTTTGTTTTAATGTTAACCATTATTTGCTTAGCAGGTACGCCATTCAGTTGCAGCGTGGATTTATTTATCTTGACAGCAACAGCGTTTGCTCCCACGATACATAAAGCCGCGACTCCAACGCTGTAGGAGGTGATTTCACCACCACAGTTTAAAAAAAAGAGCATATATGCCGAAGCATGGGGGGCAGCAGAGGGCGGAGGAGCGATTTTGCTCCTAATGCCACGTACATACGGTCGAAAAAAGTGCGACCATGTGTACGTGGCATAACTTTTTTTGCGGGAGGATGCCCCCATGCTTCGGCATATATAAATGGTGCATGTATGCCCATCATTAGAAGTGGGTGGATGAAGGGAGGTATTCTAATGGTGGGCATACCCACCGCGCCATTGGGAAATTGGGAAAGCATTTTATCACACCGATCTTGGTGTGGTCAGATGCTTTGAGGGCAGAGGAAAGATCTAGGGTCTAATAGACCCCAATTTTTTCAAAAAAAGAGTACCTGTCACTGCCTATTGCTATCATAGGGGATATTTACATTCCCTGCGATAACAATAAAAATGACAACTAAGAAAAAAAAATGGAAGGAACAGTTTAAAAATAAAATAAAAAAGCTAAATAAAAAGAAAAAAAAAAAAAAAAAAAAAAAGCACCCCTGCCCCCCCTGTTCTTGCGCAAAGGCGAACACAAGCGTCGGTCTGGCGTCATATGTAAACAGCAATTGCACCATGCATGTGAGGTATCACCGCGAAGGTCAGATCGAGGGCAGTAATTTTAGCAGTAGACCTCCTCCGTGAATCTAATGTGGTAACCTGTAAAGGCTTTTAAAGGCTTTTAAAAATGTATGTAGTTTGTCGCCACTGTGTGTTTGTGCGCAATTTTAAAGCATGTCGTGTTTGGTATCCATGTACTCGGCCTAAGATCATATTTTTTATTTCATCAAAAATTTGAGCAATATAGTGTGTTTAAGTGCATTAAAATAAAAAAAAGTGTATTTTTTCCACAAAAAATGCGTTTGAAAAATCGCTGCGCAAATACTGTGTGGAAAAAAAAAATGCAACACCCACCATTTTAATCTGTAGGGCCTTTGCTTTAACAATATATATAGTGTTTGGGGGTTCAACGTAATTTTCTTGCAAAAAAAAATATGTTTTCATGTAAACAAAAAGTGTCAGAAAGGGCTTTATCTTCAAGTGGTTAGAAGAGTGGGTGACGTGTGACATAGGCTTCTAAATGTTGTGCATAAAATGCCAGGACAGTTCAAACCCCCCCCAAATGACCCCATTTTGGAAAGTAGACACCCCAAGCTATTTGCTGAGAGCAATGTTGAGCCCATTAAATATTTTTTTTTTTTGGTCCCAAGAGATTGAATAATGAAAAAAAAAAAAATAATATTTTTTTTTACAAAAAGTTGTGACTAAATGATATATTGCTCAAACATGCCATGGGCATATGTGGAGATACACCCCAAAATACATTCTGTTGCTTCTCCTGAGTACGGGGATACCACATGTGTGGGACTTTTTGGGAGCCTAGCCGCGTACGGGACCCCAAAATCCAAGCACCGCCTTCAGGCTTTCTAAGGGTGTAATTTTTTTATTTCACTCCTCACTGCCAATCACAGTTTCGGAGGCCATGGAATGCCCAGATGGCACAAACCACCCCCAAATGACCCCATTTTGGAAAGTAGACACCCCAAGCTATTTGCTGAGAGGTATGGTGAGTATTTTGCAGATCTCGCTTTTTGTCACAATGTTTTGAAAATTGAAAAAAAAAAAAAAAAAAAATTTTTTTCTTTACTTTCTTCATTTTCAAAAACACATGAGAGCTGTAAAATACTCACCATGCCTCTCAACAAATAGCTTGGGGTGTCTACTTTCCAAAATGGGGTCATTTGGGGGGGGTTTTGTGCTACTTTGGCATTTTATGGCCTTCGAAACTGTGATAGGTAGTGAGGAGTGAAATCAAAAATTTGCACCCTTAGAAATCCTGAAGGCGGTGCTTGGGTTTCGGGGCCCCGTACGCGGCTAGGCTCCCAAAAAGTCCCACACATGTGGTATCCCCATACTCAGGAGAAGCAGCAAAATGTATTTTGGGGTGCAATTCCACATATAACCATGGCATGTGTGAGCAATATATCATTTAGTGACAACTTTTTGAATAAATTTTTTTATTTATTTTTTTTGTCTTTATTCAATCACTTGGGACTAAAAAAAATAAAAAATAAGCTTTGGGAAATGGTCATTTTCTCCAATTAGTCAAAACAATTCAGTACGAATCAAGGGGAATCTCGGACCACTCCCCATTAACTTTGACTTTAGAGTGGACGGAAACAGTTGATCCGGCCAATGTGGAAAGTTAATCCACAGTGGCTGTCCCTGATTCCAGAGAGTAGTAAAATAAAACATCTGCTAATGGGCTTTTTTGGAGATAATAAGGGCTCAGCTTCAGCGTTAATGGTGTGGGATACAATGAAAGCATACCTCAGAGGCTTAATAATTAAAGAAATATCTAAAATTAAACTAGCCACAAGACAGCGGGAGGAAGAGATAACCCAAAGAGTTAAGCAGACCGAACAAGACTACATATTAGATTCTAATGAGGAGAAATTTAGAGCATGGCAGGACGTACAGATGCTATATAAAAATTTGATTATAACTAAGGCCGAAAATACTAGATTCATGCAGAACCAAAAGCACTACGAAATGGGGGAACAGGTGGGTCATATGTTAGCAATGATAGCACGGAACCAGGAAGGCCCATCCAGTATAGTTGCCATTGAAGACGAAAAGGGGATAGTAAAGTATGATACAGAGGGTATCCAAAAGATATTTGTAGATTTCTATTCACGGTTGTATGAATCTGAAATCCTAAATGTAAAGGAAAAGACTGAACAATTCTTAGACAAGTTAACTATGCCCAAATTGAATTCAATGGAAAGAGAATCCTTGGATACCCCTATAACTATGGTAGAGTTGGAGGAAGCAGTGGGACAAATTCAAAACAATAAATCTCCAGGGATGGATGGACTCCCCGTGGAGATATATAAAATATACGGTCAGATCTTGATCCCAGAACTTCTTGAAGTACTGAATGCAGCATATATCACACGGGAACTCCCTAAATCAATGATGGAAACAATAATAATTATAATTTTAAAACCGGATAAAGACCCACTAAAGCCTGGCTCTTATCGGCCAATATCTCTCCTTACATCTGATGTTAAAATACTAGCCAAGGTCCTAGCAAATAGATTGTCTAGATACATTGATACTCTGATCCATAGGGATCAAACAGGCTTCATCCCCTCCAGATCAGCAGCCACAAACATTCGTAGGCTCTTTCTGAATCTACAATTACCAATGGATAACGGGGGAGCTGGTGCCATCCTGTCATTGGATGCTCAGAAGGCTTTTGACATGGTAGAATGGGAATATCTATGGATGGTACTGATTGCCTTTGGCATAGGCCCAGGCTTTATAACCTGGCTAAAAATACTATATAAAGACCCCAGGGCAAAGTTGAGGATCAATGACACTATGTCACCAGCTTTCCCGTTGTCCCGGGGGACTAGACAGGGTTGCCCTCTGTCCCCCTTGCTGTTTGCATTGGCAGTGGAACCACTGGCCGCTGCAGTCAGACAGTCTGCGGGGATAGAGGGATTCCAACGTGCAGGAAGAGAGGATAAAATAGCTTTGTACGCAGATGATGCCTTAATCTTCCTTAGTGACCCCACAAAATCCTTAGAGGAACTCATGAATCTTGTATCTGCATTTGGACAGCTCTCTGGGTTTCGCATCAACTGGGAGAAATCGGTGTTAATGCCGCTACATAATGTAAACACTTCTTTACCAGACTGTGCTAAACAAATTCAAATAAAACACAGAATTAGGTACTTAGGGATTGAGGTAACACGGAAAGTGGGGGATTATATTGACCTTAACCTTAGACCATTATTGACTAGGCTTAAAGATAAATGTCAGACCTGGTGCAAACTTCCATTAACCGTGATTGGAAGGGCAAATCTTATAAAGATGATCTGGGCCCCACAATTATTATATATTTTTCACAACTGCCCGATGTGGATAGCTGCATTTTGGTTTAAAAGGATAGAATCGCTTTTTCGCGAACTTATCTGGAAGAAAAAATATGCACGTATTAAACTAACAACTTTAATGCTGGCCAAAGATGAGGGGGGACTCGCTATTCCACATCCAAAAAATTATTTTTTGGCCTCACAAACCCAGCATTTCTATGGCTGGACAGAAGTAGATGAGAATGATCCGATACAAGCATTATTACTCCCACTGGGTAAAGGATACTCATTGATGTCCCTACTAGAGACAAAAACTTTTCAAAAAGATAAGAAATTCATAACAGGCGGACTATTTAATAAGGTATGGCTAGCAATAAAAAAGATTACTAGTATTGCTGGCTATACCTCCTATACACCAATATGGAATAACGCAAATTATGAGGAAGTACAGAGATTGGAGGGATTTGGGTTTTGGCAAACTCAGGGGCTGAGATTTGTGGAACAACTGTTTTGGAATGATAATATAAAATCATTTGCGCAAATATCTGAGGAATTTAGGATTCCAAGACAGAGGTTCTTTCAATATCTCCAGCTTAGACATGCCTTTCATGACCAGGCCCGTACATCTGTATTTATGCTTAACGAATCCAAAATAACAACACTGTTGAAGAAAAGGGACCAAAAGAAGGGACTTATATCTAAAATTTATGAGATAATGCAGAAAAAATTTGAGGAAGAGGTAGAGGTGCCGGCTAGGAGGCAATGGGAGCGAGACCTGGGAGCACTGACTGATGCTCAGTGGTCGGAGGTCTTGTCTGCGATCCCAAAGGTATCACTGTCAGATACTCAAAAACTAACACAAATCTTTATTACGCATAGATCATACTATACACCTGAGAAACTATTTAAGTGGAAACGCAGAGAGTCCCCTTTATGCCCCCGATGTAGTGGCGCACCGGCTAATTTAATACACATGTTGTGGAGATGTCCCAAACTCCATCGATATTGGCAGGATATAATCCAAAATATAAATAGCGTACTAGGAATAGAAATGCTATTAGATCCAAATCTATGCTTATTAAATATAGTGGCGGAACCAAATATCTCAAAAAATACCCATACCGCACTGACGAGAGGCCTATTTCAGGCACGAAAACTAATAGCCCAGAAATGGATATCTATATATCCTCCGACGGTTGAAGAATGGAGAACACAAATAAAAGAAACTATATTAAAGGAGGAATTTATTTATACACATAGAGGGAGTCGAGACAAATTTGATGCTATTTGGAAAAGATGGGTAGAGACCTGGGATAATGAAAATAAAAGATGAACCACCATGGGTAGAGGTTGATATTTGGAGGGGCTGGGAGGATGGGGGGCGGGCTGAGGGGGCTGGAGGCGGTGAATACCGGGGGGGGCGGCAGAGGAAAAAATTCTCCCTTTTTTTTTTTTTTTTTTTTTTTCTTCTTATTATTATTTTATTTTAGTATTATTATTGTTGTTATTATTAATGGTGATGATAATAATAATAATATTATATTTTTTTTTTTTTGGGGGGGGGGGGGGGGGTGAGTGGGTGGCTGGTGTGGCAGATGAATGCTAGAAGTTTATGTATCTGGGATGAAATGTATGCTTAAATGTATAACTTGTATTGTTAAGAAAAGAATTAAAATAAAAAAAGTACTGAATTAAAAAAAAAAAAAAAAATATTCAACGGGCTCAACATGCCTCTCAGCAAATAGCTTGGGGTGTCTACTTTCCAAAATGGGGTCATTTGGGGGGGTTTTGTGCCATCTTGGCATTTTATGGTCTTCAAAACTGTGATAGGTAGTGATAGGTAGTGAGGAGTGAAATCAAAATTTATGCCCTTAGAAATCCTGAAAGCGTTGCTTGGTTTTCGGGGTCCCGTATGCAGATAGGCTCCCAAAAAGTCCCACACATGTGGTATCCCCGTACTCAGGAGAAGCGGCAGAATGTATTTTGGGGTGTAATTCCACATATGCCCATGGCATGTGTGGGCAATATATCATTTAGTGACAACTTTGGGCAAAAAAAAAAAAAAGTTTGTAATATTCCCGCAACTTGTGGCAAAATATAAAATATTCCATGTACTCAACATGCCTCTCAGCAAATAGCTTGGGGTGTCTACTTTCCAAAATGGGGTCATTTGGGGGGGTTTTGTGCTATTTTGGCATTTTATGGCCTTCAAAACTGTGATAGGTAGTGAGGAGTGAAATCAAAGATTTGCACCCTTAGAAACCCTGAAGGCGTTGATTGGGTTTCGTGGCCCCGTGCGCGGCTAGGCTCCCAAAAAGTCCCACACATGTGGTATCCCCATACTCGGGAGAAGCAGCAAAATGTATTTTGGGGTGCATCTCCACATATAACCATGGCATGTGTGAGCAATATATCATTTAGTGACAACTTTTTGAAAAAAAAAAAAAAATCTTTTTTATTTTTGTCTTTATTCAATCACTTGGGACTAAAAAAAAAAATATTCAATGGGCTCAACATGCCTCTCAGCAAATAGCTTGGGGTGTCTACTTTCCAAAATGGGGTCATTTGGGGGGGTTTTGTACTTCTCTGCCATTTTAGCACCTCAAGAAATGAAATGGGCAGTCATAAATTAAAAGCGGTGTAAATTCCAGAAAATGTACTCTAGTTTGTAGACGCTATAACTTTTGCGCAAACCAATAAATATACGCTTATTGGCATTTTTTTTACTAAAGACATGTGGCTGAATTCATTTTGGCCCAAATGTTTGACTAAAATTGAGTTTATTAGATTTTTTTTATAACAAAAAGTAGAAAATCTCTTTTTTTTTTTCAAAATTTTCGCTCTTTTTCCGTTTATATCGCAAAAAATAAAAATCACAGAGGCAATCAAATACCATCAAAAGAAAGCTCTATTTGTGGGAAGAAAAGGACGCAAATTTCGTTTGGTTACAAAATTGCATGACCGCGCAATTACCAGTTAAAGTAGTGCAGTGCGAAATTGAAAAAAGACCTCTGGTCCTTTGGCTGCCAAATGGTCCGGGGCTGAAGTGGTTAATGATTTGTTATTATTTAAGTTGTGTTTTTTTTTTTTCCTTACAAATTCTTTATGGAAAAGGTGGCATCCAATACTTTCAGTAAACAATATAAAAGTAAAAATAGACCACCAATAAGTAGGCTTGCAGTATAACAACATAGCAGCATGAAATCCAAAACGTATGCAAGTTTGGTGGACCGATTACAATAGTACGAAACCAAATGAAAACCAGAGATGCATCCCATTCAATAAAGGCAATATAAAACATAATAGCAAAAAACGTGCATATGTAAAACAGAGGAGCACCACCCAGGTCTAGGTTTTATTTTTATTATTAAAGTGAAGCTCATTATGAAATTACTTGTTTTAGAACGATGCTGTTGCAGCGGTCTCGGCACACCGCTGTTACCGGCAACCTGTTGTCCCGGAATTGCTTCCCGGTTCGCGGGCTCCGGCTCTGTGATTGGCTGGAGCCACTCTCAGTAACGTCACAGCAGCTGAAGAAAAGGCACGAGCAAGCCGTTTGTTCAGTGCACATGTGCCGATGGCGTCGGCACATGTGGATACAGTGAATATCTCCTAAACTATGCAAGTTGTTGTTATTATTATAGGCTTGCAACTACTTGAAACCTCTGTCATTGTTCTTTCCTGCAATGTCATTTTATTTATTTGTATTTTGCAAGCATTTCAGTTTAATTTGTAGTCCCACAAATAACTGTTGAGCCTGTCAGTAAAGTCCACCTAATGTAGCTTACCGTGATGGTGTGGCAATGATTCTGGCACATCTACTGAATTCAGATCAGAGTTCCCCCTCTCATGTAGGCTGTGCCTAAGTGGCATCAGAAGATGTTGCAGCACCTGACCACTCCTAGTCCTGCTCACTTCTTTTTGGGTTAGAAAACACTGCCTCTTTGGCTAAAACCCACCACTGTGAGCCTGTGTGTCTGTGTATATATATATATGTGTGTGTGTGTGTATGTATGTGTATATATATGTATGTATATATGTATGTATATATATATATATATATATATATATATATATATATATATATATATATATATATATATATATATATATATATATATATATATATATATATATAATATGAAACACAATCAACTGGCTCAGGAGCTAGCACGCACCAGTGCCCCCACAGCAAGTAGCTTGCTATCGGGGCACTCAGTGGGGGCGGGACAGGAGCACTGGCTGGGGGACCCAAGACTAGGAGAATCGGGGCTGCTGTTTGCAAAACTATTACACAGAAAAAGTATGAAATGTTTTGTTTTGGAAAGGATAAACTGCTTTTATAATCACTTTAATCTCAGATGTATGTGCGGTTGCATGCTACATCCTGGAAGAAAGGAGCAAGCAGGATCAGGTTGTGCCAAAAATAATGGAGTTACTTACCGGTAACATCCTTTTCCGGGAGTCTTTCAGGAGAGCACCATAGAGAGACCCTGGCTCCTCCCCTTTCAGGAAACACCGCCTTAGATTTTGAATTTAAGCCCCCACCGTCCTGCCAGTCCCTCAGTTCTTCAAGAGTACCTCCGGCCAGCTGGGGAGACACAAGAACACGTCATAATAACTTACATCTCTTACCTGACGGTCTCATGCGATGACTTCTTCCATGTCCAAAAATTAGGGTGGGTAACTTGTGCTGTCCTGAAAGACTCCCGGAAAAGGATGTTACCGGTAAGTAACTCCATTTTTCCCCATCCGTCTTTCAGGACAGCACCATAGAGAGGATAAGCGAGCACCTTACCTTAGGGTGGGACTACTGCCTGCAGAACTTTACGCCCAAAGGCTTGGTCCTTCGCTGACAGCAGGTCCAACCTGTAGTGCCTTACAAACGTATCAAAGCTGGACCATGTTGCCGCCCTACAGATCTGCTCTGGAGAAGCACCAGCCCTGGTGGAATGCGCTCTAATACCATCCGGGGGCTCCACTCCCCCCGCTACATAAGCCTGTCTGATGGCTAACCTAATCCATCTGGCTATCGTCCGTCTAGAGGCTCTAGACCCTTTTTTAGCTCCTGAAAACAATACAAAAAAAGAATCAGACTTCCTATAGTCCTTTGTACTCTCCAAGTACTGGAGGACGCACCTCCTAACGTCCAACTTATGAAATGTGTGTTCCTGTTCCCTCACAGGGTTTACACAGAAGGTAGGCAAAATTATTTCCTGGCCTCTATGAAAACTTGAGGCCACTTTAGGCAAAAATGCCGGATCAGTTCTAAAAACCACACGATCCGGAAATATCTGAAAAAAAGGTGCCCTAATTGAAAGGGCTTCGAGTTCACTTACTCTTCTTGCCGTGGTGATCGCCACCAAAAACACCGTTTTGAGGGTGATCGACCTCAACGTACAAGCCTCCAACGGTTCAAATGGTTCACCGGTGAGGGCTTGTAATGCCAAAGAAAGATCCCATACTGGAAAAGAGGATACTCTTACTGGCCTCTGCCTGTTCAGAGCTTTAAAAAACCTAGATATCCAGGGATCCAATGCTAACTGTTTCTCCAAAAATACACTCAAAGCAGACACTTGTCCTTTCAGTGTGCTAACAGCCAACCCCTTGTCTGCCCCTGCTTGCAGAAATTCCAGTACCGCTACAGGACTGCTTGTGTCGAGGGAACTATCCGCACACCAACTATTGAAGCGTTTCCACACTTTCAGGTAGATAGCTTGCGTCTCCCTTTTTCTGCAACTTAGTAGGGTCGATACTAACCGATCTGAGAACCCCTTGCCCTTCAGCAATTCCTCCTCAGTAGCCAAGCAGCCAGGTTCCACCGCTCCACCTGAGGACAACAAATTGGACCCTGGGACAGAAGATCTTCCTGGAATGGCAGAATCCAAGGGGGTTCCACTGCCAGACTCTTCAAGATGGAAAACCACGGCCTCCTGGGCCAATGAGGTGCTATCAGAATGAGAGTTGTGCTCTCCAACTGTAACTTCCTCAGTACTGCTGGGATTAGTACGGGAGGGGGGAAGGCATAGCACTTGGAGAACTCCCAGCTCTGAGCCAGTGCGTCCACTCCAAGTGCTCCGTCCCATCTGCTCATGGAGAAGAATAGATCTGTCTTTCTGTTTTCCCTTGTGGCGAAGAGGTCTATACAAGGCATCCCCCACCTCTGGGTAATTGCCTTGAAGACATCCTGGTTCAAAATCCAGTCGCCTTCTCTCAGCTTTCTCCTGCTGAGAAAATCCGCAACCTGATTTTGATCCCCTTTTTAGATGCACCGCCGACAGGGACAGAATATTTGCCTCGGCCCACCTGAGAATGCTGCTTGTCAAGCTCCACAGGGACCTGCTTTTGGTACCTCCCTGCCTGTTGAGGTATGCTACTGCAGAGGAGTTGTCTGACCTGACTCTCACGTGTTGACCCTGGAGTTCTTCCTGAAAGGCTCTGAGTGCCAACTCTATGGCTTTCAGCTCCCTCCAGTTCGAGGATTCCCTTGCCTCTTGCCTTAGCCAGGTGCCCTGAACCATCCGGGCATCTAGATGAGCTCCCCAACCTGTGCCGCTTGCATCGGTCGTGATGGTTTTGGATACCGGGAGGACCCATTCCAAACCCTGAGAAAGATTGGCCCCTTTTCTCCACCACCAGAGTGACCTTTTTACCTGAATTGGCACCTCTATCAGGGCGTCCAGGGAACTCTGACTGTGGTCCCAAATTCCCAGGATGAACAGTTGTAAGGGACGAAAATGCAGCCCTGCCCACTGTACTGCTGGGA
This sequence comes from Lithobates sylvaticus, assembly GCA_028564925.1. Taxonomy (NCBI): domain Eukaryota; kingdom Metazoa; phylum Chordata; class Amphibia; order Anura; family Ranidae; genus Lithobates; species Lithobates sylvaticus. The sequence continues at coordinate 349,198,120 of CM053028.1, forward strand.
GCGAGGATGTCAGTAGCCCTAGAGCTGACATGGCTTTCCTTATTGAGACCTGTTGATTGCCCTGCAAGAACAACATCGCCCTGTCTACCTTCTGGATTTTTTCTTCCGGAAGAAAAACTTTTTGTTTTGTTGAATCCAACCTGTAGCCCAGGAAGATGATTTTCTGAGATGGGGTCAGGCTGGATTTTTCCAGGTTCAAGAGCCATCCTAGATTTTCGAGGATGTCCCTTGTTACCTGCAGATCTCTGGACAGCTGCTCTGGGGAAGAAGCAAATAGGAGCAGATCGTCTAGATATGCGACTATTGCAATGTTTCTGAGTCGCAAGAAAGCCAGCACCTCCACCATGACTTTGGTGAATATACGGGGGGAAGAAGATAGCCCGAAGGGAAGAGCCCTGAATTGTAAATGCACTATCCCTTCTGGGGTCTTCACCGCCAACCTGAGGAACTTCTGGTACCCCTCTGCTATGGGGATGTGCAGATAGGCATCCTTCAGGTCTATGGACGCCATGAAGCAATTCTGGGGAAGAAGTGCTTTTACCGAATAGATCGGGTCCATTCGGAACTTCCTGTATGTAACCGAGACGTTCAGGGGCTTCAAGTTCAGGATAAGTCTGAACTTTCCCGATGGTTTGCGGACCACAAAGATGTGGGAATAGAAGCCCCTGCCTGTCTCTTCCACCGGGACTCGGGTTACCACCTCTTGTTCCTCCAACTCCTGTAGAGAGGAAAGAAGAGCTGAAGCCTTTTCTGCACATCTTGGTAGCGTGGTGACCAGAAGTCTGAGAGGTGGGGGTTTTGAAAACTCCAACCTGTAACCCCTCCTTATAATCTCCAAAATAAAATGGTTGGAGGTGATCAACTCCCACTGTGGGAGGAAGTACCCCAGTCTTCCTCCCACCCTGGTTCCGTCATTTAGACTTTTTGGGCTGTTCAGGAGGGCGAAAAATAGCTCCCCCACGCCCTTTGCCCTTCTGTCCCCAAACTTTTTTCTGTTGCTCATTTTTAGGAGGTTCAAACTTCCTCCTGGGTTGAACCCTCCTTTTGGCTTCCGCAAATTTCTTTTTGATAGGAAAGGCCTTTTTCCTGTCGGCCGTCCTATCCAAGACGGCCTCCAAACCAGGACCGAACAACAAGTCCCCTGTGAGGGGAATACCGCAGAGCTTGACTTTTGACGCGCTATCTCCCTGCCACGTCTTAAGCCAAAGAGCCCGCCTTGCTGAGTTGGACAAGGCTGCTGACCTTGCTGACATCCTTACTGACTCCGCTGAGGCGTCAGCCAGATAAGCTACTCCATTGAGGAGCATAGGAAAGGAAGACAGGATTGTTTCCTTAGGAGTTCCTGCCTCAATGTGTGCCTTAATTTGCGTCAACCAGTACTCCATGTTTCGTGCCACCACTGTGGACGCCATGGCGGGTTTGAGGTTGCCTATTGATGAATCCCAGGATTTTTTCAATAGAGTCCATCCTTTTATCCATAGGATCTGGGAGGGCTCCCATATCTTCAAAGGCAAGGTCGGTGTGCCTAGAGACCTGCGAGAAGGCCGCATCTAGTTTAGGAATTTTATTCCACACTAGAGCTTCCTCCTCTGCAAAAGGAAACCTCCTTTTCAAACTCCTTGAAAAGAATGGTTTCCTTTCCGGGTCTTGCCATTCTTTTTTAATGGCGTCGACCAGTACCTCATGGACCGGAAACACCTTCTTTTTCTGTTCCCCTAAGCCCCTGTACATTTGGTCATGGAGCGACAGCTTTTTTCTTTCTTCCTGGATTCCCAAAGTGGTGTGAATAGCTCCTAAAAGCTCTTCCACTTCCTCCAGAGAAAGCTTGTAGCGAGAGGCTCTCGTGGACTCGCCATCCACCTCCTCTCCCTCGGATTCCCCTTGGGAATCAGAAGCAATGCTATCTGGCTCCTCCTCAATCTCTTCTCTAGAGCCCCCCGGATTCTCACCACTCGCCGAGGGAGCATCCGTTAGGCTTGGCGCAACACTCTGCTGTGCTGGTGGAGGGTTAACCTGAGTCTGCGGAAACTGAAAACTAGAGAAGAGCGTTTTAAAAGATTGTACGGTGTTTGATAGTTCCTTGACGGACGCAGCTAACTCCGTACTTTGCTCCGCTGACTGCTCCCTCACTAGCCCCTCTATACATTCCCTACAGAGTGCTTTGGACCACGATTCCCCCATTGTGGTTCTGCACAAAGGGCATTTTCTCTTTGAATTGTGGGGCGATTTGGTTTTCTCAGCAGACTTGCTCTGAAAAAAGACAAACATGAAAAGGAGCAGTCAGACTCCCCTTAACCACCAGCAATACACACAGAGGGCCACCAGGGGTGCTATAACTGTGACCACCACCACCAGGGTCCTAGTTACCCCCCATCTTCCCCACCACCAAGGGAGACAAACACACCTGTGGAGCTTACAGGTTATCCAGTAAGGGAACACCACCCCAGGGTTCCACTTACCTTAGAGTGGCTGGTGCAGGCATCTCCAGGAGCCGTTCGGGAAGCCTCTGCTTCCGACATTTCCCGCTGAGGATCGGTGGTGCCTTCGCCTCCGAACGCTGTCGCTACAGGCAAAAAATGAAGCAGCACCAGCCAGGACGCCCGTTCCGCTTTTCAAAGCCCGCGGCCGGAACCGGAAGCCGCGGGTCGAACGGAAGCACTGACCCCCGCCGGAAATGACGTCACCCGCCATCCGACCCGGCGCACTGAGCTCCACGCCGAACATGGCGGCCTCCTGTGCTTCCGCTGGCGTCCCCCTGGACAGGAGAAGAGCGGAACCCTCCGGCTTGCAGTTTCGCCAAGAGAAGCCGGAGGTGCGTGAGAGAATGACAGCCCAGTCTTAGGCTTCCCCAGCCTCACGGACCGCAAGGTAGGATGAGAAAGGCAGAGAGACCCTGGTCCCCCCCCTTCTCTGGAAACGATCGGCCTTAGCCTCCCTGGCTATTCAGCCCTTGGCTCCATAGCGGTGTCTCCCCACCGGAGGAAACACCATAACTGAGGGACTGGCAGGACGGTGGGGGCTTAAATTCAAAATCTAAGGCGGTGTTTCCTGAAAGGGGAGGAGCCAGGGTCTCTCTATGGTGCTGTCCTGAAAGACGTTATTGTGAAGAAAAGCGTGCAGATTAATCCACAATGTGTTCTGACTTCAAAGGTAATCATAAGTAATGATCACTGAAGCAAAAAGTGCTTTTAATGATATTCTCAATTGAACACCAAACCAAGGCGTGAGTTTATACATTCTATTCCAAGTGGCCAGCTTTTTTGTGTCACCCTCCTTCTACCCCATTCATCTAGATATCCTTGATTGTACAATAACAAGATGAGGTGCCGTAGCCACAATGACGTGTGGAAGGTGAAGATGGAGAAGCTAAAATACAGTCTGCTGACTCTGCATTGGCACACCTAGAAATGATCAACTCCCTAGCGGTTTAGTACAGACTTTTAGCTTATAAACTATAAGTACATAGTCAATGCTTCACTAAAGGAAATTCACAGACTGTACTGTGAAGCAATAATGAGGATTGGCTCAGATGATGGTGGCAGCCAGGAGAGTAATTTGGAATCTTTTTATGATATCCAAATGTATTACTGACATTGAGCAACAGAATGTGTAGGCATCTAGGTGCAACATTGACAGCCCGACCATTCTAGACCATGCCCAAGTCTAGCGCTGAGAACAGTGTACATATTGCATGCTTAACTGATAAAGCTCATTTTCCATCAGCATAGTTTTCTGTATGAGTCTGTTCATGCTTTCACAATGACACATTTTTATTTTAATACATTTTTTTTTTTCAAATTTTTTATTTTGCAAAGGACATAGAAACATGGAATACAACATCCAAATGTAATAACATGTAAAACTTATACAAGTGATATGTCAGATAAGAGTTTCTAAACACGGGTGTATTGTTTATGTGGCTCTAGAGAGGTGGGGACAATGGTAGCCTCCGGGATATTTCTTAAGGTATCTTTAATTTCCTCGGTACCTTTGGGCTTATTAGAATAGATCTCCTTCTGTCAACTTAGTGAACATGACTTCGATCACTTCAGGTCAATTTTAACTTTGGACGGTTCCATGAGTCCTGTCCCGGTTTCCATAAAGTTAAGAGAAGGGGAAAGGAGCTCAGTAAGGAAGAATTAGAAATACTGGAAAGAGAAAAAGGGAGGGTACAGCAGGGGCGGGAAGGGGCAGGGATAGGAGCTTGGGTAAGGGGGGGGGGGGGGGAGGGGGTGCTGTGGGGAACCAGGAGGTAGCACACCGTCCATGTCTGATCCTGTTCCCAGGGGGCACCTGGGCTCACAGTCTGATCATCGGCCCACGTCCTCTGGAGAGTTGTGTAGGGTCAGGGTATCCCTTTCCATAAGAGACTGTCCCTCATCAGAGAATATGAACATATTCCACCCCAACCAGACCTTAGTAAATTGTTCAGATTGGTTTCTTGCTATTTTAATACATTTTAATTTAAATTTCACATTTTACTAATATACAGGTGCATCTCAAAAAATTTGAATATCATCAAAAAGTAAATTTTATTTCAGTAATTCAATTCAAAAAGTGAAACTCCTATATTTTATATAGTTGCGATTGATATATCTTCTTTCTTCTTCCTCCTCCTTCTTCTTCCTCTTCCTCCTTCTTCTTCTTCCAATATCTCTGAAAATGTGAATATTACAGAAGACCAATAAAGAAAAATTAAAAAGGATTTTTAATACAGAAATGTTGGCTTACCGAACAGTATGTCCATGTATAGTATAGCATGCTCTCAATAATTGGTTGGGGCTCCTTTTGCATGAATTACTGCATCAATGCAGCGTGGCATGGAGGTGATCAGCCCATGGCACTGCTGAGGTGTTATGGAAGCCCAGGTTTCTTTCATAGTGGCTTTCAGCTCATTTGCATTGTTGGGTCTGGTGTATCATCTTCCTCTTGACAATACCCCATGGATTCTCTATGGGGTTTAGGTCAGGTAAGTTTGCTGGCTGTGGAAATTTCACACTGGACTTTGTGCCTCTCCACTATTCCTCCAGACTCTGGGACCTTGATTTCCAAATGAAATGCAACATTTTCCACATTCTGTGATTATTTGGGAAGCCATGTCATCTGCTGGTGTTGATCTACTGTGTTTTAACAAGTCCAAAGTCAACACAGCCCTCTACCAGGAAATTGTAGAGCACTTCATGTTTCCCTCTGCTGATCAGCTTCATGGAGATGCCGATTTAATTTTCCACCAGGACTTGGCACCTGCCCACACTACCTAAAAGTACCAATACCTGGTTTAATGATCATGGTATCGCAGTGCTTGAATGGCCACCAAACTCGCTTCACCTAAACCCCCACAAAGACTCTGTGGGATATTGTCCAGAGGAAGATAAGACACCGGACCCAACAATGCAGATGAGCTGAAGGCCGCTATCAAAGAAACCTGGGCTTCCATAACACAGCAGTGCCACAGGCTGATCACCTCCATGCAACGCTGCATTGATGCAGTAATCACACAAAAGGAGCCCCGACCAAGTATTGGTATAGTGCATACTATGTACATAGACATACTTTTCATTAAGCCAACATTTCTGTATTAAAAACCCTTTATTTTTTTTATTGGTCTCATGCAATAATCAAATTTTCTGAGAAAGTGAATTTTGGCTTTTCACTAGCTGTAAGCCATAATCATCATAAAAATTAAAAAAAATGCTTAAAATATATCACTCTGTGTGTAACACACCTACATAAAATATGAGTTTAACTTTTTGAATTAAATTACTAAAATAAATGAAATTTTTGATGATTTTCCAACTTTTTGAGATGCACCTGTGGTTTTGTAGTCCTAGAACAAAATGTTGAGTAAATTGATGACCAACTGCAGAGAATGATGTATTTACACAACAGGGTAACAAATGGGTCTGTAGTAAGATCCCGAGTATTGGTTGTCCAATTTCGAGCCAAAGGGGTTCTCCAATGCTGCCCTTGACTTCACTAAAGGGCCGCATGTAATGGTCAATGGATCTGGTTCTCACAGCTCCGGGGCACCCACAGAGCGCACTGAGAAAGGGTCCTTTGCGTCTTTGGCTCCATTTCAGGTCTGAAATCAGGCAAAAGTTTGGACCGGAAACGGAGAACAGGGACGCATCAGACCCCCTGCTGTGTCCCACGACCACAGCTAGTGTGAACCCAGCCTAAAAGGACTGTCTGAAAAGGCAGACCTAATTGAGGAGGGTCAGAGAGTGTGGATATGATACATTTTTGGCTGGGGATATGCTGGGAACCTGTTACATGAGGCTACTAGACAACATTGCCATTACCCTAATCAATGTTCCCACTACAGACTGCTGCGGTCCTAGGGCTGCACATCATATACCAAGCTTGCACTAGGCATAACTGCTTCAAAGTTACCGCATCACAGGGTCAAAGTTAAGGTAATCGCATAGAGAAGACAGAACGACCTCTGTGCGGGGGTGGAGCAACATCTGACAATGCGCCCCCCCCCCCCCGTTTTACTTACCTGACCCCTTGAAAGTCCCGCGCTCGCCTCCGACATCCTCTTCGCCGCTCAGCCTGGCCATTGATTGCCTAGAGTGGATGGATTGAAAGCAGCGCAGCCATTGACTTGCGCTGCTGTCAATCACATCCAATGACGTGGCGTGCCGGGGGGCGGGGGGCGAGTGATACAGTGAGCGGCTATAGCCGCCGGCTGTATTATGGGAACGTGCTCGCAAGTACTTCTCACCATGCGAGGGGAGCTCGCATGAACGTGAGAAGTGCTTGCGGGGGGAAGCCGAGACAGCCGCCGAGGAAGACCAGGTTCGGGGCCACTGTGTGCAAAACGAGCTGCACAGTGGAGGTAAGTATAACATGTTTGTTATTTTAAAAAAAATTAAATAATTTACTTTACAATCCCTTTTTAATGGCACATTTTCATTTCATTTGAAGCACAACAAGTTCATTCTATGCTTGTGTGATAGGAGAAGGGCAAATCTAATTTTAACAAATTTCTGTTAAGAAGATCACAGCATTTGTAATCTTTCAAGTGAACTTACCTTAAAGTGCTACTTTGTCCTTTTTATTCTACTATGTCCACCTATAGGTAATTGTTGGCCCTGATATAAATCTTCCAGCGAACACTGTTATTTCATTACATCATCCAGATGAGGATGAAGAAGATGATGATGAATTTAGCGATGATTCCTCCAGTGGTAAAGAAAAGGATAAGTTAAAAGTCAAAGGTAATAAGGGCTTAAACATGTAGGTTATGATACCATTAACCCCTTCACCCCTAAGGGTAAAACTAATCGAAAAGCCTAAGCCCAATTTTGCAATTTTGACGTGTTAGTAAAACCGTACATATCACAACTACTCTGTGCATCCAGGTGGATTATACCTTGTTTTTTATAGGACAAATTGGGCTTTCATTTGGTGGTAAATGGTAATGGATAGAGCCTGATTTTATTTATTTAATTTTATCCAAGGAAAACTGGCCCAAAATAGTAAAAAAAAATTCCTGTTCCTGTTCTCCTGTTTGTACTGTAGTACAGCTCAGAAACAATAGTGCACATTTTGTTTGTTTTTAATCCTACCTAAAACACACTAACACTGATAATTAAAAAATCCTGTCCAAAAAAAAAAATACCAACCCTGACCTTTGACCATAAACTTGACCCAAACCTGGCACTGACCTAGATCAAACCTTGATCTAGGGGATTTTTTTTTATTTTTCAAAAAAAAATATATATATAATAAAAAAAGTGTGTGTGTGTATGTATTAAAAAATTCTCTACATTCACTTTTTTTTTTTTTCTATTTTCCATCGACAGAGTGATACAATGTATCACTCTAGTCCATTCACATAGACAGGAAACACGGGATGGGCTTTACAGTGACTGATCACTGTGATAGCCAATCGGAGGCTTTCACATCGATCAGGTGACCTGGAATTGGACGTACCAGATATTTAGAATGGGGCTAGGGTCTCTCGGTGAGACCCCGGTCTCTGTGCTTGGAGGACACCATGCAGCGCACTCCCAGCACAAGGTGGGATATTCAAATATGAGTGCCCATGGTAAAAAGTCCAGTGGGGCCGCATCTTGACATTTAGGGGTTAATCAAATAATGTAAATAATTTTTTTTATCTCTGGCAGGTTTTTCTAGCATTTTAATATGCTCTTTTTACAGTTTACAACAAGGAGGAGGTTGGATTGCAAGGAGAAGGCTATGTATGGAAAATTTCAGACATGCAAGATGACAAAGAGGAGGAGGAGGAGGAAGCATTGCAGAGGTGTATGTGGGGTGAGTATGAAATGGCAATAGGGAAAATATTTAAGCATAATACCGACACTTTAGTTGTGGCGCTGTATGAAATTTGTATTATAAATGAGTAGATCCTGCTTTTAATAACATGCTTTTACTGACTTTTCCTGATGGCTGCCTCCTCCATTGCTGCTTTTCCTTAATTGTCAGGCTTTCAAAAGTTAACTTTCCAGTGCTGTAGCTTTTTACAGAACAGAGGTAGTTGGCTTTTCTTTTCTTGAGTTTGATCTATGGAGTCCCACTTCCATTGTTGGCTTTATCCCTGACCAGCTGCATAGCCAATATGACTTAGTCCTTCCTTTGCCATTTTGATTTATTCTACATACTGTACAATTTCTGTTTTCACTACCACAAGGGGTGAATGTAGCAGGAAAGTCTATGTGCCACTTGTCAGGACCCTTTTTGCATTGCTATTTGTCTCCAGCATACACATTGTTCCCTCGGAAATATCCATATCTCTTGTAGACTTTCTTCCCGAGTGTTCAAAATTCCTAACATGCAGGCTATGATCTCCTTATGGTCCTCTCAAATGTGAAAAAATACAGTGTCTGCTAAGTATCTGCATTAACGCATGGTACCGCATTAACGCTTGTTACCGCTCCTATGTCTGCACTAACTACTGCTGCAACTCTCCCTATATTGTTTTCAGTAGCCTTTTTTGCAGGTCTTCGGTTTTCATCTACACTGTAGACTCCCTATTTTTGAACTTGCTTGCAGTGCTTTCCACCTCAACCAATTCCTCTCTACCATAAAATCTGCTGCATTCAGTGCTGCACCTTTTGCAAACCTTGTAGTTTTGTATAACGCTTTAGCATGAAGACAAGGTGCTACAATGTTTCTAGCATTGTGTGCTCTCCATTTTCCACCATGCTTTTTTTAGAAGAAAAATAAAACGTTGGGACTTTAAGGCTGGATTCACACCTACGCATTTTTAGTGCTTTTTGCATTTTGCAGATTTGCACTACAGAACGTGTGCCATAGGAAACCATGTTAAACGGACTGTAGTGCAAATATGCAAAAAGCACTAAAACTGCATAGGTGTGAATCCAGCCTAAATGAGGCTGTGGCCAGGTAAGGTCAATTGCCTCCATCCCTATCTAATTGAAACAAACAGGAGGACTGGGAGTTGGGACTTTGAAGCAGGCAGGTGTAAAACATTTAAATTTTATTGGAAAATCAGTGGTAAGTTGCATGAGGGTAATCATGAGTACACCAAGAAAAAAAAATATTTTTCTATACAATGGATAAACATACAGCAATGACAATTGGCCACTAATAATACAAATCACATGTTACAAGTGATCATTGAATAAGTAAAACATATAGTTAGCATAAAAACATGGCATATAATAGCTCTATGCATTTTGTGGATTCATCCACTCTTCAGGAGCATGCACATGGAAAACTGAATGCTGTAGTATAATAGTAACAAGAATATCTGTAAGGTCTGATGGTCAGTGATGTGCACAGCAGGGGTTGTTGGTGTACTCTCACCTACTTCCTCCATATCTCAGTCCCTGGCTCTCTGCGGCATATACCGTTCTCCAGTCCCTGCACCCACTCGGTCTCTACCCGGTACAGGCCACCTCACACTGCCCGCATTTCTCAGCACAGTAGAACCTGGGACAGAGCTGGCCATCCCAATCCCGATCAGTCACGGGTAATCCTGGGCGCATATTTCACAGCACAGGAGCACCTGGGGCAACCTTACTCCTCCTTTCAGGACCAATCACTGGCCAACAGGGGCATGTCTCCCTATATCTGCTACTATCGCCGGGTCCTAGTGCCGCCGGGCACCCCATAAAATCTCAGAGGCACAGCAGGGATCATACGGATCACTACCGATGCAAAACAATCACATCGGACACCGATATTGTTAGTATTGCTGAGATTGTGGTGACAAAATACGTACTAAGAAGCTCTTCCCAGTTTTCGTCCAAAAGATCTGGGATGTCCACTGTCCAATGGCTTTTCAAAGTTTGTAATCGAGTGGATTTATGCCCCCCAAAGACCCTATAGTAGGAGGAGATTAGACCCGTATGTTCTGGCTTTAGTAGTGCCTTTTCCAAGGTAGAGTTTTGAAAGCGCATCCCCCTAAGTCTCAACTGGATCATAGTTACATGTTTTAATTGAAGATATTTAAAAATCCATGTTTTAGGAACCCCAAATTCCTGCTGTAACATTGGAAAAGTTTTAAATTGGCCTTGATCATATAATTGGTGTATATATTTTAACCCCTTTGATGCCCAAAGGCAGGCATCAGGGAGACCATGAAAATTAGGAAATGTAGCATTAAACCATATGGGATGATTAGTGGAGATGGGGTCTGGATTATCAGGAACCAAACCAGTGCACTGGACTATTTGCCAAAATATATAAAAACTTGGGCAAAAACACAATTTTAAATAAGTTGACTCTACCGATTAAGTTGGTCCAATTGACCATTTTACTTTTAAAAGATGTTGCTATACAGGGTAAGAGGTTGTTTAGTAATATAGGTAGAGAGTGGTAATTGCACTGTAACTCAGATATTTAAACAAGGAAGTAACTTGTAGCGGGCAATCGGAAGGAGATCCAGTGGCAATGCAGGATCCTCAGAGAACACACTGGACTTGGCCCAATTCCCTTTAAATCCAGAAAACTTCCCAAAGCTAGTAATATTTATTTATTTCAGGTACTGGTATAGCGCCATCAATTTATGCAGCACTTTTACATATACATTGTACATTCACATCAGTCCCTACCGTCAAGGAGCTTACAATCTAAAGTCCCTAACTCACATTCATACAAGGGCCAATTTAGACAGGATCTAATTAACTTACCAACATGCCTTTGGAATGTGGTAGGAAACCGGAGTACCCAGAGGAAACCCACGCAGGCACAGGGAGAACATGCAAACTAATAAGTTGGAGCACCACAGAAATAGTATGGTGGTGGGTAGGAAAGGTAATGCAGCATATTGTCCGCATACAACAATACCCACTCTTCTAATGAACCAATCCACATTCCTTTATGATCGAAGAAGTCGGGCCAAGGGTTCTATATCAAGTGCAAATAATAACGTGGAAAGTGGGCAACCTTGTCTGGTGCCCTGATGGATAGTGAAGGGTTTTAGAAGCTATACGATTAATCCTAATGCAGGCTAGGGGTTGGTAATACAGTATGCAGATCTAAGTAGGCACATTAGTTCTAAATCCAAATTTCTCGAAAAATATAGAAAAGGTAAGGCCATTCAACTGAGTCAAAGGCTTTACATGCATCAAGGGTTAAAACAGTCCTGGGCACAGAAAAAGTGTTTGACTAAAGGTTAGTAAATTATCTTTGTATATTGATATACGTAGATCGTCCATAAATAAAACCAGTTTGATCTGGGTTTATTAGTATTTACCAAGTCTATGCAGGAGGCTTGGATTTTGAAAATCTTGAGATCCGTATTTATCAAGGAAATTGGTCTATAGGATTCACAGTAAAGGGGGTCTTTATTAGGTTTAGGAATCAATACAATTAAGGCCTCACGCATAGACGGAGGGAGGCTTTTTTTTTTTAAAGATAGTGGAGTAAAGCCTATATAATCTTGGGACCAACACATCTCGATGCGTCAGATACCATTCAATGGGGAACCCGTCCGGTCCTGGAGTTTTATGTTTAGCAAAGGTTTTAAGGGCATGATCTATCTTCTCTATGGAGATGGGTGCTTCCAGGGATAATTGTTCATTTGGTAATGTAGGGAAGGTTATAGAGTCTGCGTATTCATAAAGCTCCGGGGGAGCATAATGGGCTTGGGATTTATAAAGGTCTAAATAAAACTGTAAAAAGGCATCCATAATCTTATTGTGTGTAGAATGGAGAGTGGCCGAACTAGATATAGTGATGGGGTCAGGTATAGGCCTAGCTAAGAATGCAACAAGTTTTCAATTTTTTGACCCGGGTGTCAAATTCTCTGGTGTTGCTACAATAGGCTTTTCTGAGTTTTTGCCACTAGAGCCATCTCATGAGCTCTTTGTGCACCCTCCCATAACTGGTAATGAAAAGGGGAAGGATCCTCTACTCAGTGACCCTCAGCCCTTTTTAACTTAGCAGCTAAAGTAGCCTCCCATTCCCTATTGGCTTTCTTAAGGTCTGAGACTCATTTCATATAAGCCCCCCTTAGAACTGCCTTAAAAGCATCCCAAGTAATTTAGTTCGGACATTTCCTAGACATTCCCCAACCAGTACTTGGAAATAGCATCTGTACAGGTGTATAGAACCAATGGCTCCACCATCCAGTAAGAACTCATCTGCCAAACCTGGCCGCCATTAGGTCTAGATACTCGCATTACGAGCTCCAGTGGAGAGTGCTCTTTCTTTTTTTTCTTTTTTTTTTAAATAAAATTAATATCTAAAGCTGAAATGTTGTTTTATTTATGTGGGTTTTCTTGAATTCTAGGTGCAAAATGATTCTTACTTAGTTAGGATGCTCATTTCCTAATGTTACCTTAAATTGTTAGACCTTCAGCTCTGCACCAGAATAGATGCAAGAAAAAGAGCACCAACACTTCAAGTTCACATTGTACCAAAGCACATTTTAATCTCCTCATGGTATATCAGCGTTTTCTTTCTAATCCCAGGCCTTACCATTACCAATGAAGAGGACAGTGATAGTGAAAGTGAAAAGAGTGCAACTTCAGAGCAAATAGACAGTCGGCCAACCTCACCTCTTCTTGATGATATTAAAGGTGACGACTAAGTATAAAGAACATATTCAATGTTTATGAATTGCTGTCTGTTCCAGTGATTACTTCTGCTAATATACCTGTAATACTGTACATTAGAAGAAAAAAATTCTGTTCACAAAAACTATTTAATGACATGGCTTTCCTTCCCCTTATTGTTTGTTTCCTATTTCATATGCATTTTCTCAATTTTAGTTTTTCAGAATGAGGTTTTGGGAACACTACAGAGGGGCGTAGAGGAGAACATCTCATGTGAAAATCTTCTCCTAGAAATCAACTCTCTCAAGTAAGTTGTAAAATTTTCTACAAGGAGAAATAGGTTAGTAAAAAAAAAAAAAAAAGGATATATATATATTTTAAATTTACACTGCAGCTTTCCCATGCTAGCTTTAAGGGCCAACAGATCACTTGTCCGCTAGTCCGTAAACTCGCAATCTGCACCTTGCACTGCTCCTCTAGCACTCACTGGATTGACAAGGTGGAAAGGGAGCAGGTGTGACTGGCTCCTGCTTTCATCTGCGCGCAGAAGGCACAGTTAGCTGTCAGTCAGCCTGATGGATCCCAGCAATATTGTCAGACTACTTCCCAAACGTGGCGCAGCCTTGCCATGTCCGCTGATAGCAGGCAATATCCTGCCATCAGTTGACTCCCACAGGAGTGCATTTAATTGTACTCCTGTGGCCCAAAAGAGAACTATAGCCAAAGAAAAAAGGATTGGCCATTTGCAGTTTTGACTGAAGCGGTTACGTAGTTTTCATTCCATGTAACAAACAAGATGTTTTAACAGCATACAGCTAATGAGACTCCTTTTTTATAGGCCATCAGTTGGGACTGAACTGATATACACTTTTCACTGACAAGGGGCAGGATTGATTACTGATAGATTTCAGCTGGTGTCTTGGCTTTCTGTGCCTTTTTGCACCTCCCTTCCTTCATGTTTAAAACTTTCTCCCTGTCAAATTCCATTTTATTACAATTAAATTATGAATTTATTTGTTTTGGTTTCTTTGTATGGATTGCATGGGTTCTTACCGACGTGGTGAAAATGTCATGTCAATAACACCTTTAGAAATATATTTACCTCGAAAATTGGTGATGTGTTTAATACTTATTTTACCCGCTGTATATTATAGTGGGATAATGGTTAATATACCGTTTTTAAACCCTTACATTCTTTGTGCCCATGCTCACCCTTTTCTGCAACCTGCTGATTTTGACTGGTTGCAATCTGAATTTTCAGTAAGTCACCTTTTTGTAATTCAAAATCTAACATCATCTTCTCTGCCAAGGAGGAGGTGGTACCATAGGGATTACAAAATATTCTCTTGTCTCTCTCTTTACAGGAAAAAGAACTACATTTCCCATGAACCTTTTGGGAATTGCAGTGAATGTGGGTGGGCACACTAGGCTTGTACATGTTAAATTAGAATTTGCCCGCCTCAAGAAAAATGACACCCTTCATTTTCCAGCCACGCTACTAGGTTACAGATTAACTTCAAGTGCTATAATATTAGTAATATGTGATATCACATATAATACACATCAAAATATAAAAATTAAGATGGAAGTACTGCTTGCTGTAGTTATAGCTACAAATGTGCTGTGCCAAGACCGGTGGCTGGGGAAATAGGCAGAATAGCAGTCACTGGTCTTATAAACAGGAAACTACTGGGGATTAATATTTCAGAGCAATTACTGAACTAACAAGAAAATGGATGACCTATTCAGTGCAGGTAGAAAATCGGCAACAAGGACATGTAAAACATTTTTTGCCCAGAATTTTGCTTTAAATTTCAACACTAAGTCACTGTCCTGAAACATAGAAAGTTCATGTGTAGTCAGAACTCCTGATTTGCTTACTTTATAGCATTTTCTAAAGTTGGTTTAAAATTAAAACCCTTAGTATTTTATGTGACAGATTTCCTACAGAATGTCTCAAAAAAGTTTTGGCATCTATATCTGCAACAGTTCTCAAAAGATACCCTCAAGATTTTTGTTTGTAATAGGTTCTGAAAAATTCCTATGGTTCCCACCTTACTCGTGTAGAAAAACTTCTGCCAAAATTCACATTTATTTATTTTAATGTGAACTAATAAATGGATCTGGGTTAAGTTGAAAAGGAGTCTTTGAGGAATGTAGGGCTGCAACTAACAATTATTTTCATAATCGATTAGTTGGCCGTTTTATTGTTATGATTAAAAGAATAATAACCTTAAAGCGGGGTGCCCATTTAAAAAAAAAAAAAATACTGCAGCTGCTGACTTTTAATAATCGGACACTTACCTGTCCCATGGTCCAGTGATGCGTGTGATCGAAGCCCCGCTCTTCCACGCCTCCGTTCGGCGGCACCGGCATTGTAAATGTGGGCACTCAGCTGTGGCTTCAAAGCCGGGCACTCACTGCGCATGCGCGAGTGGCGCCGCACAATCATCTGTGACCTGTCTCATGTCCCAGATGATTGACAGGAGGGAGTGTTCAGAGCTAAGCCTTTCCTGCGCCGAGGGGAAGTGATGTCACCAGCCCAGGCACTGAAGGAGGCAGACTACAAGGGACCCCCTAGCAACAGCCATTTGGAGTTAAAACTAAAAAAAATCCACATTTTATTTTTTTTAGGAATATTAATGATTTTTTTATTTTTTTTGTGTTCAACCCCACTTTAAAGTGTTGTGCATAATTTATTTAATGTGAAAATAAAAAAAGGGCAATTTATTCTTAAACATCTATATGCCAAGGTAAATCTAAATAACCAACTATATGGTTGGGGAACAAAATCTCTAATCCACTCTGAGAATAACAGACAGAGAGATATACTGTATATACTATTAGAGGTTGAATCTGGTCATATTATTATGATACACGAATTAGACTCAGAGATCAAATTTTTTATTTAAATAAAAAAATATTAAATGCTGTTTTGCCGATTTTTCAGACAGAAATGTAACATATTATATGTTGGCCATACAAAACAATGTTTTCCTTCAAAAAAAAGTGTTTTTAAGAACGTTCGTTCTGATTTTGTAATCGTTAGTGGGGTCAAATCAATGTTTGTTTTCGACCACAGTGATGGAAAAATTCAGAGGAGCAGAATAGAAAAAACTTGTGGTGAAAGATATTTTTGGACTGTATGGAATTTTCCAAAAAGCAAACTTGTGGTGAAAGATATTGCCAGTCTGTCCAGTCGGGGTCAGAAAAGTCCCCCTAAATAACTGCATAATTTTTTTGCAATGTTACATATATAGGCCCACAAGTACACAGGGGGGTTGACAATAAGTGGGTACCTGCCCCCAGGGAACTGTTTATGTATAAGGATACTGACCCCTCTGGAGTAAGTGGAATCGCATGGTAGTGGGATCTACCCAAGCCCTTTTGAGGCTCAGTACCCCGGGATCCCACAGGTGGGTTTCCTGCACACAGATATGTGGTGAGTGTTTTTTGAGGAAATTGAAGAATAAGGCCACGCACATTCCAAGAAATTACTGATACTGAGCCATGGTGATAGAGAGAAACCAGGATATCAGACATACTGTGACCATCCTGCACCCCCTCCCCACACCGCATTTACATACTAGGTCTGTTGTATGTACAGAAACAAAAGAGGTTGGACTGTCGATCCCGAAAGTTTAAGAACCGCATGATAAAGGTTCTGGGAGGGGAAGTGGGCTTCTTTAGGGGGACAGGTGTGCGGCTGGCAGCAGAGCACAGCAAAAACAGTGGGGTTCTTACCCTCGCTCCCTCCGCCAGGCCGACGATCCGGATATTGTTCCGGCGGCACCTATTCTCGGAGTCCTCGGCTCTCTGTGTTCCAGGAGTTTAACCCTGGATTGCAGGGAGCGAATGGCGCCAGTGTTTTCGTGCACTTCGTCCTCCACCTGGCCCACGCGGTGTTCTGCCGTGGTCATACGGGTCCTGACTTTTTTGTCCTGTCGGAGGAGCCCCACGTCCAACTGAACCTCTTCAATCTTGGTGGTAAGGGCTGCCTGGCATAGGGCGATGTCGGTATTTCAGGAGGAAATTTCAGTTTCTTCCCCCTTTACTCCGGGCACCGCCGGATGGGTCGCAATGCAGGTCAGTAAGTTCGGTTTAATGGGTCTTTAGGATTAATGCAGTAGCAGAGCTCTTAGGAACACGTCCGTTCACTCGGCCATCTTGGACACGCCCCCCGCATGCAGGTCAGTATACTGTATATACTATTAGAGGTTGAATCTGGTCATATTATTATG
This sequence comes from Lithobates sylvaticus, assembly GCA_028564925.1. Classification (NCBI taxonomy): domain Eukaryota; kingdom Metazoa; phylum Chordata; class Amphibia; order Anura; family Ranidae; genus Lithobates; species Lithobates sylvaticus. The sequence goes on from CM053028.1 coordinate 349,215,356, forward strand.
ATACACGAATTAGACTCAGATCAAATTTTTTTATTTAACTTGTGGTTTAAGAAAGATATCGTTAGTGGGGGTCAAATCAATGTTTGTTTTCGACCACAGTGATGGAAAAATTCAGAGGAATTTTCAGACAGTATGTGTTTTTCGTTCAGAAATTACATTCATAGAGAGAGACTAAAACAGCGCTTGAATCACTGATATCCAATATCAATAACGTGTAATCTTCAATACACCATATAAATGAAATTCAATGTATAGCAGTGATGCACAGTTTAAACGGGAAGTTCGGTTCTGTAAGAAGACTTCAGGGTAAGACCAGAAAAGTGCACCTGTCACCCAACATACAATCCACCACATGTTACAAACTCCCCCTGGGGGGCAAACTCACCAGATATATCTGGGTAAATGAGCACTCAATCAAACCCGGGAATAAAATCGCCTCGTCTTATTTCCTCTTCCTCATGAGAAAATTCTGGTTGTGCAAGGGTTAACACTTCTCTTATTAAATGGACATTCAGTGCCATCCAAATTTGAGCAATACATCTTATTTCCTCATCACCATAAATTTCCAGGAATGCGGGGGTTAACATAAAAGGCAAGCAGAATCCGCACATAGAGTAATACCTTTTATTGAATAACAGTAACCCATACCAATAAGAATCCCTTAGTAAAAGCTGCGTACATCACATTGATCAAAAAACTGCATCAGTATAATCGTACAGAGGGCACTCTCGCTATACTCAGCCTTCCCCAGATGAAGCACACTAGTCCTGCAGGAAGTTGGCAATACTGCTGCAGTTGGAGCTGTGGAGGGCTGTGGAGCACAGAGTGTCACCGCTGGAGTGTCATGTAAGCCACGCCCTGACCGGTTTTGTTACTAGGGACTTCAACAGAGGGCGTGGCTACACGACATATGAACAGGCATGTATATCCTCCACTAATACTTGTGGCCAATAGGAGCCACCCGGTAAAAGATGATGCCAGCCGTTACACCGTCTCCCATAGGCCAGAGGACGTTCAGTTATGACACTTGCAGAACCGAACTTTCCGTTTGAACTGTGCATCACTGCTATACATTGAATTTCATGTATATGGTGTATTGAAGATTACACGTTATTGATATTGGACTAATATCAGTGATTTAAGCGCTGTTTTAGTAATTCTGTTTTTCATGCGTTTTTAAACAGCTGCTGTTCTTTACCTTTTTCAATATTTTAAGGTCATATAATTTTATTCTATCTGCTGCTGATTTGTTTGAGGTCAGAATTGGTGCTGAGCTGGTGGTTGGTGTTTCTTGCAGGCCCTCTATACACCTTTTTTGGATATATATATATATATATATATATATATATATATATATATATATATATATATATATATATATATATATGTATATATATAAATAAATTATTTTTTTTTTATAATAAATACACCCAGAAGTAATATATATTGGCATTTTAACTAGGGGTCAGACATTAACCACTTGCCGACCGCCTCCTTGTACATATATGTCGGCACTTTGAATAGGGATATCTAGGTAACGGCAGCAGATGCTGGCACAACCAAGATATCCATCTTTTAAGGAGCCGGTCCTCTTTACGATAATGGTGGTCTCCGTGGCAGAGTCGCCGCAAGATCACCGTTATCGGCGCTTACGGGAGCCGTTGGTAACGGCAGTGGCGATCGGGTCCTTCCATGTCCTGGGTATGGAGACGAGTGAGGCTAAGATGGCCCCCACCCGTCTCCATACCATAGGAGGGCGGAAGCAACATCAAAACGTCACTTCCACCCATACGTCTTAAACATTTTTCTGTTGTCATTTTTTCAAACAATTTTTAGTTAATTTTTAATTTTTTTTGCGTTTTAGTGTAAATATGAGATCTGAGGACTGTTTGACCCCAGATCTCATATTTAAGAGGTCCTGTCATGCTTTTTTTCTATTACAAGGGATTTTTACATTCCTTGTAATAGGAATAAAAGTGACCCAATTTTTTTTGTTAAACTGTGAAAAAATTTACAAAAAAATGCATTTCCTTGAGAAAATGCGTGGGAATGCTGAATAACATCAAAACTGCCCCATCATATTGCCACCATCAAAACTGCCCCATCATATTCCTCTATTATAAATCAGTACATGGTGTGTCTGTGCTCTCCCCGGGCTCTGTAATCTGAGATGCTCCAGCCGCCTCACCCCACTGCCCATCACTATGTATAAGGCCCCTTTCACACATGCGGACCGTATGTCCGTATTTCATCCATCCGTTTTTGGATGAAATACGGACATACATGCATCCCTATGGGATAGCAGGTGTCAGCGGATGAGCATCCGCTGACACCCAGTATCGTCTGTCTCCGCTATGGTCCGATTCTGCAGACGGAGGAAAACCCTATTTTTTTCTATCCGTCTGCAGAGCAAATCGGATGAACACTGACAGACGGTCCGTGTTCATCCGATCCTCCATAGAAGAGAGCAGAGATCTGACAGGGTTGTCCCTGCACAGTGTGCAGGGACCGCCCTGTCATCTGCCGGCTCAGCGGGGATTTCGGAATGATCCCTGCTGAGCAAGCGGATGTTTACGGGGCGGATCATTACGTATCCGTCCCGCGTGAAAGGGGCCTAAAGAAGCTTTGGGAACCATGGAAACAAAACCGACAACAAAAGCCTGGATGCTTTTTTAATTTAATGAAATTTCCTGAAATGATCACTAAACTCAAACAGCTGACACTTTGGTAGCGGAAGAAGATTTTAAGGATTTTAAGCATGCTTTCATGGACTTCAATGTTAAAAAAAAGTGTTAAAAAGCTTTAATATTTTTAAAAAGTATAAATAGTAGAACAAAAGTTGAAGAGGTCTCATCAGCTGAAAGAGATGAGCATTTTAAAAGTTGAATGGCTTTAATAGCTGAAAGTATGCAGAAGTTACGCAGAGACAACCAAAACGTACGGAATAAAGATAATAAAAAGATGATGATTCATAAATAAAAAAAGGAATAACAATAGTGGGACTGCTGAAGCATTCCCGCTAATAAAATAAAGTAAAATAAATAAACGGTGGTCAAACCACACATGTGAGGTATCGCCGCGATCGGTAAAGCGAGCAATAATTCTAGCCCTAGACCTCCTCTGTAACGCAAAACATGCAACCTGTCAACTTTACTGTTGTCCTATTTTTTTATTAAAAAAAGTGATTTTTTTTTCCCCCCAAAAAAAGTGCGCTTGTAAGACCTCTGCGCAAATACGGTGGGAAAAAAAGTATTGCAATGACCGCCATTTTATTCTTTAGGGTGTTAAAAAAAAAAAAAAACAATATATAATGTTTGGGGGTTCTAGGAAAAATTTTTTAAACATGTAAACACCTAAAATCCAAAACAAGGCTAGTCCTTAAGTGGTTAAGCTATATGAAGGGTGGAAGGGAGTGATACATCTTTTATATTAAAGTAGTTCTAAAAGCTGAGCCTTTTTTTTTTTTTTTTTTTTCCATGGATATAATTATTCAAAATTATAATGAATGCACAATACTAATAAAAGTTTACTGTAATTGTAATTCCTTCTAATACCAGACCATCAGCCTCCACCTTCTCTGGGTTCAGATGCTGATCTTCCCTGCACACAGTCTTTTAAGGGTTTATTTTAATTTTTTTTAACCACTTCAATACCAAGTACTTATACACCTTCCTGCCCAAGCCATTTTTTTAGCTTTCAGCGCTGTTGCAATTTGAATGACAATTGCGTGGTCATGCTACACTGTAACCAAACTAATTTTTTATTATTTTGTTCCCACAAATAGAGCTTTCTTTTGGTGGTATTTGATCACCTCTGCTATTTTTTATTTTTTTATTTTTTGTGCAACAAAAAAAAAGACTGAAAATTTTGAAAAACAAATAAGTTTTTCTTTGTTTCTATTTAAAAAAAAAGTGTAAATACGTTTTCTCCTTCAATGACGGGCACTGATATGGCTGCACGGACGGGCACTGATAAGGCGGCACCGATGAGGTGGCATCAATGAGGCGGCATTGATGGGCACTTATGGGTGGCACTGAGTGGTTAGGATGGGCATGGATGGGCACTGAGAGGTGGCACTGATGGCTGGCATTGCTGAGCATCACTTGTCTGAACTGCTGCATGTTGCCAGTCAGTGCCCATTTGTGGGCACTGATTGGCATATATTCAGCATATTTTTGTATATGTGGATGGTTATGGGGTACATACCTGGCCATCCACATGTTGGGGGCTTCCCTGGTGGTCCTGGTGGCTTCCCTGGTGGTCCCGTGTGGGCCTCCGAGGGGGGGCTGCGCTGATAAACAGCACAGACCCCCCTGTCAGGAGAGCAGCCGATCGGCTCTCCTCTACTCGCGTCTCTCCATGCTGATCACATGGTAAAGAGCCTCTAGCTCTTTAACGAGATCGGTGTGTCAGACTGACACATCGCATCACTGATGGCCACGATGTGCGCCCCCACAGGCGTGCGAAGGCTGTTATCCTGCTGGACGTCATCTGACGCCCAGTCAGGATAACTGAACCACCGCCCGGCTGTCCTTTTGCTATAGGCCGGGTGGGAAGTGGTTAAACAAACATGTTATATTTTCTTGCTCTTTTTGTAATGGTTTTGCACAGAGCAGCCCTGATTCTCCTCTTCTGGGGTCCCTCCACCGACGCTTCTGGCTGCTCCTGCCTTCAGAGTACCCCAATATCAAGCTGCAGTATAGAGTGCCCCTGTAGCAAGGTAAAAAAAAAACTTCTGCCTTTTAGAACCACTCACTTCCTGCTCAGGGCTACATGTCCCATGAGGCATTGCTCCTCACACATTCACAAGTTCTCAGGCACTTATTGACTTGTATGAACGGTGTACTGAGCTTTATGTGTGCTGCACTGTATTTCCTGATATGTAAAAAAAAAGAATGTATTCTGTATGCAGGCCAACTAATCGGCTGGATGATTAATTGATTATGAAAATAGTTGTCGATTAATCGTTTAGCTGTTTCAGCCCTAAATGTAGGTACTTGAGAAATGCTGATTCAACTTTCCTTTTTTTCATCCACACAGACATGCCTACAACATCTCTCTTGCGGAAGTCATGCAAGTTTTATGTAAGGTGGTATTAGAGTTTCCTTTGCAGCAGTTGAATGGAGTGCTTGATGTCAACCCTTACTGCAGCACTCTGCTACCTGTAAGTGTTCTTGTCTTACTCTGAAGCCAATTTTTTTTCTGATTATAGAAACTATCCAATCTGATTTTGCCTGAAATAATACTTTTTAGCTTCCCTGGTCTGTGAGGTTGGTGAAGATAAAGAGGTGAGGGATAACCTTTCTGAACACGTAGTGAGTGTACATATGGTATGCTCTGTTTAACTTTTTTATTTAAAGGGTTTACAAAATGGAAGCGTTTTAAAATTTCTGTTCTCTGTGAAATCTAATAGTCATTCAGTGAAAAAAAAACATTTTCTGACTGTAGAAGGTTGCTATGTAATATAACGGCAAAGTTATATAATAGAAGAAAATGGGTCGTAAAATGTTGAATGCTCTTTAATCTAGGCAGTAGTAAACAAACCAGAATGCTTTCTTTTTACATTTGTTTGTAGTGTTTATGGTTTAAAATGTATAAATTTGATCTCTTTTCTGGTTTACTAGCTCCTGAAGAGATGGACTCCACTTTTCAAGAACTATCTAAAGCGTGCTTCAGATCACTTGTGCTGTCTTGTAGCCATGGAAGAATTCTTCCTGGACCATGAGTCCCTTTGGGCAGCAATTGCAAAGGTAAAGTAACAGGATGACCCCAAGAGTGATGGAGATTTAACCACTTCAACTCCAGAAGGTTTTACCCCCTTCCTGACCTGGCCATTTTTGCAAAATCACATTTTTTCCTAAATTTAGTCAATATGTATTTTGCTACATATTTTTGGGAAAAAAACCCCCAAAAAATGTATGTTTGCGCAAAAGTTATTGTGTCTACAAACTATGATATTTTTATGGATTTTTATTTTTTACTAGTAATAGCGGCGATAAGCAATTTTTAGCGGGACAGCGTCATAGTGGTAAGCAAATCGTAACTGACACTTTTTTTTGGGGACCAGTGACGGTATTACAGTGACCAGTGCTAAAGAAAAAAAAAATGCACTGTTTCTGTGCTAATGACACTGGAAGGGAATAGGTTTACATCAGGGGCAATCAAAGGGTTAAATGTGTTCCCTATGAGTGCTTTTTACCTTTTGGGGATATGCTTTCACTAAAGGAAATCCCAAGAACAAGATCTCCATTTTCTCCCCTGGCAGAACGGCGATCAGCCTTGTTTACAAGGCTCGGAATGATCACGGGTGGCTGGCGTGCATCGCGTCCGCTGGACCCGCTGATTGGCTTCCGCTGTGTCTAATCACAGCGGGAGCGAGGCTCCGGAGCCGAAGAAAAAAATAACACATACAGGTACGTGATTTTGCACTTAAGGGCCCCCCTGCTGCAGTATATGTACGTGGGGCAGTCCTTAAAGAGGGAGTCCACCTGCAGAAAAAATATTAAAAGTCAGCAGCTACAAATACTGCAGCTGCTGACTTTTAATAAATGGACACTTACCTGTTCCAGGTTCCAGCGATGTCGGCAGAAGATGACGAGCAATCGCTTGTCTCTCGGCTGCCCCCGCCGCCATCCTCTGTCAGGGAATCAGGAAATGAAGCGTTGCGGCTTCACTGCCCGGTTCCCTACTGCACAAGTGCGAGTCGCGCTGCGCGTCTTTACTGGTCCCTGTTGTGTCCTGGGAACTGTGTGTTTCCCAAGACCCAACGGGGGGGGGGGCATCTGCGGATAGGGGCGGGGCATCTGCGGCTAGCTAGTCCCGGAAGTGGGTGCAGATACCTGGATTATACAGGGGGGGAATCCGATAAGCGGAAGTTCCACTTTAGGGTGGAGCTCCGCTATAAGCGGTTTAATAGTAGTGTTATCTAGGTCTGCTGGTAAAATATTCAACTCCAAAGAGCCTATTCATATTGAAATCCTATTCAAATAAAGTTGCATATGTGATCCGTTATTACACAATCCATTTGATCCCTTTACAGTTCGTTTGAAAGCAGAAGGGCCTGTGACATTTAACATTCATGGCAACACGGTTTTGTTCCACTGTAACTAAATAAAACTTTTTAAAGAGGAAATAAAGGGGTTAATACTCACCTTTCCAAAGATCTCTCTCCAGCATCTTCTCCTGTGTGCTGGTCTTTGGCCATCTTCATTAGACAGCAAAAGGTGAAGTTTCTCTTCTGCACGCACAGGATGGTGTCAATCTATCGCATAGAGACTAGCCCAAAACTGTAAGCTAAGCTGCACATGCGCAGCGCAGTTTAAAGCTCCAGAAAAGACAGTGATAAGGCAGGTAGGGGCATTTTATTGTAGAAGAGAGATTATGCAATAAAAGCCCGCCTGCTGTTTGTTATGGCAAAACTTTGGTTTGGTTTTAATAATTGTTCAAAATGTGGCAAAAACGTGTTTGTTCACGTCATCCAAAACGTATGCCTTAAGGTACCGTATTTATCGGCGTATAACACGCACCCCAAGTTTAGGAGGGAATTTTAAGGAAAAAAAGTTTTAGGAGAGAAGTTTAGGGAAAAAAAAAAAACTTACATTTAAGCGTAATTTGCAGCCTGCCCAGCGTCATTTGCAGCCTGCCCAGCGTCATTTGCAGCCTGCCCAGCGTCATTTGCAGCCTGCCCAGCGTCATTTGCAGCCTGCCCAGCGTCATTTGCAGCCTGCCCAGCGTCATTTGCAGCCTGCCCAGCGTCATTTGCAGCCTGCCCAGCGTCATTTGCAGTTTGCCAGCGTCATTTGCAGCCTTGCCGACGTTTAAATTTCCCGCCGCTGAGACAGACCGCGCATGCGCCGCTGAAAAAGACCGAACCGCGGCCGAAAAAGACCCAGCCGACTGTTCCGCTCCGCTCGGAGTCCCGCCTCCCTGCTGTTTCGGGAGCGAGCGCAGGGAGGCAGGCCTACGAGCGCAGCTGGACAGTCGGCTTCGGTCTTTTTCGGCCGCGCTTCGATATTTTTCGGCGCCGCAAACAATTTTTGTCATTTTTTTTTGGGGGGTATCGGCGTAAAACACGCACCCACGACTTTTCCCGCGATTTTAAGGGGGAAAAAGTGCGTGTTATACGCCGATAAATACCGTAAATGTAACTTAAAAGTAGGAACAATAGTAAGTATCTAGTGGATTGTCCGTTTTAAGATTTATTAACCATTGATCATCAGTTATTTTCACTGTTTATGCCTGCGCCTTTGTCATAACTTGATATGTGGAGATGTAAACCTGGTTTACTTTTTTGCACAAATTTAAATAATTGAGTTTTTGTGGTTCTCTTAGAGGGCCACCCTCATTCTAACTGCATTGGAGAGTACTCGGTGCAGCTAGAACAGTCCCTATTGGGAAGCTTAAAGGATTAATTGAAGGAACTGAACAGTGGTTCTGTAGAACACATTGCAAAGAATCTTAAAGCAGTAGTAAATCATAAAAAAAAATAAAAGATTCTCTCTGCAAATGAGATGTCATAATGTGGTAGTAGTATGCATCGCATAATAGCATATTATGAAAGATTTGCCTGAAAACGAAGCCCTCCAGTGGTGCGTTGTCACCGCAGACAGGGCTCCCCTCTTCACCCAGTCTTCCTTCTGGGTTTATGGACAGCCGCTGTTTGACTGCTGTTTCACATCTGCTGCGCGGCTCTCTATGGACGGCACGTTGTCCATTGAGAGCACATGCGCCGGTGCAATCACCGGCACTGTTAAAGTAGATATCACCTAAACTGTGACAGTTTAGGAGATAATTACGGTACCTACAAGTAAGTCTTTGTATAGGCTTCGCTGTAGGTATAAAAATAAACGCCTTTACTACCACTTTAATTGGACATTTTTATTCTGAGATGCTTTACATTGTATTCAACAAAACGGCAAAAAGTGGTTATGCTCTCTGCAGAACTGCTGCTTGGCTTAATGAACCCTATACCAATGTTAGTGGAAAGGGCGGAGCTCTGGCTGTGCCAGGTAGTGCAATACAGGAAAGAAATGGATAGATTTTTATAAGACCTGTATCAAATTTTAATTTGGGGATTTAATCCATATAATGTATAGAGTCAAGTGACAATTCGATCAAAACTGGTATAGTACAAGCTGCCATCTTAGCCTCTGTTTGATTAGCAGTTGCCATAGTGCTGTGCGTGTAATCAGTTATGCCACCAGCCATTTGGTGGTTTGACAGTTTGGTCTACACCATAAGGCCCCTTTCACACTGGGGTGTTTTTCAAGCGCTACAGCGCCAAAGATAGCGCCTGTACAGCGCCTGAAAAAATCCGGCCCCTTTCACTCCAGTGTGTACACTGGAGCGGTGCAGTAGCAGGACAGTCAAAAAAGTAGCATCTTTGGAGCGGTGAAGGAGCGGTGTATTCACCGCTCCTACCCATTGAAATCAATGGGACACCGCGGCAATACCACCGGCAAAGCACCGATGCAGCGGCGCTTTGCGGGTGGTTTTAAACCTTTTTTGGCCGCTAGCGGGGGTCAAAACCGCCCCACTAGCAGCCGAATACAGCCACTAAAACTACGATAAAACAGAGCTAAATGTATCGCTGCTTTACCACTGACGCCACTCCCACTCCAGTGTGAAAGGGGCCTAAGTAACTGTGACAGTTCTCATTCATGGCATGCCTTGAATGTAACTGTTTTAGAAAACCGCTAAGGCCCCTTTCACACTTATACGACTTGTCCCACGATTTGGGACTGCAAAGTAGCATGACCAGTCGTTCCCCATGATTTCCAATGACAGCCATTCATATTAGTAAGACTTCAAGTCATTCCGACTTCAAAGTAGTCCCTGCACTACTTTGGTCCGATTTTGATGCCACTTACACAGGCATTCCTTGAAATCGCAGCAAAATCGCACGACTTTGAAGTCGCACAAGTGTGAAAGGGGCCTAAATCAATGGGATTAGTTGCATTTAAAAAAAAAAAATGTATTCAGAACTTTTAGTCCTGATGGATCACTTCAGGCTTGCCCCTTTTGCCTTTTGCAGATATAACTATGTATAACTTTAAAGTCCCGTGCTTGTTCAGGTGCCATTTATTTTCGATGCAATTGTATTGCGCAAAGCTTGCCACCCAAAAGAAGCTTCTGCTCCTTTTTGGGCTACAAGCTTTGCGCAATGCAGTTTGTCATGATTGCAGCATGATTTATCATGCCAAATTTGTGCTGCATTTAGGTGTCTCTGAAAATGAATGGCACCTGAACAATCGTACTGCGTTTTGCCAGTATTGCAGTGTGATTTGGAATCCCTAATTGCTGGATGTGAACAGGGTGTGAAAATAAGTGTCTATACTGATTAAAGTAGATCTAAACCCATCGATTTTAGTAGTTTAAAAAAAACGGACATTGCTAATATGCTGGGAATGCTAATTGTCGCAATCGCTTGTGCTCTCAACCAAACTGTCAAACCATCAAATTGCTGGTGTCATAACTGATCACATGTGCAGCACCATTGCAGTTGCAGATCAAACAGAAGCTAAGATGGCAGCTTCCTTGGCTGAAAAGCATAGGAGGATATAGTTCTGATCTAAAATCCAATAATGCTTTGGCTTAGGCTGGATTCACACCTATGCATTTTTTGTGCTTTTTGCATTTTGCAGATTTGCACTACAGATCGTGTTCCATAGGAAACCATGGTAAATGGACTGTAGTGCAAATCTGCAAAAAGCACTAAAACTGCATAGGTGTGAATCCAGCCTTACCCTGTTCTGCATATGTTCAGTTGCTCTCTATTCTCGGCACTATGCCTAAAATCGGAACAACTAGAGGCTGATCAGCTGACAGCTTTAACCACTTGCCTATCGGGCACTTTTACCTCCATCCTGCCCAGGCCAATTTTTAGCATTCACCGCTGTCACACTTTGAATAACAATTGCACTGTCATGCAGTCCTGTACCCAAAATTTTTATCTTTCTTTTTTTTTTTAGACGGAAATGGAGCTCTTTTTTTGGTGGTATTTAATCACCGCTGTGTTTTTTTTTTTTTTTTGCTCAACAAACAAAAAAAGCCCAGAAAACTTTGGAAAAAAAAACCCAAACATTTTTCATAGTTTTATTATAAAATTTGCAAACAGGTGATTTTTCTCTTTCACCTAGTTGCGCTGGTGGGCACTGCTGAGTAACACTAATGAGGTACTGATGGGAAGCAATGGTGGGCACTGTTGGGACTGGACTAAAATAAGTGCCCTGATTATCATTGTCGATGTCCCTTTTAACAAGAGGCGGTTATCGGCTCTCTCCTTCTCTTCTCATGCTCTCAGCGTGAGGAAAGAAAAATGATATACGGCTTGTGTTGACATCCGTGATCAGCTGTCATTGGACACAGCCTCTGTGATTGGCCCTTTACCACGATCTGTGATCAGCTGAGTCCAAAGGACTTGGCGATCATAGAGTGTGCTGCAGTGGCTGTGCGGGAAGCGTGATCACGGGAGGACGTCAATAGATACCCTCCCGGCAAAGTAAGCCTGTGCTGCAGCCATTATTTGGCTATAGCGTGGGAGGGACAGGGTTAAAGTTGTTATACAGCTTCGTTTTTTTTTCTTTTTCTTTTTTTAAAGTAAAAATAACAAATATGCCCATACTTGCCTGCTCTGTGCAATGGTTTTGCACAGAGCAGCCCCAATCCTTTTCTTTTTGGGTCCCCCGCAGGCAATTCAGGCCCCTCCTCCTTTTATAGGGTGCCCCCAGGGAACGTGGCACCGTGCATGCTCACTCCAGAGTACCGCTGTGTTCCAGCTCAGAACTCTGAAACAACTCTGTATTTTGCTGGATTGATGAAGCTGATCCTCCCCATCCAAGAGACCTGGCAGACTGAAAACACTCAGATTGAAAATGCATGCCTTCGTAACAATTATTTGATATGCTAGTAGTGTCACTGCCCCATGTGTTTGTGTTAACTGTTAAATCAGTTTTTGTCTCACTGCAGTATAAGAATGTTTTCTCTCCATCTGTGTGTATTTTTGGTGCTAATACTGGTTTCTCTCTAGTACTGTACTTGAATTCTTGCTGTGTATTTTAAGCATATGTATTTATTATTCCACTGTAGGTTCTAATGGGATTTTACCAGCAGGATGTGCTAGCAGAAGAGATGATTCTCCGTTGGTTTTCACAAACAGACATAACAGATAAGGGCCGACAACTGCGTAAAAAGCAAGCGGTAAGTGTTTTTATGCATTTTTGTCTTTTTCTTTCTTTCCAGTTTTTGCACCATATAAACTATTCATATGTATTCATACAGCTGCAGAAGTTTATACAGTGGTTGGAAGAAGCTGAGGAGGAATCAGATGATGAGTGATAAGGACAGTTTTATTGCCTGACTACAGAATCCTATGCCGGATGATACCTGTGGATCTTCTGCTTCAGTTCCAGCACACAAGCCTATGTTCCCAGGGTGGCTTTATTGACTTTCTGTTCAGAGTCGAAATGGCATTGAAAGAATTGCCTATTTTTGGTGCCATAAAATATTTACACTTTGCCCTCCCCAGATGTGTACATCATCTTGTGGTTATTTGGCAAATGCAAGCCACCAGAATTTTTGTGTGTAAATTTTCATGGATGGGAAATATATGAAGTGGTATGTAAAATATTGTACTTTTATTTGTACTGATGCGATGGGCATTGTTGGTTTTAAAACATTTTTTTACAAACAACATTTATTACATACCATATATTTCCCACTTATGTAGCAGAATGTTTAATAAAGGTGGTCAGTTGCCTTTACCAATTAATAAATGACCAAGGATCCATGGCAACCTGCCCACAGTTTGCTACATGACCATATATGCTGTTGCCCACATAGAAGACTGAAAAGCTTGCATGTTTGAGTGCAAATATTTATTTCAGGGAACAAATTAAAGTCTATCTGGATTTTGTCTGCGTGTTGACTTATTGACTTAAAAGTTTCAAACAATCACATCTGACCCAGAAAGTATCGTAAACTGAGGCAGCGGTGTGAATGATAAAATAATATTCAAAAAAAGATGCCAATCAAACAGTCTAAAAGTATAAGTGCAGTTCACTCCACCAGTGATATGGGGTTAAAATGCAATCAGTCAGGTATAGCCAGATGTAACCTCTGCAGTAAGCTGAGTGCTCTGTGTCTCATCCTACCCATTGCTCTGTGACTTCTGCCGTCCCTTTTGATAAAGTCTGTAGAGGAAATTCGTTAAGGGTTGGACCGCATGGCAACTGAAAGTAACGTCATGGCCTACCGGAAGTGGCGTGCCAGAGGTCACGGATAAACTGGGTAGGTGAGACACTAAGCACTCGGCTTACTCGCGAGGTTACATTTGGCTATACCTATACCTGACTGATTGCATTTTGAACCTTGATGGGCATTTTGAGTTTTGAAAGTTTGGATTTTAAGGTTATTTCAATAAATTGAGTGTTAATGGTATAAAACTATTAGCATTTCTTTCTTTTTAATGTGTGCTGCCTATGTGACCTATTAAAGGGCATGACGATCAGATACCTAGAGCATTGCAAGTGTGAATGTGGAGTATTTACATCCCAAATGTACTATCAGTAACATGACGGGCATTGTGAGTTTGATGGAATACTGGGTGGTGGTGTACACCTAACACAAGGGTAAGTTGGTTGACTGCATCAGGAGGAGGAGATCTCTTTGAAGTGTTTTAATAATTTCTACATGACTCTAACCCTGTTTCCCTGGTGGAGTGGACTAAGCGCTAACAGGATGCGTTTCACGCAAATATCTTTGTCCTCTGCTCCATCTGTTAACCGCTTGTCATATGCAGCTTCAATAAAAGGATTTTTGGAAGTGCAGCCTTTCGGAATGATTTCCTTATGTTATACAGCATGCGAGCTGGGCTACACCTGACTAGTGTGACTAGTGTGTGTTGGGATTAATCGGAGACTCGTTCACCTGGAGCGGCTTACCTTGTTTCATTATTATCCCTTATTGTGGTCTCTTCCCAGTGCACCATCAGGATCACGTGTGCTTATGTGTACAGCTGGCCATTCATGGATAGAAAGCTGTTTGAAAAAGTGTTCGATTGAGTTAGAATAACAGACTGGAAGCGTTAAAAAGAAGTGCGCTCCTGGGTTTTGAGGGATGGACGTGCTGACGTAGTGCGATCAGCATGGAGGGAGGGGCTTGAGCCCGTCAGCCAGGCAGGACAGGAGCGAGGCGGAGGAGAACGCCGGCACCTCGTTGAGCGAGTGTGAGCTCGTGGATGACGCATGCGCCGCCCGAGAAGCAGAGAACATCGCGGCCCCGCCGGAGGACGTGAGGAGCGCAAGAAGTGGCTTTCGATGCGGCCCCAATCCCCGGCGAGTGTGGCCTGATCACCCTCTCCCCTGCCTCCCCCCCGCCCGTCGTTCACCCCCGCACGCCGACCGGCTTCAGCAGGCTACAGTAAAGGAAGAGGAAACAACAGACGGAGCCTCCTCCCGTGGGAACGTCCATCTCGGTCCGTGAGTACATGGTCTGGAAACAGAACCTAGGTTAAGGGCATGCCTAAAAGTGGAGGTAAGACAGCAGAAGCAACTAAATAATCTGAACACTCTCCTGAAGATCTCTGGCGATAATGTATAGTGTCTGTCTATTTCCCCGGGCAGAGGGGGAGTCCCTATGCTTGGAGGTCCTGTATGCAAATCAGATCAATACTTTTTCAAATTGAACTGAATAATGTTGTGCGGGCGGAACAAGGAGTATTAGTCGGCTGTGCCCCCTCATGACCCCCCTTGTGCCAATCCCTACTATCGCATTACAATCATCCAGGGACTTGTAAATCAAACTAGGGCCTCTTAAATTGAATAATGCTTTATGGGCGGAACAAGGAGCTTTAGCCGACTGCACGGAATATGTGAGGCAGTGCCCCCCCCATGACCCCCCTTGCGCCAACCCTTATTACAGACACTATAAATGTGTAGAGACCAGATTGATGAACTTTTGAACGTTTTCCTGTACTTGTTTGTAAACCAGAAAAATGCCTTTTAAACTGAAGTAAATGATTTATGGGTGGAACTAGGAGTATCAGCCGGCGTGACGGAATACGAGAGGCTGTGCCCCCCTACGACCCCCCGTGTACTTCTGAACTTTTCTCTTTGCTTGCTTGTAAACCAGATAAGTGTCTTTCAAACTGAAATAAATGCTTTACGGGCGGAGCAAGGAGTAACAGTAGGTGGGACGGAATATGTGAGGCTGTGTCCCCCTATGACCCCCCTTGCACTGAATCCCTATTACGGGCATTATAAACACCCAGAGACCCGATTGACGAACCTCTGAACGCCCCTTGAGTGGTATACCCCCCCTTGAGGCACCAAACCCATGTCACGGACATTATAAACACCCAGAGACTCGATTGACGAACTTTTGAACGCCCCTTGAGGGGTACACCACCCCCCCCCCGAGGTGAACGAAGGGGATGGACGTCACCTTAAATTGTGACGGCAGTAGGTGAAACCGATATTCCAAACAAGCAGTGAGACGTATCTCTTGCTTGAGCCATATGGGCCGGTCCAAATAGAGCAAAACAACTTAAACGACCCCTGCACCCGACTTGGGCCGGGTCGACGGTGATCCGACCGGCCATAATAAGAGACCTCAACCTACTAGAGCAGGGAGCCTGTTATCACGGAACGGACATTGACTCATATCGGTGTACACCGCAGCTTGAGACAGGGTCCCTGGAGGGTGGCTTAATCATTGAGGGGATTATAATATTCTAGCCAGATTAGGAACACAGAAGAAGGCCGGTCGCGGCTCCCGTCTCCCTTGGAATAGCTTATTTCTGTCCCTGCGAGCCCCCTTGAACGCACGAGGCCAAACCCAGCTAATCCAGTAAACCCAGCTTAGCCTAAGCCAAGTGTCATCCTGCCATAACCCTCTGGAGGGTAATCTCTGAAGCGTAGTGCAGGAGGGCTCCCCTCAGAGCAGTACAGACATACCCAATTAGAAAGGGAAGGGAGGAGGAGGGGGAAGGAGAAGGAAGGAGAGTAAGAAGGAGAGAGGAATAACTTTAGGCGACTGGAATGATACATTGCTAAGCTGGGGAAAAGAATAAGAGGAACAAAAAGAAACACCATGAGCAAAGAGCCCAACAAATTGCCTAAGAAAGGGGCCTCAAAAGCACAAAAAAGTGACTCAAGCTCCATAAAGCACTATCTCAGACAGGGGGCCAGCCCGACAACTCCTGGACTTGACCACTCCCCAAAGGCCCCTAAGGACAAGGGAAAGGGAAAAGATAAATCCCGTAAATCAGACATAGCCCAAGACCACTCGAGGACGGAATCTCCAATAGAAAGTGAGGGGGACGCGAGCAGGATGGAGGAGCTGCCATTGGGCTCGCAACCCCCGTCCAAAAGGGAAATGGAGGAGATGATGCTGAGGCTGGAAAACGTATTCAAAAGTGAAGTCAGCAAACTAAGAGATGATATGGGCCAGCTGTTAACTAGGGTGGAGGGGACGGAGAGGAGGGCTGACAACACCGACCAAGAAATCCTAGAATTAAAGCTACAACTCAAGAAAATCCAGACCCACCAGAGAGATATTTCCTATAAAATGGAAGATCGGGAGAACCGTGATAGAAGGCAAAATCTGAGGGTCAGAGCTATCCCCGAACGAAGGGGGGAGGACCTGGAGTTAATCATGAGGAAGATTTTTGCCCCTATAATTGGAACAGGGGAAGACCAGTTCCCCAAAATCGAAAGAGTACACCGGATCGGCAGAGCAGATCGAGTAGAGACTGGCAGAACCCGGGACGTCATAATTCGATTCAGTTTTTTTAAAGACAGGGAGGAAATATGGCAAAAGGTCAGAGGAAAGACACCTCTCAAGTTTGAAGAAACTGAAATCCAGATCTATGCCGATCTGTCAGCCAGGACCCTTGAGAGGAGGAGGATGCAGAGACCCCTCTTAGAGTCCCTCCGCAATAATAACATTAAATATAACTGGGGGTTCCCGGCATGCCTGGTAGGCTCAAAAGAGGGCCGATCGGCTGTACTGAGACACCCCGAGGAATTGACAGAGTTCTGCAGGAAATTAGAGATCTCGGTCCCTGACCTTCCGGGCTGGGCAGAAATGAGTTAAATTTAGGCTGGGGGTCGGTGCGTGGGGGGGTGGGGGGGGAGGGGGGGGGGCTCTGGGGGGGGGGGGTCGGGAGGTGGCCGGGTCAACAACGGGGGACCAATCCCGCTCGGGTACGCTCGGTTTAGCCTGGTACCCCGCACCCCAAGCCCTTTTACATCGGGGCGGGGGGGGGCGGATCTGTAGGGACGGGCACAAAATCTTCCCTCTCCGGAGATCATGAGCTCAGGGGAGGCCAAGAGGAGTTGGCACCCTCGGGTTCAGAGACCCAGAGTTGGGCAAGTGGGGATAGAGGGGGGTGGATTAGAGGGGGGTGTGGGGATGGGGGAGTGGGGAGAGGAAGGGGGAAGAGGGGGAGGGGGCTGGGATGGGAAGAGGGGGTAGGAGTGGGTAAGGGGATAGTCGGGAGGGAGAAAGGAGCACGGGAGGGGGACCCTGCCGCCGGGGGTCGCTTCAGAGTGGCTGAGGTTATGGTAACAAAAATAGGATGCCTGAAATTAAATGTCTGACCTATAATGTGAGAGGGTTGAATGCTCCAAGCAAGAGGCATAGGGTCCTGGACGAACTGAAGAGATATGGCGCGGACCTGGTCTTTTTGCAGGAGACTCACCTCTCTCTCTCATCCAATACCAAATTGTTCTCCAAAAACCACCCCATTTGGTACTATAGCGACACAGTCTCCAGTAGGACGAGAGGGTGGCTATAGGGTTGGCAGGAGACTTGCAATTTAATATAGAAGACAGGCAGACGGACCCGGAGGGAAGGTTCCTCTTTTTAAGGGGCACCCTCTACGGGACACCCTACACCCTCGCAAACATATACGCCCCAAATACGAGATCCCCGGAATATATGGTCGCGATCCTAGCTAAGCTAAGATCCTTTAGAAAGGGCTACTTGATATTGATGGGAGATTTAAACCTAGTTTTAGACCCGGAGGTGGATAGTTCGTCCGGTGCACAGGGGACGGGAAGTGCCCAACTGAAATTATTAAAGAAAAGGATGAGCTCCGAACAACTGGTGGATGTGTGGAGAGTACAGCATCCTCAGATCAGAAACTATACCTTTTTTTTCCCCTGTGCACGGGACGTACTCGAGACTAGATTACATCTGGGTGGACCATGGATTATTAGAGAGGGTGACAGACACTAAGGTCGAGATTGTAACACTTTCAGACCATGCACTGGTCAGCATGAATTTAAATATCCCAGAACATAAACCGCCAAGCTGTGGGTGGAAGCTGAATGAAGAGCTATTAATGGACAAAGAGATTAGGGAAAGCGTGGGAAAAGAGCTTGAATGGTTCTTTAAAACGAACGACAATGGGGAGGTAATGGGGTCAAGTTTATGGGATTCCCATAAGGCCTTCATTAGGGGGGTCCTGATATCAAAGGCGTCGTGGAAAAAAAGAGACAGAACGAGAAAAATACACAACCTGACGAACGACATAAAAACTTTAGAACAAAAACATAAGGGGGACCCCAACCAGCATCACGCAATACTCCAAGAGATAATCCATAAGAGGGAAGAGCTAAAAGAATGGACAGAACAGGAAGCCAAACAAGTTTTCAACAAAGTCACCAAAGATCGCTATCTATGGGGCAACAAGTCAGGCAAAGTACTTGCAAGGATGCTCCAAAAAAATAAGTCCAAAAATTTTATAGAAAAAATAAAAAATAAAAAAGGAGAGGTAAAGTTTCTCTCAAAAGATATCGCGTCGACGTTCAGGGATTTCTATGAGGAACTCTACTCCGTGGGGCAAAAGGGGGATGGAAAAAAGGGTGGGAATAGAGATAAAATCGATAAGTTTTTGAGAGGGGCTAAACTGCAGTCTCTAGGGTTAGAGGATAGGGAAACGCTGGAAAGTCCAATTACCGCGGAAGAAATCTCAAGAGCCTTGAACAACTCGCCAATGGGCAAGAGCCCAGGCCCCGACGGGTTCACGGCTCTTTATTACAAAACCGACAGTGAGATTCTAGTACCCAGACTTCTTAGCTACATGAACGGCCTTGGCTCCGAGTTTCGCATGAGCGAAGCCTCGCTGTCAGCTACAATTACGGTTCTGCGCAAGGAAGGGAAAGACGACTCGACGTGTGCGGGGTTTAGGCCGATATCTCTGCTAAATTTCGAGACAAAGCTCTACGCGAAGATTTTAGCGGAACGTATAAAGGGCTGCTTAGATGGGTTGATTCACCCGGATCAAGTGGGCTTTACGCCGGGAAGAGAGGGCAGGGACAATAGTGTCCGAACTCTACTAGTGATGCAAGCAATGAGGGTTGCACGAACCCCCAGTCTACTAATGTCTATCGATGCAGAAAAAGCGTTTGACCGGGTAGACTGGGGGTTCTTGTTTAGGACCTTGGAGGTCATGGGTTTTGGACCCAAAATAATTCAGAAAATAAGAGTCCTGTATAGCCAGCCAAAAGCTAATATTAAAGTGAATGGAACCATCTCCTCCCTCTTTGAAATGCACAATGGGACAAGACAGGGTTGCCCCCTGTCCCCTCTCTTGTTTATACTCTCGCTGGAACCCCTGTTGGCATCAATAAGATTAAACCCGGGTATTGAAGGCTGCGTGGCGGGAGGTGAAGATCATAAACTTGCAGCATTTGCAGACGATGTCCTTTTTTATGTAAGCTCTCCGCAGAAATCCTTGCCAAATATCTTGAAAACGATCAGCACGTTCGGTGAAATCTCAAATTTTAAGATCAACCAAGCAAAAACCTTTATACTTAGTATCAATATAAACAAGGCAGAGAAACAGGACCTCATGAAACTATATAACTTCTCATGGAAAAAACAGATTAATTATCTAGGAATTACACTGACCAACACCATAGGGAAAATATACAGGGCTAATTATATCCCTCTCCTAGACGAAGTAAAAAAGAAATGCCAAGAGTTTAAGAATAGACCCATCTCCTGGCTCGGCCGCATCAATGCGATTAAAATGATGATACTTCCGCTAATAACCTACAAGTTTCAAATGGTCCCAATCTCTTTACCAGAACAATATCTGAGGAAATTAAAAACAATTATCATGGACTTTGTGTGGCAACAGAAAAAACATAGAATCTCACTTCAAATTTTGAAAATGGACAAAGGTCAGGGGGGCCTAGCGGTACCCGATATTATTAATTATTACTATGCAGCCGTGCTATTAAGAATTCCAGAATGGGGGAAGACACAGAGCGTAAAAAGATGGGTAAGCTTAGAAGAAGCACTGAGTGAAGCACAACTAGGAAAAGCTATTTGGAATCCACCGAAATATAGAAGGCTAGGGGAAAAAACACATTCAATCACTAAAAACACTTTTAAAGTTTGGGATAAAATTCACAAAAAATTGAAATTGAAATTTAATTCACCCTTAATTGCACTAAAAGAAAATGACCTCTTTCCCCCAGGAAGAAGAGAACTGGGAGGGGATTGGTTAAAAAACGAAAATTCACGGTTAGGAGATTTAATAAGCAGGGGGAAAATCTTGGCTATCCAAGATCTACAAAAAAAAAATGATTTATTCACAATTGATGAATGGCGGTACCGGCAGTTATGTCACTTCATAGGTTCGATCCCTCCTCCTTTGAGAGGACGGGAAGACCTTACGGCGATGGAACGCATCTTTACAGCGGAAAACACGAAAAAAATAATCACAAAAATCTATAAATTCTTGCTGTCGAAGGACAGACCGGAGGGGCCGCCGTTCCTCAAGAAATGGGAGGGAGAATTAGGCACACTAATACACACGGGGTTAATTAAAAAAATATTTCAACATACCCATAGCTCAGCAGTCGATGTTAGAACCGCAGAAACCAACTATAAGTGCTTATCTGGCTGGTATCTAACCCCCGACAAAATAAATAGATTCCAGCCAGAAGCCTCAGCAGACTGCTGGAGAGGCTGTAAAAAGAGGGGAACCATGGGCCACCTCTGGTGGGATTGCCCAAAGATCAAAATATTTTGGAGCTCTATCCTCAAGAATATAGAGGAAATAACCCAAGTCGTAGTAAGAAACGACCCCTGGGTTGTACTGATGCACGCCACAGAGGAAGGAACCAGGCAATACAAAGGAACCTTGGTTCCTCATTTGCTCAACGCAGCGAAACGAGTGATCCCAAGAAGGTGGAGGGACCAAGAGACCCCGCCTATCTGGGAATGGGTCGACGCAGTGGAAAAAACATACACCCTGGAGTGTCTAGCAAACAGTGGGGCAGAGGAAAGGGAGGACACGAGAACTAAATGGGAGGGTTGGAGAAAGTTTAAAAAGGCCTGGAGCTATGCCGAAGCCTTAAGAAAGTAGGATGAGAGATAGTAGGTAGACATTTAATCTAACTAAAAGCCAGCAAATCAAAATTAGACTTAAATCATTCAAGCCACTAAGGGGAGACTCCGGC
The DNA here is from genome assembly GCA_028564925.1 of Lithobates sylvaticus. Classification (NCBI taxonomy): domain Eukaryota; kingdom Metazoa; phylum Chordata; class Amphibia; order Anura; family Ranidae; genus Lithobates; species Lithobates sylvaticus. Next base: position 349,236,835 of record CM053028.1, read on the forward strand.
GGCAGGGGGGGGGAAGGGAAGGGGGGGGAGGGGGGGCAGGGGGGGGGGGGGAAGGGGGGGGGGGTGTTGGGTTATTTAATGATTTTGAATACTATTGGTAATTGAGCGAGCTCAAGCAAGAATTAATGGAAAAGCTCCCACAGGTTTTGTTAAGGTCGTGAATATGGAAAAAAAAAAAAAAAAAAAAAACGAAGCAATCTCCACAATGATGTTAAGACAAATAGGGACGCTGCTGAGGGCGCTACTGATTCAGTCCCCTAAGGATTCTTGCTGAGGTGGAAAAAAAAAAAAAAAAGAAGTGTGCTTGAAATCATTGTTCTTCTCTGTTAACCATGGTTACCTGCAAGGAAACATTGCAGTCATCATTGCTTTGCGCAAAAAGGAATTCACAGGCAAGGATATTGCTGCTACTAAGTTGCACCTAAATCAGCCATTTATCAGATCATCAAGAACTTCAAGGAGAGCAGTTTAATTGTTTTGAAGAAGGCTTCAGGGCGCCCAAGAAAGTCCTGCAAGCTCCAGGACCATCTCCTACAATTCATATAGCTGTGGGATTGGGGTACCACCAGTGCATAGCTTGCTCAGGAGTGGCAGTAGTCAGGTGTGAGTGCATCTGCTGATATTCTGCAAAAGGTACAGGAATTATACTGCTGAGGACTGGGGTATAGTCAATTCTTTCTGATGAATCCCCTTTCCAATTGTTCGGGTCATCTAGAAAAAAACCTTGTCCAGAGAAGATAAGGTGAGCGCTAACATCAGTCCTGGGTCATGCCGACAGCAAAGCATCCTTAGACCATTCATGTGGGAGGTTGCTTCACAGCCAAGAGTGGGCTCCCTCACAATTTTGCCTAAGAACCCAGCCATGAATAAAGAATGGTACAAAAACATCTGAGAGCAACTTCTCCCAACCATCCAAGAACAGTTTGGTCACCAACAATGCCTTTTCCAGCAAGGTGGAGCACCTTGCCATAAGGCAAAAGTGAGAACTAAATAGCTTTGAATAAAACATCGAAATTTTGGGTCCATGACCAGTAAACTCCCTAGGCCTTAATCCCATTGAGAACTTGTGGTCAATCCTCAGGAGGTGGGTAAACAAAAACCCCCACAAATAATTCTGACATGCTCCAAGCATTGATTATGCAAGAATGGGCTGCCATTAGTCAGGATGTGGCCCAGAAGTTGATTGACAGCATGCCAGGTCGAATCACAGAGGTCTTGAAAAAGAAGGGTCAACGCTGCAAATATTGGCTCTTTTGCATAAACTTAATGTAATTGTCAATAAAAGCTGTTAACACTTATGAAATGCTTGTAATTCTACTTCAGTATACCATAGTAATATCTGTCAAAAAGATCTAAAAACACTCAAATAGCAGACTTTGTGAAAATTTATATTTGTGTCATTCTCAAAACTTTTGGCCAGGGCTGTAGTGCAAAAAAACTTACAGCTCATGTGCATTGATCAACAATAAATGTACCTTTTTTATGTCAACGATCGATATGGGGAAAACAATTTGATACAATGATGGTGTTAATGCATAGTTGTTCGACAGATGTTCTATCCATGTATGACTAGCTTAAGGGCAGCAGACTTTGATTTAAACCCCTACCCAATGCTGATGGTAACAGAAACACATTTATTTTGCTGTATTATTTACAGAGAACACAATAGTGGCCAGCCATGAAAATATTAGTTGGCAGAATAGTTGACGAGGATGTCTGCTGTTGTCGTCTGTAAATTTTTGTTTTTGGATGGAACTGCCTATATCAGTTGACCATCTCTACTGCACTTTTAGTGCTTTTTCAACTTTAAATAAGTTTTTAAAGTAGCGTTGCACCGATCTCCATATTAAGCATTTGCACAAGTACTTGTGGCAGTGGGCTTCCTATGCTTATGCAAATAGGGAGTGTTTGTTTGGCTCCTACCAGGCGCAACGACTGTGAGTCTGCAAATAGCAGGAAGCACAGTCTGTGATGATTTGGGGAGCCATGTCATCTGCTGGTGTTGATCCACTGTTTTTTATCAAGTCCAAAGTCAGCATAGCCCTCTAGCAGGAAATGCTAGAGCACTTCATGCTTCCCTCTGCTGACCAGCTTTATAGAAATGCTGATTTTGTTTTGCAGCAGGAATTGGCACCTGCCCACATTGCCAAAAGTACCAATACCTGGTTTTAGTGATCATGGTATCATTATGCTTGATTGACCAGCAAACTCGCCTGACTTAAACCCTATAGAGCAGTGGATCATCCCTGTCCTCAGGGCCCACTAACAGGCCAGGTTTGCAAGATAACTGAAATACATTGCAGGTGATATCATTTGCTGCTCAGTGATTGCAGTATTCTAGTCTGCATTTCCCCAAGGTAATCCATAAAACCTGGCCTGAGAATCTGTGGGGTATTGTCAAGAGGAAAATGAGATGCACCAGACCCAACAATGCAGAGCTGGAAGCCACTATCAAAGCAACCTGGGCTTCCATGACAACTTTGCATTGCCACAGGCTGATTGCCTCCATGCCACGCCGTATTGATGCAGTAATTCATGCAAAAGGTGCCCCGACCAAGTATTGAGTGCATGCTATATCGGACATACTTGTCTGTAACATTTCTGTATTTTAAAATCTTTTTTTTTTTTTTTTTTTTTTTATTCGTCTTCTGTAATATTCTAATTTACTGAGATACTGAAAAAAAGATACTGAAAAAAAGATACTGAAAAAAAGAAAGCAATGCTTGAAATATATCACCCCGTGTGTAACGCATCAATATAAAAGATGAGTTTCACTTTTTGAATTGAATTACTGAAATTACCTTTTTGATATTCCAATTTTATGAGATGCACATGTATAAATTCCTATTATTTGGACCTAACAAACTATTTAAAGTGACAGGGAATCTGGATTTAGGCTTTAAATCTCCCATTCTGGGAACAAGAAAAAAAAAAAAAAGCCCTTTCACTGTGACCTCCCTATACTGCAAGGTTTAAATGCTTGTTATGGTGTCTTCCTTACCAAACAGATCTTCTTTTATGCAAGCTTCCTCTAAGTGCCGGTTCACACTGAGGCAGCATGACTTACAGCGCGACTGCCTCAGGCGACCGGCATCCGACAGCAGCAGCGACTTGCAAAACGGCTTCTGTATAGAAGTCAATGCAAGTTGCCCCCTAAGTCGTACAGGGACCTTTTTCAAAGTCGGAGCGACTTGTTTTGCTCCGATTAGAATGGTTCCATAGTACAGAACGGGATGCGATTGTCAGGCGGCTAAGTCGCCTGACAAGTCGTCCCAGTGTGAACCGGCACTTGCAGAACTATGTTTAAAAAGCCATTTTGTAAACAGATCAGCTTGCAAGAAAGTGAAACTTTTTTGTTTGCCACAGGTTAGCTTTAAAATGATACTTGACGGAGAAGTGTTTAATTTTCATAACTCATTCACATAAGCAAAAAAAAAATATATATATATTATTTATTTAAAGAATACAGGTGCTTCTGCTCTGCTGATGTATTCTCTGTACACTGTGAGGCTGTGTCTGCACAGCCCTGGTTTGTGCAGTGATTCACATAAAAAAAAAAAAAAAAACTCTATTATAATTATAATATAACTTTTATAGCTCCCAATAAATCTTTATTGATATGGTGTAGGCAGCATCAAAGATGATTAACACTAGCTTTCATTTGGTTCAGATGCCATCTTCATCCAAGCCTATTTTTATACTTTACAAGTATTCACAATAACATTTGATATATTTAATACTGATTTATATTGATTCCAAACTTTTGTGAGTCTCTCTTAGTGAATGTAATAAATATTACCAGCCCCCATATTGTTTAGCAATAGGACCACAGTGAGGAGGAGTGTTAATTACCACTTTGTATATGCCCAGATTTGTGATTCTCTACTCATATGGGCTACTTAAAGCGGAACTTTAGTCATTTTTTAAACTTTCCATCTATTTAAATCTTCTGCCCTAGCTGTTTTAACATTGGATAGTAAAACATTTTTTTTTTCTGCCATTAAATACCTTATACAGCCCACTTCCTGTTTTTGTCTGGTAAAAAGCCTAGGCATATGACATAATGCATAGCGCTCTCTTTCATGAATTTTCCAGGAAGGGAGGGGGGGTGAGACATAAGAGGGACAATGAAAGCTGCAGAGCTGGAGGTGTGTCTGTAAATCAAGGAAGTGAACAGACAGCAGCTGCCCACCGTTAAAATGGATACAGCCAGACTCAGTGGAAGGAGATTTCTGCAGCATAGTACAGGCAAGTACAGAATCGCTGTATATATAAATTTAATATGCAAAGTGGTTGGAGGGCAAACATTTTTTTATTACAAATTATGTGAGCAGACTGATGTTCCTCTTTAAATTGGAATAAGGAAGAAATAAAGAGCTTAGTAGAAAATGTAAATATAAGCATGCTCAACAGAGGACACCAGCTTGTCTACACAATCTCAGCCTGCAATGGGGATACAGAAAAAATGGGAGGGACAGCTGAAGGCAGGATCAACTAGGTATTTATCACTCTACACAAAACAAATGCTTTAGTGAGGGTGCACATTTTGTTATATAACCTGTAATGAGAGTTATTCATAGCCTTTGTTTAATTACACTTTGTCTAGAGCAGTGTTTCTCAACCACGGGGTCTGAAGGGCCTGCTTGTTCTGACAGCTACAATTTAGCTGTAGAAGCAGTTGGGGCAGTGACTTGTGAAGAGTGCTATGTTCTGCACTCCCATGACTCCTGAAATGAAGGTGGAGATGTGTGGGTGTCCTGGCTGCCCTGAGACCTGACAGTCCCAGTAAAATGTTTCACAACAGGCTCCAGCTTCCCTACTGGTACAGAGCAGTAGCCAGAGCCGACAGAAGGGAGCCTTGTAACTTTGTCCTCATTCCCGGAGGACAGTGGGAGTGCAGGACAGCATGGATCTCTGTTTTATGGGGGATCTCAGAGTATATGCTGCCGATGCCTGTCTGTACAAGCCTGAACCTGTGAGACTGAAGTAGAGCTCCATTTGCAGGCCGGAGGAATGGGCAGAGGAGCTTGCTGATTAGCACAGAACGGTGCCAAAACTATAAAGAAACCTCCTGTGGCCACCAGGTTCAGCTGAATTGCAGCACACATGGTAGCTTGGCAGGGAAGCGTGCAATCTGCTGCTTGGATAGTCTGTGCATATGTGTGTGTGGCTCTCGTGGCCAGATTGAGTTATGCAGTCACATTCTCATTCTCCTCTTGTCTGTTGCTGGAGCAGAATTCTACCCTCATCCTGAACACTTTTCTCTGCTGTCTGCCAGACTTGCTTCTTGCGAGTTTGTATCCATTTTGATTGCTGTGTGCATTCATGTGGCGTCCTTGGAAACCTTGAGCAACCAGGATTTAGTCACTTCTGGTGTGAAAAATTGTTTAAGATCAAATAAACAATAAAAAAAAAAAAAAAAAAAAAAAATATATATATATATATATATATATATATATATATATATATATAATATACACACACACACACACACACAAATATGCACACAGACGCAAGTCCCACACGCATATGTAAATGGTGATTGCACTACACATGTGAGGTATCATCACAAACATCAAAGCAAGAGCAATAATTTTTAAAGCGTTATCTATGGAGAATTTTAAGTACCAGGGTTTGGGGCCATTCCATGGGCTTATGAAATTTTAAAGTGTGACATCTATTTACTCGGTGTAACAAACTCTACTATTTTACCAAAATACTGGGTATTATAGTATGTTTTGTGTGCAAGAAAATTCATTAAAGTGTAAGTTTTTTTCCAAAAAATTGCAAATTGGCATAGAAAATTGCCATTACCATCATTTTTCTATTGGGCCTCTGCTTAAAATAATAATAAAAAAAAAAAATATACACACACACACAAACTCTTCGTTTAGTTCCGAATTCGTTTTTTTAACGAATTTTGACAAATTTGTTAATTCAGAATTTTTCAATTTCCGAATTGGAAAATTCAAAATTCGGATTTGCGAATTTTCGGACTTTCGAATTTCCGATTTTTTTCGAATTCAGAATTTGAAAATTCGAAAGTCAGAAAAAAAGAAAGAGAAAATCTGTTTAATTCTAAATAATAACTATTAAATTATAGGTATTGGAATTCCCTTTCAAAGTTGTCTGTTAGTGAACGTAACGAGTACGAATTTATCCGAAGTTACGAATTATCTGAAATAACGAATGCCGCATCTAACCAAATGGAACGTAACGATCTAATAATAATAAATAACAATAATAAAACCTTTTTTTATTATTAATTTGTTCCGTTCCATTTGTTTAGATGCGGCATTCGTTATTTCAGGTAATTCGTAACTTTGGATAAATTCGTACTCGTTAATTTAATAGTTAGTTATTAATTAAACTGATTTTCTTTCTTTTTTTCAGATTTTCAAATTTTGGGATTTTCAAATCTTTGAATTCCTGAAAATTTGGAATTCCGAAAAACCAAAAATCCAAAATTCGGAAATTCGGAAGTAATAAAAATGTGAAAATTCGGAATTTTCAAATTTCCGAATTTCCAAAAAAACGAATTAAAACGAAAATGAACACATTTTTTGTCCACACACACACACACACACACACACACACACACACACACACACACACACACACACACACACACACACTTCAATAAGTATTGAACATGTTACCATTTTTCTAGGTAAATATGTTTCTAAAGGTGCTATTGACATGAAATTTTCAGCGCATGTCGGTAACAACATCCATACATACAAAGAAACCACAACAAATATGTCCAGAAATTAAGTTATGTGTAATAAAATGGAATGCCACTGGGAAAAAGTTTTGAGCACGCTAACTGAAATTTATTTAATACACTAACACCTTGGTTTGCAAGCATAATTCATTCCAGATATGTGCTTGTCATCCCCAGCACTCGTATCTCAAAGCGAATTTTTCCATAAAAAAATAATGGAAACTCATATGATTTGTTCCACAGCCATTTATTCATATAAAAATGATTATGGCAATACAATATAACGTGTACTCTGAAAATAACAAAAAAATTAACCTGTACTTCAAAATACAGTACTGTAGCTCATACCAATGGTCGGAATACTGTACAGTACCTCTGTGGTGAAAAAAAAAAGATCACAGTTTTAATGTAAAAGAAATTTCATGTCAATAACACCTTTTAGAAATAATAAATCTAGAAAAATGGTGATGTGTTCAATACTTATTTTTTCAGTTGCATATAATGTTTGGGGTCCTAAGTAATTTTCTAGCTAAATTTTTTTTAAATTTTTACATGTATGTGAGAAGTTTCAGAATTGGCTAGTGGTTAAAGGATAAGTTCACCTTTTAGGCCACTTTCACACTGAGGCCCTTTGCAGGTGCTAAAGTGCTAAAAATAGCGCCTGCAAAGCGCCCTGAAGGAGCTGCTCAATTCACTCCAATGTGAAAGCCCCGAAGGCTTTTACACTATCGGTGCACTTGCAGGAGTGCTTTTAACCCTTTTTCGCCCGCTAGCGGGGGTTAAAACCGCTCCGCTAGCGGCCGAATAGTGCCGCTAAAATGACAGTAAAGTGGCGGTAAATATAGCTCCGATTTACCGCTGGCGCCCACCTCAGTGTGAAAGCAGCCTTAGGAACATGTTACATGTTCCATATGATTTTAGGGTGGAACATGTAATATGTTCCCAGTGCTGCAGCTGCCACCCACTCCCGCCCCCCCCCGTGGCAGCAGTATGGGGAGAAGTTCCCTGTACTAGCTGTCACCGTTTGCTTTTACAGGTAAAAAAACACACTTTTCAAGTGAACTTCTCCTTTACAACTCCAGGGGTCTCTGCGTATTTTAATATAATAGAAACCAATCCCATGTCACCATTTATTTTGGGGTTAACATTAAACAAGAATTTGATTGGCTACTGTGTGATACAACTGCAATTGTGTGCTATTTTTGTTCTTAAGAAAACCTTGTATGAAAAAAAAGAGGGAAGAAGCAAAATGGTAAGTTCTATAAACAGAAATTTATAGGTTTCTCCAATAATTACATCAAGCACCAACAAAAACTTTTCCAAACCAGGCGTAATGTATCACAAAAAATAACTTTATTAGCCGACTAACGCCTAGTGAATTATCTTGTGACCACCTTAGACATAAATAAAAAAAAAAAATATTAGCCATGTATCCCTTTGACTGCAATGGCTAAATCCTCAATATTTTGGTAAATCTATAAAGCTATTTTTGTTTTCTTTAATTTTAACCACTTGACAACTGGGCACTTAAATGCCCCTTGTGACCAGACAGATTTTCAGCTTTCAGTGCTCTCACACTTTGAATGACAATTAGTCATGTAATACTGTACCCAAATAAATTTTTTTGTCCTTTTTTTTTTCATACAAATAGAGCTTTCCTTTGGTGGTATTTGATCACCTCTGGGTTTTAAATTTTTTGCGCTATAAATGAAAAAGACTGAAAATTTTGAAAAAAAAAATGAATTTTTCTTAGTTTCTGTGATAAAATATTGCAAATTATTAATTTTTCTTCATAAATTTTGGCCACAATTTATACTGCTACATATCTTTGGTAAAAAATAACCCAAATTAGTGGATATTATTTGGACTTTGTGAAAGTTAGAGAGTCTACAACCTGTGGTGCGAATTATACAAAATTGATCACATCTGATGTACTGGTGACATATCTCATTTCTTGTGACCCGAACAAGCCAGGAAAGTAAAAATACCTCCCAAATGACCTCTTTTTTGAAAGTAGACATTCCAAGGTATTTAGTAAGAGGCATTGTGAGGTTTTTGATGTAGTAATTTTTTTTCCCCACAATTCTTTGCAAAATGAAGATTCTTTTTTTTTTTTTTTTTTCCACAAAATTGTAATTTTAATAGGTTATTTCTCTCACATGGTATGTGTATACCACAAATGACACCCCAAAATACATTCTGCTACTCCTCCTCAGTATTACGATACCACATGTGTGGGACTTTTCCACAGCCTGGTCACTTAAGAGAGGCTCATCATGCAGGGAGCGCCATCACGTGTTCTAGGAGCATAAATTACACATCTAACTTGTTGACTACCTATTACACTTTTGAAGGCCCTAGAGCACCAGGACAATGACAGGTGACACTGATGACAGGTGGCACTGATGACCGATGACACTAATTTGTGGCACTAATGACAGATGGCACTTATACGTGGCACTGGGGCCAGATGGCACTGACAGGCACTTTATTTTCGTTTTTTTTTTTTCACTCACTGCCACTGCAGCCGTTTGCTCTCCCTCCTCACACGCTGTCTCTCTGCCGGCAATGAGAGATGATCTCATATGTTTACATATGAGATCATCTCTCATTGTACACTCAGATCGAGTGCTAAATGGCCGCTGTGATTGGCCATTTAGCACGATCTGTGATTGGCTGTGTCCAAGGGACAGAACACAGAACTTCCATGATGCGTGCCCATTGTGGAAGTAAACAGGAGGATGTCCAGGGACGCTCTCCCGGCAACTGGAGTCCGTGCTGTAGCCGTCTTTTGGCTATAGCGTGGACGCCTAGTAGTTAATGTATGAACCCTGTAGTTTCCTAGGAGAATAAATTATGAATTGAAAGTGTATTTATAGCCCAAACTTTTTTTTTTTTTTTTCTAAAGGCCCGTACACACAATCGGACTTTTTGACAACAAACATGCAAATTAGCTGTTTTGTGGCAACATCCGACCGTGTGTATGCTCCATCGGACAAACTTTTTTAGTTTTCATCTGACTTTTGTTGGCTGTGCGAATGGATAAACTTTCTGCCAACAAAAGTCCGATGGAGCAAAGTCCGTTCGTGTGTACACAAAACCATTGGACTTGTACAAAGTACAAACACGCATGCTCAGAACCAATGCAAAAATCAGACAACAATACAGAAGTTGACCAAAGGTGGCGATGGAGTAATTAAACGTCCTCTTTTGAAGTGTCGTCAGTACGTTGAACCTTTACTACGTTCGTGTTTGTTGCCTTAAATGTCCGATCGTTTGTATGCAATACATACTTGCGGCCAACGCCCTTAGTACAAAAATCCACGGAAAAGTTTGTACAAAGTCCGATCGTGTGTATGAGGCTTTATAGGTAGAGTAGAGAAGGTTTAGGATGAGGCCGGCAAAAAGGTTGTTTGTGATCGAACTATAATTTCAGCCACATTGGGGCATGGAAGGTTTTCAAAAAATTTCCGTCCAGCTAAGGTTGAGAACCGCTGGTCTAGGAAGCAGGTGTAATACCTACCCTATTCTTTGCTTTGGCAGGCTTCCTCCATGCTGGGCGACTAGTCCCAGAGGCCTCTTCTCCAATGTGCTTTGGGGTGGTCACACATTCAAGTCATTAAAAAAAAAAAATTCCAGTAGTAATAACTAGTTAAAGCGGAGCTACACTGCCCCTGAGGTTTTTTTTTTCAATGGTGATTAATAAAGAAATTCATTTGTAATTGAGTAACTCACCTGTCCTGTTTCTATCACTTGTGCCTTTCGTTTTGTATCTCCTAAAAAGACTTTATAAAAATTTTCGGTACGTTCTCCATCTTGCCTGTGGGCATTTGAAACCTCCAGGCATTCTCTTCCTGGATTTCATTGACGCCCATTCATTGTACTCTCGCGCATGCGCAGTACAAACAGCATAGGAGTGCCGTCAGCAGCTCCTGTTACCATCACAACGGCGGCGAAAGTCCCGCCCCGTTGTGATAGCAGAGACCGAACGTGACTGTCGTGATGACGTCACGTTCGGTTTCAAGTCTCGCGCTATCTCGGGCCAGGCCTCCGCACTGACTCCTGGGAGCTATGACACAAGCTCCCAGGAGACAGTGTGGGCTAGGGGATATTACGAAATAGCCGTAATATCCCCACCCATATCCGAGGGAAGGAGAACCGGAAGCGATGGTTGGCAAGAAGAAAACAACTAAAGGTACGTAATAAAAAAAAAAAAAACTACCGTTTCGGATCGAGGAAGGTGAGTATTATTTTTTAGATCTAGGTCTTAAAAACGGGTGGAGCTCCGCTTTAAGGACTGAGCCTATTTTTTAGACTCAGTTTTTTTTTTTTTGCTAAAAAATAACTTAAAACTCCAAACATTATATATTTTTTTTTCAGACACCCTAGAGAATAAAATGGCGGTCGTTGCAATACTTTGTCACACCGTATTTTCGCAGCGGTCTTACCAGCACAATTGTTGGGGGAAAAGTACACAGTAAAATTAAAAATATTTTTTTTTTTTTTTTTATTGTGAAAGATAATGTTACACCAAGTAAATTTTACCCATAAATATCTCCATAGGCAACATTTAAAAAATTCTGCAGGTTACCAGGTTTGAATTACAGGGAAAAAAAAATTGGGTCACTTTTATTGCTATTGCAAGGACAGAGGACCTCTTAAATGTGAGATATGGGGTCAAAAAAAACCTCAGATCCCACATTTACACTTAAATGCAATAAATAAATAAATAAATGTGTTTTTTTTCGCAAAAAATTCCCCATTAAGACTATTGGGCGGAAGTGACGTTTGACGTCGCTCCCGTCATCCAATGGTATGGAGCTGAGGGGGGCCATCTTTCCCTCACTCTGCATCCAGCCTCACAGCGGAAAGGACATGTTCTCGTGGCAAATCTGCCGCAAAGACCACTTTTATCTAAAGAGGACCATCCGCTGTTGAAGAGAATACTGGCATTATGGCAGCTATGTCAAAGTACTGACGTACGATGATGGTGGGTGGTCCACAAGTGCAAAAAAAAAACACTATATATATATATATATATATATATATATATATATATATAATATTCCCTTCTGGGACGACAGCCATGCAGACCAATTTGATGCAGTGTGCGGCGTATGGTCTCAGTACTGACAGACTGACCTCCCACAACCCATTCACCTCTGCAGCAATCATACATCTATTTCCCAAAGACAACCTCTGGATATGCCGATGAACACGTGCACTCAACTTCTTTGGTCAACCATGGTGAGGCCTGTTCTGAGTGGAACCTGTCCTGTTAAATCGCTGTATGGTCTTGGCCACCGTGCGTCAGCTCAGTTTCAGGGTCTTGGCAATCCTCTTATAGCCTAGGCCATCTTTATGTAGAGCACTTCTTTTTTTCAGATCCTCAGAGAGTTCTTTGCCATGATGTTCAACTTCTACTGACCAGTATAAGAGTGAACGATAAAGCCAAATTTAACACACCTGCTCCCCATTCACACCCGGACCTTGTAACACTAATGAGTCACATGACACGGGGAGAAAAAATGGCTAATAGTGAAAAATTTCCAAATTGGGCCCAAAGGGGTGTACTCACTTTTGTTGCCAGCGGTTTAGACATTAATGGCTGTGTGTTGTTATTTTGAGGGGACAGCAACTTTACACTGTTATACAAGATGTCAGAATGGGCAGACTGGTCCAAGGTGATAGAAAGGCAACAGTAGTTCAAAAAAAACACTTGTTACAACCAAGGTATGCAGAATACCATCTCTGAAAACTCAACACATCGAACCTTGAAGCAGAAGGGCTACAGCAGCAGAAGACTACACTGGGCACCACTCCTGTCAGTTAAGAACAGGAAACTGAGGCTACAATTCCCACAGGCTTATCAAAATTGGACAATAGAAGATTGGAAAAAGCACACTTTGGGCCCCTTAGTACCAATTGAGCATTGTTTAAATGCCACAGCCTACCTGAGTATTGGTGCTGACCATGGCCATCCCTTTATGACTACAGTGTACCCATCTTCTGATTACTACTTCCAGCGGGATAATGTACCGTGTCACAAATTTACAACTGGATTCTTGAACATGACAATGAATTTACTGTACTTCAATGGCCTCCACAGTCAGCAGATCTCAATCCAAAAGTGCACCTTTGGGATGTGGAGGAACGGAAGATTTGCATCATGGATGTGCAGCTGACAAATCTGCAGCAACTGTGTGATGCTATCGTGTCAATATGGAGCAAAATCTCTGAGGAATGTTTCCAACACTGTGTTAATTCTATGCCACGAAGAATTGAGGCTGTTCTGAAGGCAAAAGGGGGTCAAACCCAGTACTAGCATGGTGTAAATTAGGGGGGGGGGGGGTGTATGTGATTTTGTGGCAAGTGGTCCACTGGGGCCCCTTGACTGCATAGACAATTTTTTGGAAAAGGTGAACTTAGCCTTTAAAGAGGAGCCCCAGGCTCCTTCAGACAAAAAAAAATAAAAGTCAACGGCTACAAATACTGGAGCTGCTGACTATTAATATTAGGACACTTACCTGTCACTTACCTGTCAATGAATAAAGCTGTGTCTTCACCCGAGGTGATTTTTTCCAATCGGCTCTCGGGTGCTACTGCCGGTTCACTGCTGCGCATGCGCAAAGCGCGCTGTGCTTTGTGAATGGCCTGGTGGCGAGGGAAGGAGGGGGGCCGAACTTCTAGATGAGTTCAACGTGGCAAGGTCAGCTGGTCAGCGGGCACCTGTCAAAACCAGGTACCCACTCCCCACCCCCTGCAAGGTGCTAAATGCAACAGAAGGGGGGAGGCGGTAAATAAGTTGCGATCTGCTTTAAATCGGTTGTATGCCCGCACAGAAAAGTTTTATTTTTATTTTTTTAAATACAATAAAAAAAAAACCTGTAAGGCAAAGACATAATGAGCTAGTATGCAGCGCACTGTGAAATACTCACCTTAGAACGAGGCCTCGGTATCTAATCCCAGTCCACGACGAGGGAGCTGACATGTTCCCTCTGCGTTTCTTCTGGGTTCGTGGCTCCGGCGCTGTAAGTGGCCAGAGCCGCGATTCCGTGAGTCTTCCTCCCGGCAAGATCCGGCAGTGTCTGCCGGGTCTTCACCGCTCATGCGCCGCTGACCTCAGCGGCTGTATTGAAAGTGAATATCTCCTAAACCGTACAGGTTTAGGAGCTATTTATTTTACTTACAGGTAAGTCCTATTATAGGCTTACCTGTAGGTAAAATAAAAAACAAAAAGGATATACAACCACTTTAAAGAGGTAGTAAACCCTGTCAAAAAAAAAAACACCCTGCAGGACAAAGGCATAATGAGCTAGTATGCATACTAGCTCATTATGAATTACTTACCTAAGATCAAAGCCCACGAAGCGACCCTCGTTCACGTCCTCCGTCGCCACCATGATACCCGGAGAGACTTCCGGGTATCGCTTCTCCGGCATTGTGACTGGCCGGAGAAGCGTTGATGACACTCCGGCACATGTGCGCGGGAGCCGTCAGTGATAGCATGATCACCTTCACTAACGGCACGCTCAGTGCGCATGCGCCTTAGACATTGGTGCCCGTTTTTAGGAAAATATCTCCTAAACCGTGTAGGTTAAGGAGATATCTCTTGCACCTACAGGTAAGCCTTAATCTAGGCTTACCTGTAGGTCAACCACTTCAATACAGGGCACTCAAGCTTTCAGCGCTGTCGCACTTTGAATGACAATTGCGCGGTCATGCTACACTGTACCCAAATGACATTTTTATCATTTTTTTCCCACAAATAGAGCTTTCTTTTGGTGGTATTTGATCACCTCTGCGGTTTTTATTTTTTGCTAAACAAATAAAAGACCGAAAATTTTGAAAAAAAATATGTTTTTTTTGGTTTCAGTTTTAAAACTTTGTAAATAAGTAAGTTTTCTCCTTCACTGATGGCGCTGCACTGATGGGCACCGATGAGGTGGCACCAATGAAGTTGCACTGAGGTGGCATTGATGGGCACTGATGGGCAATGATAGGTGGCACATATTGGCACTGATAGCTGGCACGGATTGGCATGGATAGGCTGCACAGATGGGCACTGATAGGTGGCACGGATTGGCAGTGATAGGTGGCATGAATAGGCACTGATAGGTGGTACGGATAGGCACTGATAGGCAGCATTGTTTTGTACTGATGGATGCCAATCAGTGTCAAACAATAATGCATGCCAATCAGTGATGCCCATTGTGGGCACTGATTGGCATCCATTGTGGGCACTGATTGGCATCCATTGTGGGCACTGTGTGTCATCCCTGGTGGTCTAGGGTGGCATACTTTGTGCTGGGCATCCTGGTGGCATCCCTGGTGGTCCAGTGTGGGCATCCTGGGGGGGGGCTGCGCTGTTAATCGATCGGCACAGACCCCCCCTGTCAGAGGAGCAGCGGACCGGCTCTCCTCTACTCGCGTGTGACAGACGCGAATGAGGAAAAAAACGATCACCGGCTTTTCCTATTTACACTGTGATCCGCCGTGATTGGACGCGGCTGATCACGTGGTAAAGAGTCTCTGTCGGAGACTCTTTACCAAGATCATAGTTGCGGGGTGTCAGACTGACACCCCGCAACGATCGCCGCGATGCACGCCCCCGGGGGCAGTGGCTCAAAATCCTGAGGACGTCCTATGACAGGATTTTACAACCACTTTGCTGACGTCTTTTTACAATAGGGTGGGCGGCAAGTGGTATGAAAGGGTTTACAACCACTTTAAGCTCACTTTAACTGAAGAAGTTGAAAATAGAATCTGATTGCCATACACAGCTGCTCCAGTTTTCATAAACTACACCTACTACTCTTTCACATCCTAATACCGTCTAAACAAGAACTCATTGCCTCAAACTCGGTAGCAGTCTGATTCAGACCTATTATAGAACTTTCCATCCTGAGAACACCGCCATACAAGTCTATGAAAAGTGGCAGTGGCTCACACAGGGGCGGATATCCGGGTACGTAGAAAAACACGTGATAAGAAGAGGCGTGAAGAGTGTTTGCGGCTCAGTTCATTTGGTCATGCGCAGACAGCAGCTGGGATTTACGAGTCGTGCGCATGCGCTGCTCTAAAGAGACGGGAACCGACTGACAGAAACGCACCGAGTAACCGGCCGGGAAGACGAGTTGAACGGTTGTTGGCAGGCTCGTGTGTAGCTGTGCGGAGTCCCGGAGTCACGGACGCCTGTTAGTGGCTGGTCAGACTGTGTGGAAGGTTCGGTGCGGGGCAAGGGCTGACAGGCCACACACAGTAAAGTGTTTATTAGTGCCCTCCTCTCACCCCTCCACACAGACTGTATCCCCCCCAGCCCAGCCCCCACACCCTTCTCCTCACATACACACACTCTGTATCTGGCCAGCTCACTGCCCCCCGCGCACCATTCCCATCCTCCTCCTCCTCTCCTCTTTTATTATAGAGTGTGTCACCCGGCCACAGCCTGTCTCCCTTTTCTCTCCATGGCCTGCCGTGAATGACAGCCACTGGGGCTGGGCCCCTTCCCACACCTGGATAGAGCAGACTGCGGCCCCTGTGTGCTCCCCTCACCCCAGCTGGATCACCATGGGGGAGACCAAGGTTATCTACCACCTGGATGAGCAGGAGACTCCCTATCTGGTCAAGCTGCCTGTGCCCTCCGAGAGGGTGACCCTGGCAGACTTCAAAGGGGTACTCAACAAACCCAACTACAAGTTCTTCTTCAAGTCTATGGACGATGACTTTGGGTAAGTGAGTGATGTGTATACATACACACATTGATCTGTCCTCTCTTCGTTACTAAACATTGCCAGTAATTGTAAATATTGCATCCTTTTGTTTCTATGTAGCCTTTGTCATCTCTTCGAGTGTGTTTTGTATTGGTCATTTACTGTACCCTGCATAGTGCTGATGTTCAAGGCCCAAGGCATTTTGGTGGTTCAATCTTTGATCATTCACTATACAAATCTTATGGGCATATGAACTCCACAGAGGTTGATTTACTAAAACTGTAGCGTACAAACCCTGGTGCAGCTGTACATGGTAGCCAATCCGCTTCTAACTTAAGCTTGTCAATTAAGCTTTGACAATAAGCCCTCGATCACACAAAATGCGGGTTTGAAATCGTGCGAGTTCAGCTAAACTCGCACGATTTCAAACCTGCATTTCATTGTGAGTTTGGGTGCAATTTGAAGGAAAAAAAAAAATCGATGCTGGTTCATGCACAGATGTCTATTGAAATCTCAACGAAGCTGCCAATAGTACTGCAGGAATGGAAATCGGTGCAGCGGCACACCGATTGAGACAGTGCCATTGCCGGCAATAGGCTGCTATTTGATATGTCAAATCGCTCCAATTTGAACGGGGGCTGAAACTTTGAAGCTGATTGGTTTCTATGCAGAGCTGCACCAGAAATTGTGCTCTCCGGTTTTAGTAAATCCCCCCCCCCCCCCCCCAGTGTTCATCCTGTAGCAATGACATTATCAGCTTCTATTTGGAATGTCAGTCATCAGGAGGTTTGTCAAGGATTTCTTAAGTGCTCCTTCTGGCTTTTCTAACTTCAGTTATTGCTATACAGGACTTATAATGGCAACAGTTTACAAAAAGAGATACTTTATTACAGTTAAATGAGAATTCATTTCAGGAGGTCCTCACTTGTTAGATCTAACAATGTGAAGGTTTTTCAGGTTGTTTTTCTTTTTTGAACGTTCGTGGATGATTTGTGCTTGTAGTAGACATCACAAAATAAATAAATGGGTGGATTTATTTATAATGTTGTACTTTTATTTTCAATACCAGTGGTTCTCAACCCCTCTAGTGCTGTGACCCCTTGATAAAATTTCCCAAGTTGTGGGGACCTTTAACAGTAAAATGTATTTTCGTAGCGTGGTTTGTCAGCATCCAAGGCAAGACGAGTAATTTGCACCCCTAACCCACGGACATTTAGCGCTCCCTGAGTCCCTTCCACTTGTACAGTATTAATCTTATTCTTTCCTCTCCCTTTTTTCTTCCTCCCCCTTCTTGGGGACTTTTAATGGCAACTCCTAATCGCAGGTAGTTTCAGTCACTGTGTCTCTGACTTTGTGGTGTCTCATAGCAGTGACACCTATGCCGAAATCAGGCGATAGGGTCTCCTCCAGCCCCTCCCACTTCACATGCCTCAGCAATCAGCTGACCTCTAGTCTCTGCCCCCCAGCCATCCGTGAACTGAATGGGCGACTGCAAAGAGGCTGAGTGGGCGGCCGCTGGCCCCAGAAACAGCCCCTCTGGGGCGGCCACCAAAAGGTTGGGAGAGCAGCGTGGACTTCAGGAACAGCCCAGGATTCGATGACCCCTGGCAAATCATCATTCAACCCCCCCCCCCCCCCCCCCCCCCCAGGTTGAGAACCACTGTTCTAGACTGTTGACTTAACTCACTAAGGATACATGCACATAGTTGTAATGAAACTACTGATTCTCTAGTTAGGATTCTGCATAAAAAAGTAACCTGGTCTGTACAGTGCTTGCATTTAGGTATATCAATTTCCATTTCCTTAAACTTTGTGCACACTCTGCTTTTTTTTATGTAGCCATGTGCAGGAGCCGTAAAATGGGAAATGCCCGCTGTCTTATGTACAAATTGTTACACAGCAAGCCTTGTAACAAATTACTGTAGCAATGTGCTGACAAATGACTCAAGGGGAAGTAGTACATACATTTTTCCTAAGGGACATGAGTTCATTGTTCTCTGGGATTAGATAGTAATGCTGCTACTATTCTAAAACTGTAGACACCTTTTTAGATCACTAAGCTGAAGAAAATGCTATGGGTTTTGTGCAGTCTTTCTGTAACTTCAGTGATGTCATTTGTTAGAGATGGAGAGTGGTGTGAACCCTGCATCAGTTGCTCGATGGGGTTGAATACAATGGCAACGTTCTCATCATCAAGCACTCCTTGAAGCTCTGCCCAGGCCCTTTGTCTGGCGGAGAGCGAGCAAAACTATGGAAGGCAGCATTGATGTGAAAGACACCCAGGAAGAGTTTGGAAAAAAAAAGTAACTCAAGTTTTCCTGCCAAATGTAAACAGTGGTAAACGCTGCTGCAGCAACTTATGCTGTCTGCACAGCTGCTCAGTATTAGAGGCATACTAACTAATAGGACATTTTTACTCTTTTATGTTCAGCTGAGTCTTTATGGAGGCTTGGAAATACAGGCGCAAAATATGTTCAGTATAATATTAAAGCAAATGCTAACCTTAGTTGCTAATGATTACTTGGCTTTTTTTTTTTTTTTTTTTCCTAACTACTAAGCAAATCAGAGCAGGTTTGAAACTCTGAGGTATAGTATAAGTTTTATGTTACAATTAACTGCTGTTTGGATCAGATTTCCTACATTCCAACATAAGTTTGCTTTAAGTATGTTCTTCATATGTCAACTCCCTCCTCCCCATAACAGATTTTTTTGCCAGGTAAAATATTAGGTTTCTTGCAACATGCCTTCACTGATTTGGATTTGTGGTGAAGTTCAAAAGCAGGAGTTTGTCCTTCAGTGTATAATTCCTCAGTGACATGAGTTCTTGGAGCATGTCCAGAGCTGCAGGTAGTTCTCAATACATGTTTTAGGCGTGAAGCGATCCGATTACTTGATATGCACTTCAATTTTTAGAGTCAAATATTGTTTGCATTATAACATTTCTTTGTTATACGTATTAATCCTTCTTCTTTTTTTTTTTTTTTTTTTTATAGAAATTTTACCTGTATGGCTTTCTTGGAGGCCATTTTTATAATTTTTCTTTAACCACTTGTGGACTGTGGGCAAGCAGCTGCTGTAGGCAAAGTGATGTACATCACTGCCTAATTCTGGGTTTGTACATAGCGGGAACCTGTCAGTGAGTCCTGGCCGATAATTCATGGCTGGGACCTGCTGATCGGCTGTGTGCAGTCACAGCCTAGAGCTCTTGTGTTTGTAAATACCGAGCTCTGTACAAAGGGAGGATCTGTCAGTTGATAGATCTGTTAGTAAAAGCAGCACTGTACACATAGGCACATATTTAACCCCTTGGTCTCCAAATTTGTTAACCCCTTCCCAGCCAGTTTCCTTAGTACAGTGTATATAGTATTAGCACTGATAACTGTATTGATGTCAGTCAGTTTTCCCCCCAGCTTCAGATTGTCTGCCGCGCTATCCCATTAGAAGTCCTTGATTGCCGCCATTAGTGGTGTGTACTAAGAAAAAAAAAAAAACAGCCCTCCTGGAGTTTGCCAAAAGGCACCTTAAAGACTTTCAGACAATGTGAAATTAAATTCTCTAGTCTGATGAAACAAAGATTAAACTCTTTGGCCTAAATGGCAAGCATCATGTCTGAAGGACACCAGACACCACTCATCACCTGGCCAATACCATCCTTACAGTGGAGCATGGTGGTGGCAGCCTCATGTTGTGGGGATGTTTTTTAGTGGCAGGAACTGGGAGACTAGTCAGGATCGAGAGATGAATACAGCAATGTACAGAGACATCCTTTTATGAAAACCTGCTCCAAAGCGATCTAGACCTCAGACTGGGGCGAAGGTTTATCTTTCTACATAACGACCCTAAGCACGCAGCCAAGATGATAAAAGTGTGGCTACGTGAATGTCCTTGAGTGCCCCAGCCAGAGCCCAGACTTGAACCCGATTTGCAGATTCCTGAAGAGATCTGAAAATTGCTGTCCACCGATGCTCCCCATCCAACCTGATGGCGCTTAAGAGGTCCTGCGAAGAAGGGGAAAAACTGCCCAAAAATTGGCGTGCCAAGCTTGTAGCATCATACTCCAAAGACTTGAGGCTGTAATTGTTGCCAAACATGCTTCAACAAAGTATTGAGCAAAGGCTGTGAATACATGTGAATTATTATATATTTTTTTTTTTCTGGTTTATATTTTTTAATACATTTTGCCAAGATTTCAAACAAACCTTTCATGTTAAGATTTCGGGTGGAGCTACGACTGATGTCGCCATGCCCCAAGTGACCCCCAGAAGTGCGGCTGACTTATGTTTTGTTGCCAAACGCTTTTTATTTTTTTACTTGATTTACTTGGACTTTATGCTGTGAGGTTTTAGCAATAAAGAAACGTTCTTTTTTACGATAACACACTAAAGGAGCCTCATGTATTTTTTCATGCACTCCGTGACATCTGGTTAGTTTGGATTCCCAGATGAGAATCTGACACAAACTGGATACCTTGGAGGACTGTTCATGAGCTCCCAAGACGAGGCGAACCATCTGACCCCGCAGAGGGCTATATCTGCAAGCGCCTTTGACCTCGCTAATCAAGGCGGTCCACAGCTTCTAGTAAGAGTTCCCACTTATAGAGTGATATCACACGGAATTACTATCCCTTTGGTGGTGGAAAAATCTGGAACATTTTATCCTGCTGGAACCCCATTCCACTCTTTTTTTTATTTTATTTTTGAGAAAATATTTGTGGATTTAAGACTTCACTGTCTTTCACTTTTAATAAAGACACTTATATTAATTTTATAACTATTTTATCTCAATATTCACTTTATCACATATTGATTGCCTTATTGGCAACTTTGAATAAGCGTGACTTTGGATTTAATTTACTTTGTGTTTACTGTAAAGATACCTCATAGTTCTTGTCCCTGCTGTTCGCTCATGTCATGATTTTTGGATTATTTAGCACAGTATACCCATTTATTTACAACATTAAGGCTACTTTCACTTGGGGGCATCGGCGGTAAAGCGCTGCTATTTTTAGTGGAGCTTTACCATGGTTTTTGCAGAGGTTTTTGGCTGCTAGCGGAGCGCTTTTTAACCCCCGCTAGCAGCTGAAAAAGGGTTAAAAACCACCCGCAAATCGCTGCAGCAGCACTTTGGCTGCGCTGCCCTTTGATCTCAATGGGCAGGGGCGCTTTAAGTGCGGTGTATACAGTGCTGCACAGATGCGGCTTGCAGGACTTTTTTTACTGTCCTGCCAGCCTGCCGCTCCAGTGTGAAAGCCCTCAGGCTTTCACATTGGAGTGAGAGGAGAGGCTCTTTTTAGCGTTATAGCACCTGTAAAGCGCCCCAGTGTGAAAGTAGCCGTACTGTGACATACTGAAGCAGAGCAGGATCTCCTCCCTTCGGAGACTGGGCCGCAGGGCAGTATTCCAACATAAAAACCCCAAACACATCTCCAAGACGACTGCCTTGCTAAAGAAGCTGGCCAAGCATCATGTCTCCAGAGCGCAAGTCCTCTAATAGCCACCAGCTCCGTGATGTCATGGAGGAGTTGAAGAGGACTCCAGTGGCAACCTGTGAAGCTCTGGTGAACTCCATGCCCAAGAGAGTTAAGGCCGTGCTGGAAAATGGTGGCCACACAAAATATTGACACTTTGGGCCCAATTTGGACATTTTCACTTAGGGGTGTACTCACTTTTGTTGCCAGTGGTTTTGACATGGCTGTGTGTTTTGAATTATTTTGAGGGGACCGCAAATGTACACTGTTATACAAGCTGTACACTCACTACTTTGCATTGTAGCAAAGTGTAATTTCTTCAGTGTTGTCACATGAAGATATAATAAAATATTTACAAAAATGTGAGATACTGGATAACCCCCAAATAAAAAAAAAAATGAAATCCCTAGTCCTGGGTTTTGATTTTGCAATCCACCAGCACACGGATTGGGCTATATGTAGAAACCTGACCATGGTTCTGTGCTCCACCCTTCTGAGGAGTCCAGGTTTGCAAGGGAAGAAGCCAGAGACCCAAGCCTGAGGTCGCTGTGGGGAGCCTGAGTGTTTTTTTATTTGGTGCTGATGGTGAAACCCTCCTAAGGAAAACCCTTTTTTTATTTTCATTTATGGAGCTTTGTTTGATCTTCTTTAACCACTTTCAGACCGGACCAATTTGCAGCCAAAGGACCAGGCCCCTTTTTGCGATTCGGCACTGCGTCGCTTTAACTGACAATTGCGCGGTCGTGCGACGTGGCTCCCAAACAAAATTGACGTCCTTTTTTTCCCACAAATAGAGCTTTCTTTTGGTGGTATTTGATCGCCCCTGCGATTTTTATTTTTTGTGCTATAAACAAAAATAGAGCGACAATTTTGAAAAAAATGCATTATTTTTTATTTTTTGCTATAATAAATATCCCCAAAAAATATATAAAAAAACGTTTTTTTTCCTCAGTTTAGGCCGATACGTATTCTTCTACTTATTTTTGGTAAAAAAAATCGCAATAAGCGATTATTGATCGGTTTGCGCAGAAGTTATAGCGTTTACAAGATAGGGGATAGTTTTATAGCATTTTTTATTAATAATTTTTTTTTTTATTAGTAATGGCGGAGCTCTGCGATTTTTTTATTTTTTATTTTTTTTTTATTTTTTGTGACTTATGGCGGACACATCGGACATTTTTGACACATTTTTGGGACCATTGTAATTTTTACAGCAATTAATGCATTGATTTCTGTATAAATGACACTGGCAGTGAAGGGGTTAACCACAAGGGGGCAGTGTAAGAGTTAAGTATGCCTAGGGGTGTGTTTTTTTACTGTGGGGGGGGCATGGCTGTCAGCTAGTGAATGCTGATCTCTGCTACAATCACAGGGAGCAGAGATCGGCGTTGCTAGGCAGAACGGGGAGATGCTGTTTATCTCGGCATCTCCCCGTTCAGCCGCCCCGTGAGACGATCGCGGGGGTCCCGCGATCGGACTCACGGGGGTCCTGACCGGCGCGGGAGCGCGCCGCTCCCGGCGCGCTTCCGATGGCACGGACAGGCTAAAGGAGAGACTTGTATATACGCCCTCCTGCCTGTACGTGCCATTCTGTCGACGTATATCGTCGTGCGTCGGTCGGCAAGTGGTTAATAAAAAGTGGGCCAACAAGCCCTGAAAAGGAAACATTTGTGTGGACTGTTCTCGCTTGTGGGCACTACACTTGAGCTAAGCAACCCCCCAACTTTACTATATCTATCAATTTAATATTATTATTTTTCATATTCTCAAACACCCTAGGGAATACAATGGCAATCCTTGCAATTTTATATGTCACACGGTATTTGTGCAGCGTTTTCTCAAACGCATTTTTGTTGGAAAAAAAAAATACACTTTAATGAATAAAAAAAAAAAAATATATATATATATATATATATCTCTATATATATATATATATCTCTCTATATCTATCCCAATTTTTAGATTTTTTTTTTTTTTTTTTTTTTTTATTATTAAATCTGACTGTTTCACCAAGTACATTGATACCTACATCTCATGCTTGTATGGCAAAACACTACAGTACTTAAAAAAAAAAAAAAAAAATCCCACTAGGCAAGGTTTTAAAAATTAGTATGTGGAGGCAACTATGGTGAAGGTAATATCATAATTTTGGGTTTTCTGCGCTCCCTCAGCACATGGACCACTTGCCATCATCGAGGGGGGGAGGGGGGGGAACTAATATCCAAGTTTACCAAATTGCCCTACGTCAGGGGTCTCAAACTGGCGGCCCTCCAGCTGTTGCGAAACTACAAGTCCCATGAGTCATTACAAGGCTGATAGCTACAAGGCAAAGGCATGATGGGACTTGTAGTTTCGTAACAGCTGGAGGCCCACCAGTTTGAGACCCCCCCCCCCTGCCCTACAGGATGTCAGGGTGGCTGTCCACCAGCTGATGCTTAGTAGAAGTTGGGTGATGCAGCAGAACAATGACACTAAGCATCAAAGTAAATTCAGTGCACACTGGCTTCAGAAAAATAAAATGTGCCTTTTTGGGATGGCCAAAGCGTTTACTACCCTAACATTCGTATTCCTTATATGTGCCTGCTGTACCATGTACTTGTATGAAAAAAGTATCCTTTTCTCTCTTTTTGTATTGCTTCTTTTGTGTGAAATCCCTGATGTTCCTACCAGTCCACCTACTTTTCATGTTTAAACCTGACCACACTAGGCATAGAAGCACATCCTTCCCAGTGTGGTCAGTTCTCTAGCTATGCTGGGAACTCAGCCTGCTGTCCTTCCAATGATCAGACTTTTCCTGACTTGGATCTCCCCCCATACACAGCCATTCGCCGGGAAACTCTGTGTACTGCTGCTTCTCCTCCCCCCAGCTCTTGCGCAACTGAGAACAAAGGGAAGGGGATCACTTGTAAAAGAGAAAAGCTCTTTATAAGTGAGTTAAAAAAAAAATATTCCAAATGATGTTGCTGATGGTTATTAGTTGATTTTCTGTAAAGTTCATTTTATGGGTGGAACTCCGCTTTAACCACTTTAAGCCCCGGACCATTTGGCTGGCTAAAGACCAGTGTTTTTTTTTTCGATTTGGCACTGCGTCGCTTTAACTGACAATTGCGGGATCGTGCAACGTGGCCCCCAAACCAATATTGATGACATTTTTATTTTATTTATTTTTCTCCCCACAAAAAGAGCTTTATTTTGGTGGTATTTGATCACCTCTGCGGTTTTTATTTTTTGCTCTATAAACAAAAAAATTACGACAATTTTGAAGAAAAACTATTTTTTTTTCAACTTTTTTGCTATAATAAATATTCTCCCCCCCCCCCCCCCCCCCCCCCCAAATAAATATAAAAAAAAATTAAAATTCTCAGTTTAGGCCGATACATATATTTTTTTTTTAAAAATCGCAATAAACGGTTATTGTTTGGTTTGCGCAAAAGTTATAGGGTTTAAAAAATAAGGGATAGTTTTATGGCATTTTTATTAGTAATGGCGGTGATCAGCAATTATTATTATTTTTTTTATTTTTTATCGTGACTGGGACATTATGGCGCACAGATCGGACACTTTTGGCATTATTTTGGGACCATTCACATTTATACAGCGATCAGTGCAATTAAAAATGCATTTAATGACGGTGTAAATGTGATTGGCAGTGAATGGGTTAACCACTAGGTGGCGCTGTAGGGGGTTAAGTGTGTCCTAGGGAGTGATTCTAACTGGGGGGGAGGGGGTTGTGTGTGACACAACACTGATCACGGCTCCCGATTAGTGAGCGGTGATCAGTGACAGTGTCACTAGGCAGAACGGGGAAATGCTAAACTAAACATTAATTTCCCTGTGAGATGATCACGGGTATCCCTGTGGACATCGATCGCACCCACAAAGCTCCCGGCGGACGCGCGCAAGCCACCTCTCAAAAAGCCATGTACAGGTATGTTAATCGGCCTGTACGTGCCCTTCGGCCGCAGTATATCTGCGTGAGGTGGTCGGGAAGCGGTTAAGCACGTTGTGTTTTGTTGTTACTAAGGCTGGCCATACAGCCTTTCCGGATTCTGAGCGCTAGCGGTTGCTTTAGCCGCTAGTGATCTCTGTCTTCTCCCGGCGGGGAGAAGGCAATATCCCGGCAGAAGGGGTTCCTGCATCAATACTGTGTTGATGGGGCAATCAAGCAAATTTCTTTCCTGTAACCCGTGGTTGCAGGAAAGAAATGAGCTCTGTGTATGGCCGCCCTTAGATGAGGATCAGGTAACCTTTTATGGCAAATTACGGCAGAAAACCAAGGGGTTCACTTAGTATTTCTTGCCACTGTGTAAAAAAATAAATAAAAAATGTACCCCCACACACTGTATTGGTGACCAGTATTATCCAAATTTAAAAATTGCTGATCATTTATTGTTGGAGTACTGGCAATAGAAGGTTAACTTTTTGAATGGGTATTTTACTTGGAACCCCAGCAGGTCAGCGATTTGAGACCTGCTCCAAGACTTCTGGTGCATTTGCAGGGCAGTACAGCTCCATTTTTACAAATCTGGGCTCTTTCATCTGAAGATATTCTGCATTTTATCATATATTTGACAGTTGTATGTCAAATATACTGTATATATTTTAAGTATACCTGAATATTGCATTTGCAGTCCCAGGTGGGCCTGGAACAGAAAACATTGAATAAAATAAGTAAATAACTACCACTGACTGCTAATAGCCTTTGGGGTGCCATTGCGAAACAATGTCACCACATGCACATCGCACTCGTTTCTACTACGCCCAGGTGTAAACGGGGCCTAAGGCGCCTTTTACATTTAGCCCATCTCCAAAGTTGCACAGTTTCAAGTTCGAGATGCGACTTTTGGTGCAAATTTGACCTGAATTTGTCTGGACAAAAGTCAGACCAAAGTAGTGCAGGAACTTTTCTCAAGTTGCAGCGACTTCTGTAGGGTCATAGAAATACATTGAATTTTGCATGTCCTGCAACTTGGGGTTTCATAAGTCGGATCCTAAGGCTGCATTCACACCTGAGCGTTTTTGTCGCCTGAAGCTTCAAAACGCTAGAGGGGAAAAAATACATTATTCTCTATGGAGATGGTTCACATCTCCACTCCAAAACTCCTGAAGCCCTACGTCTGAAGCTCAAACAAGTTCCGGACCCTTTTTTGTCGCTCGAATCGGGCAGATTTGGCCGTTTTTTTTCTTCTTTTTACATTGGTGACCTTTTTGCTCTGCACAAAATTGCGGTAACGCAGCAATTCGCACGATTTTCTGCCTGAAAACGCTATGCTCAGGTGTGAATGCAGCCTTAATGTGCAAGTATGAAAGGAGCCTGTCTGCTCTACAGAATTGATACAATGTTGCAGAGAAGAAACTGTTTGACAGGTTTACTAGACTGAAACCGTTCACAGATGAACAACCAAGGTAAACAGAGTTCTGTCTCTGCAGCATTGTATCAGTTTTGTATAGTAGTTCACTCTGCAGCAACTGATTTAGGCTCGGTTCACATAGGTGTGATGTGGGAATGCTGCCAATCCACTGCTGGTTCCCGCATCGCACCTGACTCGCAAGGCAGTTCACACTGCCTTATGGGAACCACTGGGAGTATCCATACAAAGTTAATGACCCCCCCCCCCCCCAGATCGGTTCGCATATCGCTGTGCGAACTGTCAATTCCGACATGAATCGTATCACATGGGCCAGTAACACACCACCTGTATTTGAGTGCCCCCCCACTCTGGATGAATGAGAACAGGGGGCACCCTTGGGCAGCAACATGTTCAGTTGGAGGAAGGGGGGTGTTGCATATACTAGCACATTTAAATACACTAACAAATTGAAGCCAAACTCCAGTTTATGCAGTTGCAGCAAATGGTTAATTTTTATATTTTTTTGGGGGGGGGGTAAAGGTTTTACTTGCAGTAAATGTAAACGGATCATTGTAAGCACCCATGTCTGTGGTAAATGGTTTGTCTCATCTCTGTAACAGATCCTTTCTGATGGAGAGCTTGTTCTTTTGAAAAAAGGACTTGCTGACTTCATCACCAGATAAGATGGAACTAAGTAGAAGAGATCCTAAAAAAAAAAAAAAAAAAAAAAAAAAAGCAGCAATCGCATTTAAGAAATGGTGCACTGCATTGTAATGTTTTTTTTTTTTGGGGGGTTTAATACTGCTTTAAAGTGGTTGTAAAGTCTATTTTCTTAAATAAAAACAAAATGTCTTTCTTACCTGCTTTGTGCATTTAGTTTTGCACAGAGCATCCCCGATCCTCCTCTTGAGTAACCTGCGGGCACTCCTGGTTCCTCTTCAGTGAGTGCCCCCTTAGAAAGCCACTTTCTATTGGGACATGTGGGTTCACTTCTGAGCTGTACAGTCTGCAAAAAAAGTGCAGGAGCTGCACTTTGAAACAGGTTTACTCTTTTTTGAAAATAAAAGATTAGGCATTTAAAACTTGTGTAATTTAAGGATACCAATTATTATACCCTGTTGTTGTTGTTTTTTTTTTTCCTGGTAAAAAAAAATCGCTTCCTGTTACTAGAAGTGACATTTATACCATGCTTTAAAATATTAACTACATTCAAAAAGCCAAATTCTTTTTTCACTTGACTGTATTGTCTTTGTTTTATCATATACGCGTGTGTGAAAATCTCAGTTATGCAAGTTTGTCGCTATTGGTCAAATCCCAAGAGCCAGTCCTTCATTTTAACCTAGTTAAAAATTCATGCCAATTTTTCCAGCAGCTGCCCATTACTGTAGTTTCCTGTGAGATGGTGTTTACAGTAGGCTGGACCACTCATCATGGAAATTCCTGGAGAAAGCATTTGGCACTCTTCTTGCCAGCCTTGTTGCTGTGGGGCGATCTCTATTGCTTTTCTACTTTCTTTCCAGTGTTTTTGCATTTCTCGGCCGTGTGCAGATGGTGGGCTCTTCTCCCCTGCTGAGATAAACACTTTTCAAGAGATTGTTGGTTATTCTGCTTCATGAGCACTTTTTCTTAGCATGAATTTGGGCTGGCAGGCAAAGATCTTTCTGCAAGATTTTATTATAAAAGTAGAATTTATAGCGAACGTCTTTTTTTTTTTTTTTTTTTTTTTTGCTCATGGCATTCCAATTGACACTGCAAGCTCCGCAACATTTTATGAAACTTATAGTGCATTATCCCTCCCCTGAGCATTTTTTTTTTTGTCTATGTAAACAAGGCATTTCCCTGTTCTGCCTAGCAACATGACAGGTATTTACTGCTCCCAGTGATCGGGAGCATTGATCTGTCATGTTCTAGTGAACCCACCCCCCCTCTACAGTTGGAACACAGTTAACCCCTTGATCGCCCCCTAATGTTTAGCCCCCTTTCCTTGCCAGTGTAATTTACACAGTAATCCGTGCATTTTTTTTTTTTTTAATCGCACAGATTGTATAAATGTCACTGGTCCCATAATAGTGACAAGTGTCCGCTGAGAATGTCGCATTCGTGACAAAAAAAAAACAGATCGCTGCCTAATTATTACTAATACTATTATTACTAATAAAAATGCCATAAATCCCTTATTTTGTAGACGCTTTAACTTTTGCACAAACCAATCAATATACGCTGCTTGCGTTTTTAATTTTTTTTAAGAATACATATCAGCTTAAACTGAGACAAGTATGTGTGTGTGTGTGTGTGTGTGTGTGTGTGTGTGTGTGTATATATCTATATATCTCTATCAGGGCGCTGATAACGGTCTAGCCGTCCCGACGAGCTCACGTGCAGAAGCGAACACATACGTGAGTAGCGCCTGCATAGGAAAACGGTGGTCAAACCACACATGTGATATATCGCCGGGATCGGTAGATCGAGAGCTATAATTGTAGCCCTAGACCTCCTCTGTAACGCAAAACATGCAACGTGTAGAATTTTTTTTTAAACGTCGCCTATGGAGACTTTTGAGCGTAAAAGTTTGACGCCATTCCACGAGCGGGCGCAATTTTTAAGTGTGACATGTTGGGTATCAATTTACTCAGCGTAACATTATGGTTCACGATGTATAAAAAAAATTGGACTAACTTTACTGTTGTCTTATTTTATTTTTTTTATTCAAAAATATAATTTTTTCCAAAAAAAGGGCGCTTGTAAGACCGCTGCGCAAATACGGTGTGATAAAGTATTGCAACGACCGCCATTTTATTCTCTAGGGTGTTAGAAAAAAAAAAACAATATATGTTTGGGTAATTTTCTAGCAAAAAAAACCTGTTTTAAACATTAAAACCAGCCTCGTTTTGGATTTTAGGTGTTTACAAGTGGTTTAACATAGGGAGGGGGCACACATATATATCCATGTCTGCAAGTAAATGTTCCTGTGTGTGTGTGTGTGTGTGTGTGTGTGTGTGTGTGTGTGTGTGTGTTTATAGATGATGCCCCCCCCCCCCCCCCCCCCCCCCCCCCCATGTACTCTTTGTTTAATCTGGTTTCTTCAAGGAATTTTCATTTTTCTCGAGAAATAGACCATTGCACTAGTAGTACAGCTTATGGACAGGTGTCCCCTCCAGATTGTTTTCCATTAACAGCTGCTCTCTTCTGTGTTGGGGGTGCTTTGCATATTGATTTCTAGCTGCTCATTGGCCATGGGGGATTTGGGCAGCTTGTAGTTTGACAGCTATTTATCAGGTTTGCTATAAGTTGTCTGGAGGTCAGGCTTAAAGTAAACTTGTGCTTACTGCAAAGTGTTGAAATTGCCTCTGACCATAAAACTAAAGTCCAGCTGCATGACAGGTTATTAAAGCAAACCTTATGTTTTTACCAGATTATTGGGGTTAATTAACTTCACAGTTTACCATGGGCCTATTGTATCACAATATAGTTTTCATCGTTATCTCTCTTTCACATAGATAACAGTTGGGTGAGCATATTTTAATGATGTACTTGTGTCTTTTTGCATTATTTAATGGCTAACCTGGTACAACACTTTGTTAAAAATCTTTATCTCAAGGGAGGAATATTTTATTTATTTTTTTATTTCTAGCAATCTTATATTCCCCCCTCACCTTCCAGGACAGCTACTTGAGAGATGATAGGCTCTGCCCTCTACAGGAAACACAAATCGGATACAATCTAAAAGGCCCCTCCCTTTCCTCTGACCCTCAGTTGTTTTGTGTTTCCAGACCCTCCAGGAGCATCGACACGTTTTTTGTTTTTCCTTGGATCTGCTAACTGTGGTTGGTGGACCCTCCCC
Source organism: Lithobates sylvaticus (assembly GCA_028564925.1). NCBI lineage: Eukaryota > Metazoa > Chordata > Amphibia > Anura > Ranidae > Lithobates > Lithobates sylvaticus. Next base: position 349,267,931 of record CM053028.1, read on the forward strand.
CCCCCCCCCCTTTCTCTGGTTTCATCCAGGACTAGTTGTGGCCAAGTCCTGGGTTATAGTCCCGGGCACGCTGCCTCTCAAGGCGGACAGCGGCCAGCCCGACTACTGCACGCAGCCCTCTCCCCCTGGAGTCAAGGCTGGTCCTCCTACCAGAAGGGTTCCCTTTTTTAGGCTTACTTGCCTACCTGTGTGAGTGGTGGCAACTCCCTTACATTTTTTTTCCCCCAGTTCTGCTGTGTGGAACTGTGTCCTCCTCGTGCTTCACCGTGGTGTACCAAGATGGCGTCGGAGGACTTCCGGTGACGCGGCCAGATGACGCTGGAACCGGAAGTCACATGACACACTTCCGGGCGCTGTTTTTTATTAACCTCCCTGGCGGTGTTCCAGAGTCTGGCTCGGGTTGAGTTTTTTCTACCAGGAGCGGTAACCCCGAGCCAGACTCGGGCTTGCATTGCAGGATACAGGGGGGAAGTTACTTACCTTTTCCCCTGGATCCTGCGATGTCTCCCCACTGTGTGTGCGAGCTGTCCGCTCGCTCGATTCACACAGTGCCCAAGTGCCCCTGATCTCCGTTCCCTGCGACGTTCCAACGCACGGGAGCGGAGATCGGCGCCAAATTCAAAAAAGTTTAAAAACACATAGGCTGCTTTCACACTGGGGCGCTGCTTTACCATCGTTTTACCCGCGGTATGCGGCCGCTAGCGGGGTGGTTTTAACCCCTGCTAGCGGCCGAAAAAGGGTTAAAAACCTCTGCAAAGCGCCGCTGCAGCGGCGCTTTGCGGGCGGTATCCCCGCGGTCTCCCATTGATTTCAATGGGTAGGAGTGGTATAGGAGCGGTGAACACACCGCTCCTTCACCGCTCCAAAGATGCAGCTAGCAGGACTTTTTTTTACCGTCCTGCTTGCGCACCGCTCCAGTGTGAAAGCCCTCGGGCTTTCACACTGGAGACACAGCAACAGCTGTTTCGGGTCGGTTTGTAGGCGCTATTTTTAGCGCAATAGCGCCTGCAAACCGCCCCAGTGTGAAAACAGCCTTGCAGTACTGTAATCTTACAGATTACAGTACTGTATACAAAAAATACACATCCCCTTTGTCCCTAGTGGCCTGCCCAGTGCCCTGCATGTCATTTTATATAATAAAAAGATTTTTTTCTGCCTGGAAACTGGAGATTGTCCATAGCAACCAAAAAGTGTCCCTTTTATGTCAAAAGTGGTTTTAGACCAGCTAGAAAACACCGATAAAAAATTAGAATCACAATTTATCATCAAACAATACATTTAATGACAGCGACTATTCTGCAACTGAGCAAATTTCAGTGTTTGATTTGATTACATTATTGAATCATTTTTATATTATATATATATATTTTTATTATATTATTATGATTTTGTGTTTCAAAATTTATCATACCCGGGATGTCTACTAGACTCTGATTCGGACAGATTTAAGTGAGTTATTCATAAGAATTGCATGCCTACAATATAAAAACGCCAAATTTCCATGCAAAATAATTTTACCACTTTCAGCACAAAATTCCAGACAGAATCATACCGCCAGGGAGGTTAAGGAACCATGGCGTGGGTACACTGAGGACATGCTGCTTGGGGAACAGTCTGTCTGGACGCCAAACCAGCGCATTTACCTGTACAGCAGCAGTCTACTCTACGGCCAATCTCCACTTGCTTCATGGAGCTTGAGGATGGAGCGTCCGCTCGTATTGAACCAGCGGCAGCATCCAGGTCCCATACTGCCGCCAAGGTAATCCCTTGTCAGTGGATAGCTCTACAGCATGGGACCTTTTTGTATAGAACCTCTTTAAATTTATGGTTCTTGTTTCTGCTTATTTTTTTTTTTTCTAGGCCAAACCGGTGAAGAAGAAATGTGTGAACTGTAGGGCTAGGCTTTCTGATAGTTATAGAAAACTATTTTGTGAGGATTGTATTCCACCCAAGGCTAGTTCAGAGACTTCCTCTTTTAAAGAGTTAATGTCTGCCATGAAGGAGGTTGTGGACTTTTTTCGGTTCCTTAATCAGACTATCTGGTCTAGGGCCTTCCTCGTCTAGACCCTTGGCTCAAGAGCCTTCAGCCTCTGCTAGATCCCTTCCTTTGTTAGTGTCTGAGACCGTTGGTTTACGCAATACTTCTGATCTAGAGGAAGGTGAGAATCCAGTTTCTTCATCTGATGAGTACCAGTACTCTGCATCAGAGGAAGATACAGGTAGCTCATCTAAATATCTTTTTCCAGTTGCAGATATTGACAAACTACTAAAGTCCATATATACCTCAGAGCAGATTGAGTTGCCTCAGCAAGCCCAATCTCTACAGACTAAAATGTATAGGGGTCTGCAGGGGCGGAAGGCAAGAGCCTTTCCGGTACACCAGTCACTTAGGGACATGATTCTTTCTGAATGGAGAGAACCTGAAAAATAGTTGTTCCACTCCAGAGGACACAAAATAAGATTCCCTTTTTAGTCTGAGTTCAAGGAGGTTTTCTTCACGTGTAACAGATTAAATGCCCCTATGTCACAGGTGTCCAAAAGGTCAGATCTTTCTTTGGAATGATCAAATGGATAGAAAGGCCGACTCATTGCTACATAATGCCTGGGATGCTTCAGCTTTTTCTTTAGGTCCAGCGGTAGCATCCACCTGTGTGGCTAGGAATTTAGACGTATGGGTTCAGCGTCTGGATGATCTTCTGTCATCCGACACCCCCAAAGAAGAGATTAGGGAGTCCCTCCCACTCATTGCCAAGTCGGTTTCCTTTTTGGCTGATGCAGCAGCAGATTCAGTGAAATCGGCAGCCAGGTCTTCTGCTGTCATTCAGCTAGGCGCGCTATCGGGCTTAAATCTTGGGAAGGTGATCTTGCCTCCAAGAATAAATTCTGCGGCATCCCCTTTGAAGGCAAGCTCTTATTCGGTTCCTCCTTAGAGGAGGTCCTAGCTCGTTCCTCTGAGAAGAGTAAATGGTTCCCTTCTTCCCAAAAGCATAAAACCCAGAATAAGAGGCCTTTTTCGTGGCTTCCAAAACGAGGCTAATTTTTAAAGCCAACAGGCAAAGAAGAAATGGTCTTTTAATAAAGACCAGCAAAAATCAGGGGCTCTATTTGCTCTTTCAGCCCCTTACAAAAATCCCCAGTGATGCCAGAATAAGGGTAGGGGGAAGAATTCTCTAGATCGGCTGGTGCAGCTGCCAGGAGAAGATTTTCTCGCTCTCTCCTGGTGGGAGCAACGAGAACATCTGCAGGGAGAGAAGGATTGGGCACAACATTCCCCAGTAAAAATTACCAGGGACGCCAGTCTGTGGGGTTGGGGTGCTCACTCACAGGACTGGCAGGCCCAGGGAGCCTGGTTGCCAGAGGTGGCAGGCCGCTCCTCGAATTTCAGAGAACTTCTAAGGTCCCTTTCACACTGGGGCGGTTTTCAGGCGGGACAGCGCTAAAAATAACGCCTGAAAAAATCCGGCCCCATTCACTCCAGTGTGAAAGCCGGCGGGCTTTCACACTGGAGCGGTGCGCTAGCAGGACGGTCAAAAAAGTCCTACTAGCAGCATCTTTGGAGCGGTATAGGAGCGGTGTATTCACCGCTCCTATACTGCTCCTACCCATTGATTTCAATGGGACATTGCGGCAATACCGCCGCTACGGCTGCGCTTTGCGGGGGATTTTAACCCTTTTTCGGCTTTCCTCTCTGAAGGCCCTCTCTGTGAGTCCTCCCTGGCCCCTTCCATTTTGGAAGGATCTGCTCCATCAGGGACCAGTGTTGCATACAAACCCTCAGACCTTCCATTTGATGGCCTGGAGTCTGAGTGGCGCAACCTACAGTTAAGAGTATGTTCAGAGAGGGTTATTCAAACTATCCTGGACAGCCGTAAGTTGGTCACGAGAAGAATCTATGGGAAAGTTTGGAAAACTTTTTTTATTTCCTGGCAAAGGAAAACTGGTGTACATTGTTTTTCCACTCCCTGTATATTGGATTTTTTGCACGGGGGAGTGGAAAAGGGACTCTGTCGGCACCCTTTAGGCTTCAGATTGCTGCCCTATCCTTTTTTTCAGAGAGAAAACTAGCGTAGGATCCTTTCAGCCAGATCTAGACATGCTCCCAAGGTCATCAAGCATATTCCTCCCTGGGATCTGTCGTTTAGTGTTAAATGCACTAACAAGGGCTCCTTTTTGATCCTTTGCATGAGGCTTCCCTGAAATGTATTTCTTTGAAGTTTTCCTTCCTTTTAGCTATTACGTCAGGGAGAAGGATTTCTGATCTGGATTCTCTTTCCTGTAAAGATCTCTTCCTGAGGATTCTAGAGGCCAGGGTAGTGATTAAGCCTGATCCTTTCTATTTACCCAAAGTCTCTTTCAACTTTCATAGGTCCCAGGAGGTAGTCCTTCCTAGTTTCTGCACCTCTCCCAAGAATGCGGAGGAGCAAAGGTTTAGTCTTTTTAGATGTAAAGAGATGTCATCTACTTTATCTAGAAAAGTCCAGTAGTTTTAGGAGTTCCTCCCAACTGTTGGTATTATTCAGTGGCCCCAAGAAGGGTTCCAAAGCATCGAAAAGTTCTATTGCTAGGTGGACTAGGGGAGCTATTTGTGAGGCATACATAGCGTCAGGTCACACAGTCAGGCTGTTGTCCCTCCCTAAGGTATAGAATCTTGCTTATCCTCTCAAGAAGCTGTCCTGGAAGGTGAGGGGGGGGGGGGGAACCCTGGTTAGACTTACCGGTAACGGTATTTCCAGGAACCTTCCAGGACAGCGTCTATTCCCACCCTATTCTGTTTTATTTTATTTTTTTTTCACTGGTCGACCTTGTTTACCTCTTGGTGTTTTTTTTTGAGTTCTGTTTTTTTTTCCTCTTCCGAGTGCCTTTTTGGTGGAGGTTTACTTTATCTTCTAAACAACTGAGGGTCAGAGGAAAGGGAGGGGCCTTTTAAATTGTATCTGATTTGTGTTTCCTGTAGAGGGTGGAGCCTATCATCTCTCAAGTAGCTGTCCTGGAAGGTTCCTAGACTTACCGGTAATGGTATTTCCAACTGGGGTTTTTGTGTTCACTGTAGTACAGTGCAGTCTCCACTTCTGGCTCATTCCAAGCATCCGTAAGATGCCAAGAATGAAGCCAGTGCTGGAAAGATCTAATTCCACGCACAGGAGTTAGTGGCTGCCTGGTAGTGGACCTGGAAAAAGACTTGGGGAAGATGTCTGTGGGCAGATCTATGAGGGGAATTGCAGATATTGCATGGCTTGAGGGCATCTTCCTATTGCACTTTATGGCATGAGCCCAACCCATTCCACACTTGCAGTCAGTAAAGTTCCCCTTTTTAAAGCTGAAGTGTTAGCTAAAACTGTGTGCGTCACTTGTGGCTGCTATGTTTTTATTTTTATTTATTTTTTCCAAGGGGAAAAAAAAAAATGTTGCTTGCGTACAACCTTTAACTGTGATGTTGGCACTGAAGGTCTGGATGGTGAAATGTGACATTGTTCCTAAAGCACAGCAGTTTCAACAGATCACCCACTATACAGCACCTCCTAAGAAAGTACCTTGTATGCTGTATCAAAGAATAAAACCTGTTCTGTGATAGGAGGGGGGAGAAACATGACATTCATATGCCCCTTGCCTATTCCTGTGACCTTGAAGATCCCCACCATGATGGGTGGAGTTTTGCCTAGAGCTGCACAATTCTGGCTAAAATGAAAATCGCTTTTTTTATTTATTTTTTGCTGCTTGGAATAAAGATCACGATTCTCGTGGCGTAACATTTTTTTCACATTATACAAAAAAAAATTGGACTAATTTTATTTTTTTAAACACTATTAATTTCGAAACCTGCAATAAAAACAATTTTAATTTTTATTTATTTTTTTTGCTAGAAAATTGTGGAACCCCTATATATATATATATATATATATATATATATATATATATATATATATATATATATATATATAATATATATATATATATATATATATAATATTCTCCTGCTTTTTTTTTTTTTTTTTTTTTTGTACTATAAAGGGCTAATTTTCGTTTTTTTTTTTTTTAACCCCCATTATGTTACTAGACGTCTCGGGCCTGGTTCTCATCTATGTGTTTTTTGGTGCTCTTTGCAGAAACGCACTACAGTTCATTTACATGGTTTCCTATGGGACAAGTTAACATCTATGCTTTTTTCAACCACTGCTGTTTGGAAAGGGTCCGGGACTTTTTTGTAATGCAAAGCGGTGCTTTTTTGGTTCAATATACTTCAATGGAGAAGCTGCAGCAATTTGTGTTTTTTAATCTGCCCAACTAATTGGCCAAAAAAAAGTATATCTCTTCTGTCTGTTATTCTCAGAGTGGTTTAAATATTTTGCTCCCTAACCATATAGTTGGTTATTTTATACTTGCCACTGAATAGATTTATTTAATTATTATTTTTTTTTTTTTAAAGGTTATTAACCGATTAATCGAAACAATAATCGGCCAACTAATCGATTAGGAATATAATCGTTAGTTGCAGATTATATATATATATACACACACACACACACATTATATATATATATATATATATATATATATATATATATATATATATATATATATATATATATATATATATATATATATATATATATATATATATATATATATACACAAATGCAATTTTTGGGGGAAAAAAAATTAGTTTTGTACGCTGTCCGAATGAATGTGGTAACCTCGTTCCAAAAGGTCTCGACCATGGAACAGCTCCAAAAAATGTGTAAAAAGTCTGTCGCAGGCGTGGTACACATCCAGCAGGTATCTGAAATAAATGTGTATATTTTGTGTAGCCGCATGGGTGAAAAAATACTCTATGCGTAATTTTGAACTGGACCAGTCTGTCTCTGGCCAAGCCCAGTTGCGAGAGGGAGCACTCCCATAGGTCTTCCCACTCTTCTGTGTCTATTTCAGGGAAGTTCCCCACCCATTTAGCTTTTAGTTCCATGTGCGCTTTGGGCAGTAACGTTTTATAAATGCTGGACAAGGGCTTAGACATAGTTTTGTCCCTTAGCAAACATTTTTTTTATTTTTTGTTTATAGCGTGAAAAAGAAAAACCGCAGAGGTTATCAAATACCACCAAAAGAAAGCTCTATTTGTGGGAAAAAAAGGACATAAATTTTGTTTGGGAGCCATGACGCACGATTGCGCAATTGTCAGTTAAAGTGATGCACTGCCGAATCGCAAAAAATGCTCTGGTCAGGAAGGGGGTGAATCCTTCTGGGGCTGAAGTGGTTAAAGTTAGCCCAATTTTTTATTTTAGATTATTGTAAAAGATAATGTTACACCAAGTAAATTGATACCCAACATGTCACGCTGCAAAATTTCGCCCACTCGCGGAATGGCGACAAACTTTTACCCTTACAAATCTCCATAGGCGACGTTTAAAAAAATTCTACAGGTTGCATGTTTTGATTTGCAGAGGAGGTCTAGGGCTAGAATTTATTGCTCTCGCTCCAAAGATCGCAGCGATCTCACATGTGTGGTTTGAACACCGTTTTTCATATGCGGGCACTACTCACGTATGCGTTCGCTTCTTTATTTTCTTACACTGTTCTTTAAAAAAAAAGTAAATATAAACATCCCTTGTAATAGAAAAAAAAATGCATGACAGCACCTTCTTTTAAATATGAGATCTGAGGTCTTTTTGACACTATAAAATGCAATAAAATAAAAAAAATGTTGTTTTTTAAGAGCTATGGACGGAAGTGCCATTTTGACGTTGCTTCCGCCCTGCAATGATATGGAGACAGGTGGGGCCATCTCCCCCCCTCACTCGTCTCCATGCCCAACAGGACATGGGACCCAATCTCCTCCCCCGCGGCCATCCAGAGTGTTCTTGCCATTACTTCCTAGGTTTTGGCAGCTAGCTGCTGCCATAATGATATTCCTCTTCAAAGTAGCGATGTAAAATGACGGCGGGCGGCCCGTAAGTGGTTAAGCTTCCTTTATTCACGCACACACACACACACGTTCATCCTTTTTGTGCTAAAAAACAAAGTTACGTTTCTAGTTGTCTACCAGCTCAGGCAATGTTATGAAAAACTTGGCAGGCTGCTAGGTTGTTTTTTTTTTTTTTTTTTTTTTTTTTTTTTTTTTTTTTTTTTTTTCCTTTTGACACCTGAGTGAGAACTCTACACTTGTTACATGAATTAATAGGGAAATGCTTCACGATTAATCGTGCAGCTCTAGCTTTGTCCCTTTTTTAGGGAGCTTACAGCATAGGTAAGGCAGGGTTTTCCTGTCTTTTACGTATGGGGTGTTGTTCACTTATTGCGTTGCCTCCCTCTGTATCTGTCTCTACTACATTGGTGGTGGGTAACAATATTTTAATGTTTGCCTTTTCATATTTGCTCAGGGTAATCGCAGTTGGCCCCATTCACAGGTGTGAATAGTGTTTAATACCCTCTCATTCCACATACATTGCTTGAGCACCCCACAGAGGCAGAGATCAGGAGCAGATCAGCTGAAAGGGCCTAGTAACATTCAGCCCAGGTTCACACCAGTGCGGTGCGAATTCAGCTACATTTTCTCTGTGAAGAGAAAATGTAGCTGTTCAGCGGTGCCGCTCCTTTCTATCAGCGCATCAACTGAGCAGGGAGAGGGGGAGAGAGGAGGGGGAGATGTAGTGAGAGCAAGGAGAGATTCCTTGTTCAGAACAGAATGCATCTGCGAATCAGATGCGTTCCCATAGAGGTTAATGTGCTTGTAATTCGCACCGCAATGCCCAGAAAACGCACACGTTTTTTGTGCAGTGCGAATGCAACACACATGTGAACAAGATACATTCATTTGTATGTATTTTAAAATGTCCTGCGAATTGGATGCGGTGTAAGCCACATCTAATTCGCATAGGTGTGAACGGGGGCTCAGGCTACAGACGGCACTGAAGAAAAGCAGCAAAACGCTAAGGGTGCTATGCAGTGGAGCAAGGTCCTACACTGACAAAGCTCCCTTTCTGCTCTCTCTGCAATACAACAGACGGCCTATCTAAGGTATATTTCACTGAAATTGTGTCTTTCTTTAGGAAACTCCTGCTTTTTTATTTTTTGGCTTCTAGAACCTTTTTGGTATCCAGGGCTTAAAGGTGCTTTTCTGCCTCTCAACCGCCTGAATCAATTAATAAATTCAGGAATATGACCCTGAACCTCCGCTTCTTTGGTAAGCTGAATGCAGGTGAATTTTCATTTTATGGGTGACAAGCTAAAGCTGGCCATGCACTTTTCAAAATATGGGCTGTTTCAATCGGTGTGTCGCTGTCCGCTCGCAGCAGAAGTTGTTCATCCTTTGATGTACAGCCTATGGTATAGCCTATGGCAGGGGTAGGCAACCTCAGCCCTCCAGCTGTTTTTAAACTAAAAGTCCCATAAGACATTGCAAGACCCTGACAATCACAGGCATGACTCCTAGAGGCAGAGGCATGATGGGATTTGTAGTTGCTCCACAGCTGGAGGGCCAAGGTTGACTACCCTTGGTCTATGGAAAAGGAATTTTATAAAGTCTGTCCCAGTAGTGGATCCTGACCTTCTTCTTTTTTTTATTTTTTCCTTTTAAAGTGGTTGTAAAGGCTGAAGGTGAATTATTAGGGTGCTCCTTTTTCCAAATTGACAACTGAGCCTTAGCCTCTTCCTAACAGGCCAGACCTCCTGGCACAGGGCCCTCTGTTCCACCCTGCTTCTCACTCGCTGACTTCAATAGCATGGCTGTTAAAAACCCTGGTTGTTAAGGATAGGGGCATTGCTGACTCCAACCTTGTTCAAGGTAATTTAAATCTGCCTCTTGTAAGATATGCAATCACACCTGGAGGGCCCTACTTTGGCTGGTACCAAAGCAGGTACCTCAACCCCTATATATTTTATATCTTGCATACTGGCCTTCCTCCAGTCTACCCTAGACAAGCACCTGGTTCTTAAAACTCAGGGGGCACAGATTACTCTTTATTCATTCTGTTCCAGAAACCTTTTGGCTTTGCACTCTTTTTTTTGTCTTTTGAAAAACCTCCCTTTGAACTGAATTGGGAGATTACATTGGCAGATCTCATGGCAAAGGTGGCCTTTTTGGTGGCCATTACTTTTTGTCAGGAATGTGTGAGTTGGCAGCACTTTCCTGCAATGAACATTTTTCTTGTCCTTTTCCTAGGAACGAGATGGTCCTGAAACCCAGACCCTCCTTCCTCTCCATGGTAAACTCTCATATTTCATTTTGTGAAGGCATTGTGTCCTCCCTTCCCTACATCTTCAAAACTCGCCAGAGAGTTTGCACTCCTCCACCTGGATGTGGTCAGAGCAGTTGGTTTATCTAACCACAACCTCTTCTTTCAAAAAGACCATTACTTTTTGTCTTCCCTGAAGGTCTCGGGCAGGGATATCCTGCTTCCTCCTACACCATTACTTGGTGGTTTGGACTGCTCCTTTCCAAGGCTTGCCTCCTCAAGCAATGGGACTCCTACATTGCTCAAACTGTTAACCACTTCAGCCCCGGACCAATTGGCAGCCAAAGGACCAGGCCCCTTTTTGCAATTCGGCACTGCGTCGCTTTAACTAACAATTGCGCGGTCATGCGACGTGGCTCCAAAACAAAATTGGCGTCCTTTTTTTCCCACAAATAGAGCTTTCTTTTGGTGGTATTTGATCGCCCCTGCGGTTTTTATTTTTTGCGCTATAAACAAAAATAGAGCGACAATTTTGAAAAAAATGCAATATTTTTTTACTTTTTGCTATAATAAATATCCCCAAAAAATATATAAAAAAACATTTTTTTTCCTCAGTTTAGGCCGATACGTATTCTTCTACATATTTTTGGTAAAAAAAATCGCAATTAGCGATTTATTGATTAGTTTGCGCAAAAGTTATAGCGTTTACAAAATAGGGGATAGTTTTATAGCATTTTTATTAATATTTTTTTTTTATTAGTAATGGCGGCGATCAGCGATTTTTATTGTGACTGCGACATTTTGGCGGACACATCGGACATTTTTGACACATTTTTGGGACATTTGTCATTAATACAGAAATCAGTGCTATTTAAATAGCACTGATTCCTATGTAAATGACAGTTGTAGTTAGGGGGTTAACCACAAGGGGGCGGGGAGGAGTCAGTGTGACGTGTTGTGTTTACTGTAGGGGGGCGTGGCTGTACGTCTGACGTCATTGATCGGCGTTCCCGATGACAGGGAACCGCCGATCACTGACAGTCAGTGTAGGAAGCGCGGGGAGAGGTTTGTTTACATAGACCTCTCCCCGTTCTTCCGCTCCGTAACCCGATCGCGGGATACCAGCGGCGATCGGGTCCGCTGGTCCCGCGGCCGTGGTCACGGAGCTCCCGACCGGGTCGCGCGCGCGCGCCCCCCGGGCAGGCAAATTAAAGGGGACGTACAGGTACGTCCTTTTGTCTGCCCGTGCCATTCTGTTGACGTATATCTACAGGAGGCGGTCGGGAAGCGGTTAAAGACAACGTAAACTTGTTTTTTCTTCAAATGGCTGACAGGAAGGCTATTTGACAGAAGAGACCCTTCTTGGTCTTTTCTGCCATAAATGCATCCTTCTGCCTGTCAGCTGTCATGTTCACTGAGCCACGCATGCTCAGCGAATATTTAGGGCCAATCTGTGCCGGGGTGATGTCTCACGTGCGTATGTGTGCGGGAGGGGTGTCATCGTAGCTTGACCTATAAAGTGGCCAAGGGCATGTGACTCGGTAGGAAGACCGGGTGAAGATGAAGGCACTGGGGGTCCGCCGGATTGGTCCCAGCGTTGTGCTGGGAGGACACCATATGACAGGTAAGTCTGCCATAATGTACCAATATGCTGTGCATTCTAGCACATTATGGCATAACCCACCTGTGGGGCCTTGAAAAAAATTATAAAAATGCAGCAGACTTTACTTCCACTTTAAGAGCATGAAGTGTGCCTTTTTTACAGGTTTGCAGGGTCGCCGTGTGTCTGTACTTATATATATAATTTTTATACTATTTATTAATTTTTTTTTTTTTTTAAAGCTTTACTGGATGGATGTTCAGGCCTTCACTGATGTAATCCTTTGTCCGCTAGTTGCTTCAAGTGGTCATCTGAGTGTTTTAGGCTCTGTTGACCCTTTTGTGGCCCTGTTTGCTAATTTGTTACTCACCCCTCCTTTTATAGCTTGGGGACGTCTGACTTCCTGTTTTGTACTGTATGCTTAGGGTATTGGAAATTTTGTGAAAATGAAGGTATCCGCGCTTCGGACTATAGGAACTGCTGCCCCCCTAGGGAACTACACCTAAATGTAGCAGGGATAAATTAGAATAGATAAAAGGGGTGTTGGCGCTGTTCAAAACAAGGGATGTATAAATATATATAAGTGGTAAAACCTAAAAACTTCGGTGAATATAAAACGTGAATAACAATTCCGTGAGGTAAAAGTGCGTGAGAGAAAGTGCTATACAAATAGAATAAGGTAAAAAGCACATTGGTTTAGGGGTGTCCCAAACAACTCAATATGTACAGTGAACCTGAGTATTGACAAGTGTTTGTAAAAATGACATCTATTAAAAATAATGCTTAAAAACAAAGTGCATATGCATACATATAATTTTTGCAACAGAAGAAATATTATAAGGCTCAGAATAAAAACAATTAGGTGTGCTACCACTATGAGAATGTGGACAGCAAACTAAAACATAGGAGTGTAGAAATGAAGGTCCAATAAATTCTCGTATTGTTGGGTGCTGTTATGTGGAGTGGATGAAAGTCAGTAAATCTATATTGGTCATGTATACACCACTTCACATCACCCAGAATATCATAAAGTCCACCATAAGGTGTATATGGGACAGTGTGGAAAAAACAGTCCGTGGTTAAATGCAATATATGAGTTCCAATCTGGTGAGAAGAGTATATATATGTGATTGATCTCGATGGGTTATCCTGTGTCAGCAGCTGTGGGGGTCCCGTACTCCCCTCCTTCCGATCGTGCCCCTAATGTATTTGCACTCACCGGAGTGCCCAACCCCTGCAGGGGTAATGGGCATAGAAGTGGAGTTCCAGTGGTCCTCGTTTGATCGTCCTCCGTCCGTGGGGGGTTACTGCCAGCTGGGCCTTCGTTCCTCCGTGTTGTGCTCCAGATCCATGATGGCTGTGGCCAGCCCCGTGTGATCCCAGTGATCTCCGGACACACACACTGTAGATCCACCCCGATCCCGGCTCTATAAATCCAGCGATCCCTCTCCTCTTCTCCCCGGGAAGGATCCGTGTAGAGAAGATGTCTGTCTGGAGCGGCTCCCCTCTGCTCTGCACGGCTTTGGAGAGCAGCAAGTTTGTGATTGTGCTTTGCTTGGCTCCTTCTGTGTCTGTGATTCTGCAAGAGATTGATGGCACCTGCAGGGGTTGGGCACTCCGGTGAGTGCAAATACATTAGGGGCACGATCGGAAGGAGGGGAGTACGGGACCCCCACAGCTGCTGACACAGGATAACCCATCGAGATCAATCACATATATATACTCTTCTCACCAGATTGGAACTCATATATTGCATTTAACCACGGACTGTTTTTTCCACACTGTCCCATATACACCTTATGGTGGACTTTATGATATTCTGGGTGATGTGAAGTGGTGTATACATGACCAATATAGATTTACTGACTTTCATCCACTCCACATAACAGCACCCAACAATACGAGAATTTATTGGACCTTCATTTCTACACTCCTATGTTTTAGTTTGCTGTCCACATTCTCATAGTGGTAGCACACCTAATTGTTTTTATTCTGAGCCTTATAATATTTCTTCTGTTGCAAAAATTATATGTATGCATATGCACTTTGTTTTTAAGCATTATTTTTAATAGATGTCATTTTTACAAACACTTGTCAATACTCAGGTTCACTGTACATATTGAGTTGTTTGGGACACCCCTAAACCAATGTGCTTTTTACCTTATTCTATTTGTATAGCACTTTCTCTCACGCACTTTTACCTCACGGAATTGTTATTCACGTTTTATATTCACCGAAGTTTTTAGGTTTTACCACTTATATATATTTATACATCCCTTGTTTTGAACAGCGCCAACACCCCTTTTATCTATCCTATTGGAAATTTTGACTTGTCAATAAATTGCATATCTTGGATACAGTGCAGGACATCGGTCTCTCCCTTGTATCCTCTGTTTCTCATTATTGCTTGCTACAAAACCAGAGTGGTAGGAATTATGAGGGTGCACTGGAGGTGTTCAGCAAAGCTTTTGCCAATGTAGGACTTCTTGTCCTGTACGCCAAATATAGAATTGATTTACAAGGCAAAAGTTTACATTTTTATTTTTTTTGGGTTCAACTTTAAGACCTCCTGCACACTTGGGGCCTGTATTGCAAATGCCAGTGACTAGAATCTGAGGTTACCTGTGGCCAAAAGGAACACTGTTATGAATAGCTGCGACCACTCAGCAGCGTTCACAAAGCAATGATGGGGACTTGCTGCTGGAGACTGCAGTTGTCCAGGTGTAATTGGACATCCATTGATTACTTGAAGTTGGGGATAGATGTTCGTCCCTGGATGGAATCTAACTGCAGGTAAACTGTGAATGTCTGATCAAACCTGAACAGCTTTGACCACTGTCAGCCTGTTGCTGCTTTGTACAGGACTTGCAGCTGAAATGTGAAGCCCTTATTGCAGGTGTGAATGGTTTCTAATATTCAGACTTGCATGCTCAAACACTTGACTGGCCTTACCACATGTCTAATATGTGGATTTTTTTGCATCGGCAGCTTTTCTCCTGCCAGGGAAAATTTAGTTAGAGGAGCTAAACAGACATCCTGTATGCATGAGGCCTAAAAGGAGGCTAGCTCTGTCTTCAATCGTAACTAACCCATAATTACATTTTTGGACCGAGTTTCCAGTCCGTTCTAATGTCACAGGGTTTCCTTTCTATTTATTTATTTTATTATTTTTGGTCAGTGTCTTTGTTGTGCACGACATTAGCTTTACACTGTGGATGCTATCATAAATGTTTTTTTATGCATAAAGATGCATTAAGATTCCGAACACATGTACCAACATGAGTGAGATTCACCAACCTTATTGGTGGACCGGATGGGACATAATCTGTTCTTTTCTCTGTTTAACTATGCCTCATAAGGTCATATATTTGCTGTTAAAGGCCAGATGTGTTAATTGCAAGATGCAGATACTATCTGAATGCATAAGCTACTGAAATGTTTAGGTGATTCCTACCGTAAGGTCTCATTTACACTGCTGCTGGTAAATGGACATTTAGGCCCCTTTCACACTGGGGTGTTTTTCAGGCGGTACAGCGCTAAAAATAGCGCCTGTACATCGCCTGAAAAAATCCAGCCCCATTCACTCCAGTGTGAAAGCCGGCGGGCTTTCACGCTACGGCGGCGCTTTGCGGGGGATTTTAACCCTTTTTCGTCAGCTAGCGGGGGTTAAAACCGCACCGCTAGCGGCCGAATACCGCGGCTAAAACGACGGTAAAGCAGCGCTAAATATAGCGCTGCTTTACTGTCGCCGCCGCTCCCGCCCCAGTGTGAAAGGGGCCTTAGGAGCAGTTAAGAATTTTCTTCAGCTGCCCCTGAACTCTCCTCTTATCAGTATATGTACACAGTGTTTTATAGTCCTTTCTAGGCAGTTGAGTTTAGAAGCATTTTTTGGAACGCAAAAAAATGGGTTCAGACGGTAATACAGCGTGCGTTATCTGTGTAGCTAATAATCTATGGAAAATGTTGGGAATTTTTTGCAATTTCACAATTTTAAGGCTTGACATATTTGGTATCTGTTTACTCGGTGCAACTTCATATTTTATGTTACCAACAATTTGTGTCCTTTTTTTTTTTTCATGCCGTTATGTGCCCTGCGATTTTGATGCAATTTTTGCGAATTCCTTTTTAACTCAC
This sequence comes from Lithobates sylvaticus, assembly GCA_028564925.1. Lineage (NCBI taxonomy): Eukaryota > Metazoa > Chordata > Amphibia > Anura > Ranidae > Lithobates > Lithobates sylvaticus. The sequence continues at coordinate 349,283,831 of CM053028.1, forward strand.
ATCAAAGTCAGACCAAAGTAGTGCAGGGAAAACTTTTGAAGTTGTCATGACTTGAAGTCGTACTAATATGAATGGTTGTCATTGGAAATCATGAGGAATGACTTGCCATGCGATTTTGCAGTCAGTCCCAAGTCACAGTTGGTGTGAAAGGGGCCTAAGTGTAACGTACAGGCAGAATCACGTACCTGTACGTGACATTCTTCCGGCGGTTGGGGGGTCCGATCGGACCCCCTCCGCCGGCGGGGACGGTCGGGATCGCTTCAGGAGCGATCCGGGACGAGGGGACGGCCAGTGGTGCCAGCGACTTTTCTGGCAGTTTGGCGACCCCTTGATTGCCCCCAGGTAACCCTTTCACCCCCTTTTGCCAGTGTGACTTTTGTCTTGTGCAGGTTTGCAGAGTTAACCCTTTCACCAGACTGATAACTGCACGCTGGTTACGGAAGATATATAGCGTCAGGCACTGCCTGGGTAATCTTAAGCTGTCTGAATGTTGGATCCAAATCACATATTCAATATAGATGAGCATCTGACTTGGAGGCGACTTCCATTACTAAGCGACGTTTTTCTGATCGCTGCATTAGTGTCGCTAGGTAACCACTTCAGCCCCGATCGTTTTTCTGATCGCTGCATTAGTGTCGCTAGGTAACCAGTTTTTTTTTGTATTACTGTTACGGGTGACGCTGGTTAGGATTTATCGCCCGGCGGGTGATATCCCCAGGTTAGTCCTGACCAAGATCAGCCCAGATACCTGCCATTTTTTGCGATCCGGCATGTTTTATCATGCTTGCTTTTGCGTCGCATATATGCCGAAGCATGGGGGCAGCAGGGGGGGGAGGAGCGATTGGCTCCTAATGCCACGTACATACGGTCGAAATTTAAATGCCCCATGCATGTTATACCAGAATGATGCCTGCAGGTTTAGGTATCATCTTGGTATCATTCTTTTCAGCCAGTGATCGGCTTTCATGTAAAAGCAATTCTAGCGGGTAATTAGCCTCTAGACTGCTTTTACAAGCAGTGGGAGGGAATGTCCCCCCTCCCGGATATAAACCGCGCCATTGGGAAATTGGGAAATCATTTTATCACACCAATCTTGGTGTGGTCAGATGCTTTGAGGGCAGAGGAAAGATCTAGGGTCTAATAGACCCCAATTTTTTCAAAAAAAGAGTACCTGTCACTGCCTATTGCTATCATAGGGGATATTTACATTCCCTGAGATAACAATAAAAATCCAAAGAAAAAAAATTGTGCGGACCCCATTTTGGAAAGTAGACACCCCAAGCTATTTGATGAGAGCAATGTTGAGCCCATTAAATATTTTTTTTTTTTGTCCCGTAGAAATACACCCCAAAATACATTCTGTTGCTTCTCCTGAGTACGGGGATACCACATGTGTGGGACTTTTTGGGAGCCTAGCTGCGTACGGAACCCCAAAAACCAATCACCGCCTTCAGGCTTTCTAAGGGTGTAATTTTTTTATTTCACTTCTCACTGCCAATCACAGTTTGTCACAAAGTTTTGAAAATTGAAAAAAAAAAAAAAATTTTTTTTTTTCTTTACTTTCTTCATTTTCAAAAACAAATGAGAGCTGTAAAATACTCACCATGCCTCCAATGGTGGGCCAAAGTGGGAGAAATTCAACAAATGGAAAATCTGACAATGATTATAAGAGACCAGGAGGAGAGGTATGAGGCCACATGGGCACCATACTTCTCATACAGGGGGGAGGTGGGGGGGGGGGGTCGGGTGACGCCGCGGGGGGGAGAGACGAGGGGGGAGATATTACTTTAAAGTCCCCTCTTTTATATTTTTTTTTTTTTTTTTTTTTTTTTTTCTTTCTTTCCTTTGTTACTCTTCCATGTTTGTTTATTATGTCTCCGCTGTCTTAGAGGGAATAGAGGGAATCCCATAGGAACAGTGGAGGTAAAATATAAGTCAGAAAATATTTACCTGATGATAGCGATGTTATATAGTGTGTTAAATGTAAATGACGAAATGTGTTGTTTAAAATTATTAAAATAAAAAGTTTATAAAAAAAAAAAGAAAAAAAAAATTTTTTTTTCTTTACTTTCTTCATTTTCAAAAACAAATGAGAGCTGTAAAATACTCACCATGCCTCTCAACAAATAGCTTGGGGTGTCTACTTTCCAAAATGGGGTCATTTGGGGGGGTTTTGTGCTATTTTGGCATTTTATGGCCTTCGAAACTGTGATAGGTAGTGAGGAGTGAAATCAAAAATTTGCACCCTTAGAAATCCTGAAGGCGGTGCTTGGGTTTCGGGGCCCCGTACGCGGCTAGGCTCCCAAAAAGTCCCACACATGTGGTATCCCCATACTCAGGAGAAGCAGCAAAATGTATTTTATGTTTTGTACCATGTGTGAGCAAACAACATTTATCTTTTTTGTTTTTTTTTTTTTTTGGGCCCCACAAATAGAGCTTCTCTGCCATTTTTCAAGAAATGTTTTTGATCCACCTCCTGCGTTTTTTTGCAAACCAATTTTTGCACTATAAACAAAGATCGCCCTATTTTAGATTTTTTTTTTTATAAAAAAAAAAATCTCTTTTTTTTTTCAAAATTTTTATTTTTTCCGTTTATGCTAAAAATAGAGGCAATATCCAATACCATCAAAAGAAAAGCTCTATTTGTGGGAAAAAAGGACGCAAAAACAAAAAATTCTTCATCAGTTTAGGCAGTGCATATTGAAAAAAGACCTCTGGTCCTTTGGCTGCCATATTTTTGGTTAAAAAAAAACCCAAACAACATTTATGTCCCTTTTTTTTTTTTTCCCCACAAATAGCTTTCTTTTGGTTTTTTATATATTGCTTTTTTTTGTTTTTTGGTATTTTGAAAAAAAAACATTTTTTTTGCAAAAGTTAAATTAAAAAACAACAAATTTCTTCATCAGTTTAGCCGATATCTATATATATTTAGTAAAAAAAAAAAAAATATAAAATATTGATTGGTTTGCGCAAAAGTTATAGCGTATACAAAATGGGGGATAGATTTATGGCTTTTTTTTTTTTTTTTTCTTCTTTATCTTTTTACAAGTAATGGCGATCTGCTTTTTTTTTTTTTTTTTATATCTGGACTGTGACATTGCCGCGGGCAGATAGGACACTTTTGACACTTTTGACACATTTTTGGGATCATTGACATTTTATACAGCATTTATACTGTACAAATGTCACTGACAGGGAAGGGCTTAATGATAGGGGGCGATCAAGGGGTTAAATGTGTTCTATTACTGTGTGTTCTAACTGTACTGACTGTACTGATGGTACTGACTTGGGGAGGAGACCGATCGTCGTTCCTATATACTAGGAACACACTATCTGTCTCCTCTCTCCTGACAGGACTTGGATTTACACAGGAGCCATCGCGGCTGCTTGGCAGATGCATCGGCTCCATAGGGACACGGCCCCTATACTCCTTAAATCGCCTGCTATACACCTATGGCTATTTGCGCAGGAGTGCCATTCTGCCGCCGTCAAAGTCTATGGGCATAAGTCTAATTGATGGAAGTCGCCTTGAAGTAGTGTCGGAATCTTTTCCTAAGTCGGTGTGACTACAGTAGTGCTAGTTAAAGTATAACTAAGGCTGCTTTCACACTGGGGCGGTTTTCAGGCGGTACAGCGCTAAAAATAGCGCCTGTACACCGCCTGAAAAAACCGGCCCCATTCACTCCAGTGTGAAAGCCGGCGGGCTTTCACACTGGAGCGGTGCGCTAGCAGGACCGCAAAAAAAGTCCTGCTAGCAGCATCTTTGGAGCGGTGAAGGAGCGGTGTATTTACCGCTCCTATACCGCTCCTTCCCATTGAAATCAATGGGAAACCGCGGGGATACCGCCCGCAAACCGCCGCTGCAGCGGCGCTTTGCGGAGGTTTTTAACCCTTTTGCGGCCGCTAGCGGGGGTTAAAACGATGGTAAAGCAGCGCTAAATATAGCGCTGCTTTACCGTCGCCGCCCCGCACCGCCCCAGTGTGAAAGCAGCCTAAAGGCATTTTTTTTAACAACCGAGCGGCTTTTAGCCGCATCGTTTGTTATCCTCGGAAAGCCGATCGCTGGTTCTAAACAGTACTGGGATGATGTCTGCAGCTGTGGGCATCATCCCGGTATGACCCCCGAAAGATGTGCGTACGCTCGGCGGGAAGGGGTTAATGTTTGTAAAAATGCGTTTAGTCTGTAGTACTGTCATTTTCTATAAAATTCAATGCACTATGGAAACCTCCCAAGGCATTCTGTATACAGTGAACAGAACACCTCCCAGATATGCAATTTCCTGCGTGTGTGTGATGTGGCTTAAGTCCAGATTCAGGGCATCCCCTGCAACAAAAAATGTTTTGTGAGATACTTCCAAAGAGAAATCGCATCTAATGGGATGCAGACTCTGAGGTTTTTCTCATTAGTGCCCTGCAAGTGCAGCTGGTGATTGATCATTTTTAAAGACCCTCCCATTAACTTCACTTTCCACTTGGACACAGACAAACAAACCACTATTTATTCAGGGGGGCGTGGCGACCGGACTCCAGGATGGCCGCTTAACCTGGAGCTCCGCTCGTCCGCAGGAGACATTCGTCAGCCAAACACTATTACCGGCGGAAACATACCTCCACAAAAGGTCAGTGAGATCCCGAGAACCGGAGGCAGTCACTAGGGATGGGCCGGCACAGGAAAAACCCGCCACAGCCACCGAAAATAGCGAGCTACTGCGCCACGAACGGCGCCTCACAAGATGGCGATGACGGCGGGAATGCTGACACTCATACCTTACCTCAGAGTCTGGGAGAGAACGTGTCCGGAACCTACCGCACCGATGGCCACACACTACAGACTCCCAGCGACTCATCCTCCGGTCCCGCAACGCCTACCACACGGAGCCCAGTGAAATCCAGGCCGAGGAGAGAATCCCCATTTAGGCCGCAAAACGCTCCGGCCATGGAGGTAAGCGAACCACACTCATACCAAGCTAGCCAGCATACCATGAAAGGAGAATCAATTATGGACTTTCCTACAACAGATGGGCCCGTGTCTGACACTATAATAAAAGACATGTTGATTTCACTGAGATCATCACTACAGGCTGATATGGTCAGGGGGATTAATCAATGTAAAAGAGAAGTGCACTCACTAGGCCTAAGAGTGGACAGAACAGAGCACAAAATGGAGGAATTTACCTCAGCTTATAATGTAATGGTTGACTCAAATGCAGCTCAGGGGGAAGAAATAGGATGGATTAAAGACAAACTAGCAAGTCTAGAGGACCGCTCCAGGAGGAACAACCTCAAATTGAGGGGTATCCCTGAAGAGGTACCCCCGAATCAGTTACTACCATTTGCCCAAGCTTTATTTTCAACTTTTTTACCTCAGGCTACAGCACAAGACCTCATTGTGGACAGAATTCATAGAATTCCTAAACCGTCATTTCTGCCTGCAGAAATTCCCAGAGATGTTCTTCTAAGAGTCCACTATTTCCACATTAAGGATCAAATTTTGCAAATTTCTAGAAAACAAGAAAATTTACCCCCACAATTTGCTAATGTTAAATTGCTCCCTGACCTATCTAGACATACTTTACAACGCAGACGCAATCTTATAACTATTACAAAAGCCCTAAGGAATCATAACATCATTCACAAATGGAAATACCCTGCCACTCTATCCATTGTTCACAATGGCACCACCACCATGATCTCCTCGCTGGATGAAGGTCTAAATTTACTACGTAGATGGAAAATACTACCTGATGCAAGCACCAACTTTCCCGCCATAGCAGGCCCATCACATATCCCTAATGAATGGCAAACAGTGACTCATAAAAAATCTCTTAAAAAATCCGCTGGTATACCAAGCACAGAATTTCAACAGATTACTTGAATGTCTCCTAGGAAGAGTGCCTTATACTCTGTTCCTTGTTACCCTCAGGTTACCATTAGCAGTTCCACCTGCTCTTGGATCGCTTTATGGATCCTTTTTTTATCTATATTTTCTTTTTTTATTTCTTTTTCCTTGATATGCACAGATCTCTCAAGAGCAACTTATCGTCCTACATCTACTCCAGAAATCCATATGACGGCTGTCAACAACCAGGAAAATTCACACCAACTGAAGTGAGTACTTTAATGTCTATCCTCCATATCCTTTATACAATGGACCAATGACGATCTCTTGCTTATCAATCAACGCACATGGTTTGAACCACCCGGCCAAACGATTTTCCTTATGGAAAGAGGTTCATAAACACAAGGCAGATATTGTATGTGTACAAGAAACACACTTCCAACTAGACAACACCCCACAGTGTACCCACAAAGACTTCCCACACATCTACTTAGCATGTAATCCTCTCAAAAAAACTGGAGGCGTTCTAATAGCCCTGAAGAACTCACTTTCATTTCAACACAGAGATTCGTTTACGGATGAAGCTGGCAGATTTATCATTGTCTCAGGCGACATAAACTCTCAACCATTCACTCTGGTTAACCTATATTCACCAAATACACATCAAATTCGCTTCTTCAATAAGGTCCTTCGCAAACTCAAGTCTATGCAGTATGGTAAAGTCCTGATATGCGGAGACTTTAATGCTACTGTAGACCCCCAAGTGGACACATCTTCGGCCAAAATCCGCTCAACACCAGCTCTACAAACCATTCTTCACAAAGAGGAACTGTTCGATGCGTGGAGATGTCTCCATGCTGGTGAAAAGGACTTCACTTTTTTTTCCAACAGACATCGCTCATACTCCCGTATTGACATGTTTCTAACTGATAAATGGTTGTTACAAGATATAACCACAGCTGCCATTCACGAGATTACGTGGTCTGACCACGCAGCGATTTCCTTATCCATTATGGAGAAGGGTGTCTCTTCTTCACCTCCCATCTGGCGGTGTAATAATAGACTAGTACAAGAGCCTTCATCTAACAAACTACTGACACAACACATCACCAATTTTTTCTTAGATAACTATGGTTCAGTTACAAAAACACATGTTTTATGGAACGCCCATAAGGCATACATGAGAGGTATTCTAATACAAATGGGGGCTAGAGCCAAACACCAGAGGTCTCAACAAATTCAAACTATACTCCATGATCTTAGAAAATTTGAAACACAAAATAAAACATCCCCTACCTCAGTAATAACTCACAAGCTTTCTATCCTTAGGGAAAAACTTAGAGAAATTTTATCTCAACAATATGACAGACATATCAGAAGCTTAAAATTGAATTTCTACCATAATGCTAACAAAACAGGTAAACAATTAGCCAACAGATTGAAAGCAAAACGCACTAAGACAAGGATAGCATACTTAAAACACCCCACATTACACCACAAAATTATTCATCCTAAAGATATAGCTGACCAATTTGCAGAATACTATAGTTCACTTTATAATATACATAAGGATACCGCTACGAACCAACCATCTAAGGAAAACATAAATGATTTCCTACAACGCATTCATTTACCCTCGCTATCTACTGAACAATTAGAATATCTTAATACCCCCTTTACCACTTCTGAAGTTGAGAAAGTTATTTCTTCTCTTCCTAACGGTAAATCCCCTGGCCCTGATGGCTTCTCAAATGAATATCTTAAAGCATTTAAACATGTCATAACACCTTATCTCACACATTTATTTAATGACACTGCCGATAGTGCTAGTATGCCCCCAGATATGCTTAAAGCATATATAATTACATTACCTAAACCTGGTAAGGAACCAGACACTCCGGCCAATTATAGACCGATATCACTGCTTAACTCTGATACCAAAGTATATGCCAAATTATTAGCCAATCGTTTATCAAATATTATTCCTTTACTAGTCAAAAATGATCAGATGGGATTCGTGAAGGGGAGACAAACTTCTGACGCAACCAGGAGAATTATAAATGTTTTGTATCATGCTAAATTGCACCGAACGCCTTCTCTGCTGTTATCTATTGACGCAGAGAAGGCGTTCGATAGAGTCCACTGGACATACATGGAGATGACGCTTAGTAAGTTCGGATTCCGGGGTCGTATACTTCAAGCTGTTTTGGCATTGTACTCTTGCCCCACTGCACAGGTATACTCCACAAATGCTTTATCTTCACCCTTTGATATTAGAAATGGAACTAGGCAGGGATGCCCCCTGTCTCCTTCCATTTTTAACCTTATGATGGAACCTCTTGCAGAAACTATAAGGTCTCACCCGCTGATTTCGGGTTTCCAGTTCGGCAACACTAAACACTCCATTAATCTTTTTGCTGATGATGTCATTCTGCTATTGACTAATCCAAAAATTTCTTTACCACATGCTCATGAGGTCCTGCAAGAATTTGGTAAGATCTCATACTATAAAGTGAATTTTTCTAAGTCTTTGATCCTCGCCCTCAAAATTCCACCCAAACTTAAACTTGATCTCCAATCACAATTTCCATATACATGGAGTACTGAAGGTGTTCCATATCTGGGGATTGTCTTGAAAGCCAAAGTTTCTGAACTCGTCAAATCTAATTTGAAACCACTCATTGCCAAACTGGGAACTCAACTCAAAGACTTTTCAATGAAAGAGGTTTCATGGTTTGGTAGGATTGCTGCATTTAAAATGTTGATATTGCCTCAAATACTGTATGTTTTTCGCTCTCTACCACTTCATATCCCACAACATTTTATTAAAAAACTTACTACTATGTGCTGGAAGTATGTGTGGAATGGTAAAAAAGCCAGATGCTCCAGGAACAATCTTATCTCACATAAGAGATTCGGTGGGGCAGGGCTTCCCGATATTCAAGACTACTACTGGGCAGTTAGACTGGACCAACTTAAACATTGGTTCCCGACTAAAGACCCACCAGTTTGGGTAGACATTGAAAATTCATTAATCCCACTATCCATATCCAACGTATGCAATCTTTTACTGACTGATAGCTGGGCTACTTGGGACCTACGTAAATTATCCCCTACAATCCAAATTTCCTTAAAAGCATGGAGACATGCACTAACTACTAATCAAGATGACGTTATAGACTTACCATACAATATACCTCTTTCTATTCTTAGGACGAAACTTCCTGACTTCCCTATAAATGACTTCATTAATATAGGAATTACGATGCTATCTGACTTCTTCGATGTCAATAAGCTCAAATCTGTAACACAATTGACCTCGCAGTATAACCTTACTACTGATATGGCTCCTTACGCATTTCGGATATTAGAGTTACTTCAAACCTTACCTTCTCCTTTAATTACCATTCCACGCAGACTATGGCAGTTTTATTATCCAAGTAGTAAAGAAGTGAAAGGAATTTCTTATTTTTACAATCTTCTACATGATAAATTACAATTTATCAAAACACCTGCCATGCTCAAATGGGAAGCAGAACTCGGCTCTGACTTTTCGGAGGTTCAGTGGCGCCACGCCTTCTCTGAAATTCATTCTGCATCTCATTGTGCTAAACACTGGGAACTTACTATTAAACTCTCCAATAGATGGCATTACACTCCTTGTCGATTGGCATCTTTCTTTACAGGTTTTTCTCCGAATTGTTGGAGGGAGTGTGGCCACTTGGGTAATCTATTACATATGCTTTGGTATTGCCCTACGGTTAAAAGCTTATGGAATAGTGTTTTTCAACATATATCTACCATTACTGGTATACTCACTAAACCAGACCCTGTCTTAGGTATTCTTCATATAAATATCGACAAATTTCCTAAATCATTTAGATCAGTTATAACTCATATTCTGTTAGAAACCAGATTGCTGATTTTGTGCAATTGGAAGTCTAACACTACTATCAATTTATCAGATGTTATTTCTGCAGTACGTAGAAACTATACTTTTGAACGCTTGATGGCACTTAAGAATTCCAAATGTGTACAATTTGATAAATACTGGTCTATATGGCCTAAAGTTTCCTCTCAGGATGATATATAATTCTGTAGATTGTTTGTTATAAATGCTCTATATACGTTCTTTGAATATGTCTTATCTTTCATATGTTAAATAGTCGATGGATACTGACACATATCCCACGTTATGCATATCCTATTATTTATTTCTTTAATGTTTATTTATTTTCTGTATGATTTCATGAAAATACTCAATAAAAATTGAATGATTCAAAAAAAAAAAAAGAGAAAAATCTGGTGAATATATACTAGGACAGTAAAGGTTGTTTCTAGAAAACCATCCTAATATTTTAACCTCAATATGCCATGCAGTTTACTTAAATGCACAAATTCTTAATATCTGCAGATTAGCTAGGGCTTGGGCAATGTATTAAATCTGAGCAATAGTGCTCTAGGTTGAGTTATTCATGTTTATTATAATCATCTGGTTTGCACACAATATAATTTTATAAGAAAACAAAATGGTGCTCACATATTTGAAGTAGTTGTACAGCAAGTCCACTGGCATGTAATAGAATTTCTATGCTTGTTGCATTGATTAAAAAAGAATCCCTGTAGCACAAAGAAATTATATGGCTGTTTGTGGTGGTGCATTTTCCATTTAGACAATTTATTATAAAGAACCTTAAAAAGTTTGGACTTTACCGGTACCGTAGAGGAACGACCACATAGAATTTTTATAAATTTATTTTTATTACAAAGCATTTAAAAAAAAATATTTTTAACATTGGTTCCCATATCCTGTATAATTGGCCATATTGATGAGACATCACCCTATTGAAAAGTACACCAAAGAGGCCATAATGTTAAACCATTACATTTTACAGAAGCGATGCAAGAGGCTGATGCTTTTCGCCTATTGGCTTCCTTGGGACCTCATCTTGACCTCGAAGATGGCAAAGTGGCCTAGCCAAAAAACAAGGGACAGTAAACATGGAATACCTACAACATCATAATATAGCATTTAGTGTTTCTCTGTGTAAACTTGCGCATCACTTGAGCAAAATAGCATGGAGATGGTGATAACATATGCAGTGTGACATAGAATGCTTAACCACTTCCATACCGGACCTATTCTGGCACTCCTCTCCTACATGTACAAATCATCTTTTTTTCTTTTTATTTGCTAGAAAATTACTCAAAACCCCCAAACATTTTATATATGTTTTTTTTATTTTTATTTTTTAGCACACACCCTAGGGAATAAAATGGTGGTCGTTGCAACTTTTTATGTTGGACGGTATTTGAGCAGCAATTTTTCAAACACCTTTTTTTTTTTATTTTTTTAGAAAAAATAGTTTCATGAATTAAAAAAATAAGTTAGCCCAGTTTTTTTTTTTTTTTTTTTTTTTTGATAATGTAAACGATGAAGTTGGGCCGAGTAAATAGATACCTAACATGTCACGTTTTAAAGTTGCAAATGCTCATGAAATGGCTCCAAAGTTCGGTACTTAAAAAATCTCCATAGGCGACGCTTTAATTTTTTTTGCAGGTTACCAGTTTAGAGTTAGAGGAGGTCTAGTGCTAGAATTACTGCTCCTGCTTTAACGCACATGGTGATAGCTTACATGTGTGGTTTGAACAACGTTTATATATGTGCGCGGGACTTGAGTGTGCGTTTTCTTCTGTGCACAAGCTACCAGGGACACAAGGGCGCTTTAAATTATTTTTCTTTTATTTTTTGTTTTTTTTCTCTTCCGTTCATTGACTGACACAGCACTTCCATTCTTTACCTTAGGGTTATATCTCCACCTTCAGTACTAGGCAGAAAAAACAAGCACAGCACCGCCTAGGGGTAGTAACACCCCACTCGGCTACAGGTAGATGTTTTTTTTTTTTTTTCTGTTTAGTCTAGTAGGCCCTGGCTCCCTGCTGGGACCTGTGGTTCCTTTTTTGTTATTTTGTTCTTTTTAGTTTTGATCTTCATCTGCAATCAACTGCTGGGCTGGGTGACAGGCTCGATATCATAGATCCTGGTAGTCTTCCCAGCCTGACCACCGTGCGTGCGCAGACCTGAGCTCCGACACGACTAGCCCCCTCTTGAATCGGGCTAGATGCCTCGCAGGGGCACATATGACCAGGCACCTGACGTCTGGGTCACTGTGGCCGACAGTCACTCAGTTTTTGGCGGGAAGGTGGATCGGTCTTGGCAGTGTGACCCGCAATCCCTTTTTCGATGGGTAAGTACATGCTTCACTGGCTCGGTCTGGGCACAGTTTGGAGCAGCTAGGTACTCCCTGAGGTGGTAGGTTCTGGGGAATCTCCCCCCCCCCCCCCGCTGCGCTGCCTGCCAGCTGTCGCAGTTGGTTGCTGGGTGCCACTTGGTGGTTGTTTTGGCCCATACCTGACCTTTGATGGGGTCCCTTCAGGGCGGTCTGTGTGTTCCCCCAGTCTGCGGCAGCTAGGGGGGTGGTTTCCCTCTCGGGCATTCAGTCTCTGGTGGTGTCTGGTCGAGTGTGGGACTTCCATGGCGTCTGAAGCAGGTGCCCCTCCCCCAGACACCCTCATGACGGGAGCTGGTCCCTCTGGGTCTGCTGTTCCCCTGGATCCTTCATCTCCCGGGTTGACGTGGCGTGCGGGTGTAAGGTGGGTAAAAAAACATTCCCCCTACCCCCCTCTGTCTTCTGGGGAGGACTCTGATCCTCCGCAGTCAGCTGTAGCAGGTGGCCCCTGCCCGGAGAGCTCAGATGATGCGGCCTCTGATCCTTTGGACAGCGAGGAGGCAGATTTGGCTCTCTAATTGGGCAAATTAGGGGGTCGCCTAGGGCCTCGCTCTCACAGGGGCCTCGCAACTGTCTAATTTGCCTAAGAGCCATCCCTGAGGCTGTCCTACAGGGCACCCATGGATGAGACAAAGCCGCGCCTGTCACTCTTTGGCTCCTGTTAAACTTGTAAAGACATAGACAGACACACGTGGGCATGGATTATCCTCCCTCTCTCTCGGCTCTTTCTGGCGTTTCCGCTCAGTGTGCTTCAACGCTGTCTGCAGAAATCTTACAAGGGAGTAGGTGGAGCTGCAGCTTGCTGAGATGGGAGTGAATGCTCATGGAGTGACGATGAGTGCTTATTGACCAAGATCAGAATTCCCCCCCCCCCCCCGTGCCCCCCTCCTGCACATACCACCCACCTCTATTCACCTTGAGGTGGAGCCAATCCTTACTGACCCTCCGCTCCTATTCGTCCCATGTGATTGCCGGAGTACACATCCCACCCATACAAGCAGCAGCAGTAATAAGATGCTCAGCCTCTGGGTTCTTCCTTGACCCCTGCAAAGGGTGTGAGTGGGGCCTCATGTCTAAATTTTGCCCAAGGCCTTGCAAAGCCTAGAGCCACCTCTGCAAGGAGGAATCCTCCGTCTGTCGCTGCGCATGAAAAAGTGCTGTTGGGCGCACTCATGGTGCGCAATACCTTTAAAAATGTAGGATCCGGCAGGGGCCTCTGCAGAGGTGTCAGTACCCTTTTGGGTCTCATAACTGGTCCACACTGCTAAGGATTGGGAACACCTGCAGAGGTCCTTTTCAGTCCCGAGGCATTTTTCAGTGCGTTACCCCTTAGAGAGTCTGAAGAAATGGGCTTCCCCTCCTGTTGTTGATCCTCCCAGTATCTAGGTTGAACAAGGCAACCATGATTCCGGTGGCGAAGTCCCCTTCTTTCAAGGACCCTGCCAACGGAAAGGACAAGGCAGTCGCTCGGTTTGTGTTTACGATGGCAGGTTCGGCCCTTGGTCCGGTGTTAGCCATGGCTCTGGTGTCGCAGAAGCTTACTGAATGGGCTGAGTTGGGTAATGAGTAGGTTTCTCTGGTCTGTGTGAAACTGGCAGACCAGTTAGTGCAAGGGCTCTAGTATGTTTGTGATGCTGCCTTGGACACGGCCCTGTTACTTTCTTAAATCTCAGTGTCGGCCGTGGTTCTTCGCTGGTTGCTTTGGCTTAAGTGCTGGTCGGTTGACCAAACGTCTAAGAACGCTCTGGTGGATTTGCCTTTCCAGGGTGGGCTGCTATTTAAAGCCACTCTGGACGACATTGTAAAGGATGTTACTGGGGGGGGGGGAGTACCCTTCTCCCGCAGTTCAAAAAGGGCAAGGAGCCCCATCGCAGGTAGGGCCTTTCTTTTTCCGCTCACAAATGTGTTTTTTCCGTCCGCCTGGTTCTCCTGGCAAGGGTTCCCAGCCCGCCAAGGCTCCCGCGGGTTGACCAAAGATTCCTTGGCATCGCAAGCCCGCAGAAAAGCCCTCTTTCGCATGAAGGTTTTTTGTGAAGGTACGGATGTTCAGAATGGAGTCCGTTTGGTGGTGGCCACGCTTTATTAGGGGGATTTCCTGGCCTCCCTGGACATCGAGGACATGTACTTGCAGGGCCTCTGCTTTCTACAGGGCCCCTGCTTTCAGGGAATATGTTTTGAGTCGCCAAGTAATTTTCTAGTAAAATTGCTGATTCTTACATGTATGTGAAAAGTTTCAAAATTTCCTTGGGCAGAAAGTGGTTAAAGTTTTTTAACCTAAAGGCAAAACTTTTTTTTTTATTTTTTGGCTAGAGTCTAGAGGGATTAGAACACCTGTCAGTTTTTATTGTCTATGCCCCCTGTAAGGGAGATTAAAGTGGTTGTAAAGGCAGAAGGTTTTTTATTAGAGGTACACTGAATTAAAATTTTGATGCCGAAAAACTGTTTTTTTAAAATATTTTGTTTTATATATAATTGAATTTTTACTTTAATATCAATGTAAATGAATATGAATTTATCGTTGGCCATTATTTGCACCTTTTAGTGCAAGAAAAGCTCAAGAAAAATGTATCCCTTTTTAGGCTTGGTTCACACTGGTGCCATGTTAGATATTGCATGTGATTCGCACCTTAGTCCTGTGCAGATCACATGTGATGCTAATTCAGCCGCCTGCAGCGGTTCGCATAGGGCAGTGTGAACTGCCTGCGAGTGCGATGCGGGAACCGGCACTAGAATCGTGCTGGTTTCCGCATTGCGCTAGTGTGAACCAGCACTTAAATTCTATGTTTAAAAAAAAAAAAGAATTCATTGAAAAGGCAGCAAGAACGCATAATGCACCGTGTTACATTTTTTATCTTTTATTCTGGTTATAGTGACATACTGGATTTGCGTTTTTTTTTTTTTTTTTTCCCTTTTCTGTCCTGGTGACAGTGACCACTAGGACAATTATAGATGGGTGAATCTCCCTAGGAAGGACACAAACCGCAATAAAACCTT
This sequence comes from Lithobates sylvaticus, assembly GCA_028564925.1. Classification (NCBI taxonomy): domain Eukaryota; kingdom Metazoa; phylum Chordata; class Amphibia; order Anura; family Ranidae; genus Lithobates; species Lithobates sylvaticus. The sequence goes on from CM053028.1 coordinate 349,298,954, forward strand.
ACAGGAGTTTAAACTTTCCCATTCTATCCTCTTCTTGTTAGCAACAAATAAAAATAGCTTTTGACCTATTTCACTATTTTTGCTCCTACTGGTGCCAAATAAATGTGATGCTGGTAACGTGTGTGTGTGTGTATGTATGTATATATATATATATATATAATCTATCCATTGTCTCCAGTATTTGAAAGTGATGGGAAATCCAATTTTTGAGGTTGGCTTAGAGTTTCTCTAATTTTGTCTTTTTTTTTGTTTCTGGGACACAAAGTGAAAGAAAAAAACTGAATCGATTTCACCATCCACACATTTCAAGTGGATGGGAAAATCCTCCCGGCTGTTTCATTGTATTCTGTGCGTATTCTGTGTTCCCCCGCTGCCAAAATATATTGATCAGCACTGCCAGCTGGTTCCATGCGCTGATTGAGCGAAAATATGTCAACAAGCCTGTCCTTAAAGTCGATTTTGATAGATTTCGTATTAACAGCAACGGCCATACATGGATCGAAATTCATCCCATCCCTGTTGAACTTGCCTAATTTCAAACCATGTATGGCTAGTTTGTCTCTCTGACAAGAAAAACAGAATGCTAACCTCGTTACTTTTACATAGGCTTTAGGTAATATAAGAAGGTTTGGGAACTTATTTTACAAAAATAAAAATTTAATGTAATTTTAGTATTGCATACATGTGCTCCTGAAGGATTGATAGGGTGGATTAAATACTAGGCATGTATTGGTGGTTATAGAACTGGTGTAACATTTTTAATCATTTTCATGTTTTTCTTTTTCCAGGGTGGTTAAAGAAGAGATCTCTGATGACAATGCAAAGCTGCCCTGTTTCAATGGACGAGTAGTATGTTGGGTAAGTTGGATATTTTAATCATCAGGGGCCAGGTGGCTTACATCTAAGAGTCCTCAAAGAACCAGTTTATAGTAAGATTGTTATTCCTAATCTTTAAGGACAGCTTAGTGACTGAAATAGTCGCAGCTGATTGGCGAAAAGCCAATGTGGTACCAATATTTAAAAATGGGCTAAGATCTATACCTGGAGACTTCAAACCAGTCAGCCTAACATCAATAGTATGTAAAATATTTGAGGGGTTAACTGAATTCTTGCATATGAAAACTGTATCATTAATAGTACTTGGCATGGATTTATGAAAGGTCATTCTAGCCAGACCAATCTGTTAACATTTTACAAGGCAATGAGCTATTATCTAGAGGAGGAACAAGAGAAAGGCCTGTGAACAATGGTGTATCTGTATTTTGCCAAAGCTTTTCATTCCAGTTCTCCTGTAAATGCTTAACCCCTTCACACCCATGCAATAGCCGAAAGACGGCTACAACGCGGGCCTTAATGGCTGGGAGGGCGTCCATGTACATCTTCCTGTGCATGAGCTGCCTGTGGCCCCCCTGTGGGGCTTGCGCTCTGTGATCAGCGAGTTATTGAGAATTGTCGGATCATAGATCGGAGTAAGGGGCCAATCCTAACCACGTGATCAGCTGTCATTGGCTGAGACATGGTGTAAACCAGGGATATGCAATTAGCGGACCTCCAGCTGTTGCAAAACTACAAGTCCAATCATGCCTCTGCCTCTGGGTGTCATGCTTGTGGCTGTCAGTCTTGCTATGCCTCATGGGACTTGTAGTTCTGCAACAGCTGCAGGTCCGCTAATTGCATATCCCTGGTGTAAACAGAGCTGGTAATTGGCTATATATTTTCCTCACGCTAAAATAAAAACCCAATCGCCAGCTTCTGTTGGAGGGACATCGGTCCGGAATGAGGAGAGCCGTCGCATCTGTCCCCACCAGTGCCACCTCATCAGCGCACATCAATGAAGGAGAAAAATGACCTGTTTGCAAAAATTTATAACAAACTATGTAAACTTTTTTTTTTTTTTTTTTTTTTTTTTTCTCAAAATATTGGTCTTGTGTTTAGCAAAAAATAAAAATCCTAGTAGTGATTAAAGTGGTTGTAAACTCCCCCACAACTTTCTCCCATGTGAATCGGCATAAAAAACCCTAATGAACACTACTTGTAGATATCTCCTTACTTGCTTAGTATTGTTGTAATCCTTTTTGTTATTTAGAATGACGTCACTGAGCATGCCCAGATCTCCCCTGATTTACGGCACACTCTATGTACTTATCTATCTGTTATCAGGACTTCCTACAGCACACCACTGAAATCCCAGGAGACTTCATAATCACTCAGAGCTTCCTCTTGCACCCCATGTGACCATGTGACACCACATGGAGTGTAAACCTGGCCATCTGAAAGCATTACTGCAGTTTTATCAACTGAAGCTGATAAGACTGACATAGGAAAACACTAGATAATCGGCACAAGTAAATACTATGAAATAAAACAAGTCAGCTATGAGCAGGGAATCAGGGTTGGTTATATGGTGCAATAGGGGCGCTAATTAATTTACACACCTCAATAGAAAATTATTTATGTGTATTATTGGGTAACGATTAATGCCCTCTAATGGAATACTAATAGTGATCTGCCTGTAAGTGAGTCCTAGTGCCTATCTTGTGTTGCTGGAATGTTTTTTTTCTCACATTTAATGTGCAAAAAAACTAGTGATAATAAAGCTAAATTAAAACATACTGGGCTAATACCCCAGTTATATGGTATTAATAAATCCAATAAACCGCTCAGGTGTTTATGTGACAAATGCTGTGTTAACACTGGCTTGAAACTGTACGGTGGTGGCCCAACGCACAAGTATTAGCTAGGTTTAAACAGTTCCCTATATAGTGTATAAAACTATTATACAAAAAAATGTATATTTACTCCAGTATTCTCGTATACTTCAAAAAATATATATAATATACTCTGGAAAATAACACCATGCTCAAATTCATAAATCCATAGTGCCTATCATGATTCAAACGTGAAAAAATATTATGTGATTCTTTGAAAAACCATCCATAATACTTAACATCCAAAAATAAACAATATATACAAAAAACTTTTAATATTGAAGAGAAAGTTCGTGACAACAGTTCTTTCTGAAGAAATGTAATTAATTCACTCCTGCTGAAATCGCATGCCAACCATCACCACAGAGTTCTTCTTACACCCAAAGTGACAATCAAGAAAGTTGGATGGCCGCTTACCACATGTAGTTGATTACTTTTGTTAAAAAGCAATCAAAAGCGCTTCTACAGGATTGTGCCTGTTCACAGAATAGCACCCACACGCTAAGACACTCTTCCTCCTCACAGATCAGCTCAATTAGAATGGATATCATAGGTGGAAATAGAGAGAAACACACCTCATAGCGTAATCTTGTTTTATTTAAAATCTGGATAAAAATACAACAGCCAAATGGCTACTTACATTCCTCGGTGCCTACCCGGCACTGGGGCTGCTTGCAGTAAAACAACGGTGAATAGGAGAATTGTTCCCTCGTGATTTTCCTGTTGAGCTCCGGCGTGCGTTCCACTCGCTGGTGCCTCTGAGCCTGTTTGACTGAACGAACCAGTGCCGGGTAGGCACCGAGGAATGGAAGTAGCCATTTGGCTGTTGTATTTTTATCCAGATTTTAAATAAAACAAGATTACGCTATGAGGTGTGTTTCTCTCTATTTCCACCTATGATATCCATTCTAATTGAGCTGATCTGTGAGGAGGAAGAGTGTCTTAGAGTGTGGGTGCTATTCTGTGAACAGGCACAATCCTGTAGAAGCGCTTTTGATTGCTTTTTAACAAAAGTAATCAACTACATGTGGTAAGCGGCCATCCAACTTTCTTGATTGTCACTTTGGGTGTAAGAAGAACTCTGTGGTGATGGTTGGCATGCGATTTCAGCAGGAGTGAATTAATTACATTTCTTCAGAAAGAACTGTTGTCACGAACTTTCTCTTCAATATTAAAAGTTTTTTGTATATATTGTTTATTTTTGGATGTTAAGTATTATGGATGGTTTTTCAAAGAATCACATAATATTTTTTCACGTTTGAATCATGATAGGCACTATGGATTTATGAATTTGAGCATGGTGTTATTTTCCAGAGTATATTATATATTATATATTTTTTGAAGTATACGAGAATACTGGAGTAAATATACATTTTTTTGTATAATAGTTTTATACACTATATAGGGAACTGTTTAAACCTAGCTAATACTTGTGCGTTGGGCCACCACCGTACAGTTTCAAGCCAGTGTTAACACAGCATTTATTGTCACATAAACACCTGAGCGGTTTATTGGATTTATTAATACCATATAACTGGGGTATTAGCCCAGTATGTTTTAATTTATCTTTATTATCACTAGTTTTTTGCACATTAAATGTGAGAAAAAAACATTCCAGCAACACAAGATAGGCACTAGGACTCACTTACAGGCAGATCACTATTAGGATTCCATTAGAGGGCATTAATCGTTACCCAATAATACACATAAATAATTTTCTATTGAGGGGTGTAAATTAATTAGCGCCCCTATTGCACCATATAACCAATATCACAAAATCACGTTGATTTTCTTAGGGAGCTGCTTAACAGTGTTTATTTAAGTTTATATGTAAATATTATTTAATTGCACTGTAATTTGACAATATATTTGTTGGTAATATTGGTGATTTCAATCACACTGAGATTTAGTTCTAAATATACTCCAAGCGCGGGTTTGGAATAACCACAACACGTGGTCGTTTATCTCTCTATTAGGGAATCAGGGTTGCCATAGAAACGTTGGAGTGAGAAGGAGGCTTGGTTAATAGTACAGGAAGTGCTCAATGTAAGGGCGGAAATGCACTCCACTGTGGACTCAGAAAACAATACTTAAGATGGCGCTGCCTAACCCCTGAAGTTATTTTTTTTTTTTTATATTTTAAACTTTCTTTAAACAGTAAGTAATATGTGATTTGGGCTGGATTACAGTGGCTATAGTTTGATAATTACTTATTATAATGGACTAAATGAAAAGCAGCATCAGAGTGGGAGAGTTTACTTCATCTTTAATTACCACCAAAAAGCTCTTTGTGTGCAAAAAAATTATAATTTTATATGGGTACAGTGTAGCATGACCACGCAAATTGTCATTCAAAATGCGACCACTGAAATCTGAAAAAAGGGGGTTTAAGTGCCCAGTAGGCAAGTGGTTAATCTACAAATTGAGGTCCGTTTGTATGGACGATGGTGTACAGTGAGGGAAGAAAGTATTTGATCCCTGGCTGATTTTGTACGTTTGCCCACTGACAAATCATCAGTCTATAATTTTAATGGTAGGTTTATTTTAACAGTGAGAGACAGAATTACAACAAAAAAAAAAGAAAAATACATTTAAAAGTTTGCATTTTAACCACTTAAGGACCACCTCTTGCACATTTACGTTGACAGAATGGCACGGCTGGGCACAACAGCGTACAGGTACGTTGCTCTTTAAGAATCCAACCGTGGGTCGCGTGTGCGCTGCCGTGCTTGCGACCCGGTCCTGAGCTCCGTGACCATGGGACCCGCGGACCCGATCGGGTCACAGAGCTGAAGAACGGGGAGAGGTATGTGTAAACAAACCTCTCCCTGTGCTTCCTAGTGAGACTGACACTGATCGTCTGTTCCCTGTCATAAAGAAAGACGATCAGGGATGTCTCACACCAAGCCACGCCCCCTACAGTAAAAAAAAACATAGGTCACACTTAACCCCTCCCCGCCCCTTAGTGTTTAACCCCTTCACTGCCATTGTCATTTACACAGGAATCAGTGCATTTAAATAGCACTGATTGCTGTATAAATGACAATGGTCCCAAAAATGTGTCAAGTGTCCGCCATAATGTCGCAGTCACAATAAAAATCGCTGATCGCCGCCATTACTAGTAAAAAAAAAATATTAATAACAATGCTATAAAACTATACCCTATTTTGTAAACGCTATAACTTTTTGGAGTTTGCGAAACTGGTATTTGATCACCTCTGCGATTTTTATTTTTATTTTTTGAGCTATAAACAAAAATAGTGCTATAATATCTATCCCCAAAAAATATATATTAAAAAAAAAAAACGTATTTTTCCTCAGTTTAGGCCGATACGTATTCTACATATTTTTGGTAAAAAAATAAAAAAAAAGAAATACGCAATTAGCGATTATCGATTGGTTTCGCAAACCAATCGATAATCGCCAATTGCATATTTTATTTATTTATTTTATTTTTTACCAAAAATATGTAGAATACGCATCGCCCCTAAACTGAGAAAAAATACGTTTTTTTTTTTTTTTTTTTTTTTTTTAACCACCTCACTACAGTGCATTTCACCCCCTTCCTGACCAAGCCATTTTTCAGCTTTCAGCGCTGACGCACTTTGACTGACAATTGCGCGGTCATACGACACTGTACCCAAATGAAATTGTTATTTTTTCCCCACAAATAGAGCTTTCTTTTGGTGGTATTTGATCACCTCTGCGGTTTTTATTTTTTGCGCAATAAACAAAAGAAGAGCGACAAATTTAAAAAAAAAAATATTTTTTACTTTTTGCTATACTAAATATCCCCAAAAAATATATAAAAAAAATTTTTTTTTCCTCAGTTTAGGCCGATACGTATTCCTCTACATATTTTTGGTAAAAAAAAAATCGCAATTAGCGATCATTGATTAGTTTGCGCAAAAGTTATAGCGTTTACAATATAGGGGATAGTTTTATAGCATTTTTATTAATATTTTTTTTTTTTTTTTACTAGTAATGGCGGCGATCAGCGATTTTTATTGTGACTGCGACACATCGGACATTTTTGACACATTTTTGGCACCATTGTCATTTATACAGCAATCAATGCTATTTAAATGCATTGATTCCTGTATAAATGACACTGGCAGTGAAGGGGTTAACCACTAGGGGGCGGGGAGGGGTTAATTATGTTCCCTAAGAGTGATTCTTACTGTGGGGGGAGGGGACTCACAAGGGGAGGAGACCGATCGGTGTTTCTCTGTATAGAGAACACACCATCGGCTCCTCTCCTCTGACAGGACCGTTTATCTGTGTGTTTACACACACAGATCAACGGTCCCGCTGTGTTACCGGGCAATCGCGGGTGCCCAGCGGACATCGCGGCCGCTGGGCGCGCGCATCGGGTGCCCAGTGACACGGCGAGAGCGCGCGCGTGCTCCCGGTGGCGCGCGCTCCCTGGAGTGCACAGAAGGGGAGGACGTCATATGACGCCCTCCCGCAACGAGAGCTGCGCCGCCTGGCCGTCATTTGACAGCCGGCGGTCGCAAAGTGGTTAATATATTTTTTGGGGATATATATTATAGCACTATTTTTTGTTTATAGCTCAAAAAATAAAAATCGCAGAGGTGATCAAATACCACCAAAAGTAAGCTCTATTTGTGGTGAAAAAAAAGGACCGGGTCTTAAGTGCTTAATGAGTGAAATACGTTTTTAATTTGACCCCTTCGCAAAACATGTCTTGGTACTTGGTGGCAAAACCCTTGTTGGCAATCAGAGGTCAGACATTTCTTGTAGTTGGCCACCAGGTTTGCACACATCTCAGGAGGGATTTTGTCCCACTCTTTGCAAATGTTTGGTAACTCTAATCTTTAGCTCCCTCCACAAATTTCCTTTGGGATTAAGGTCTGGAGACTGACTAAGCCACTCCAGGACCTTTTAATGTGATTCTTCTTGAGCCACTCCTTTGTTGCCTTTGTGTTTTGGGTCATTGTCCTGCTGGAATACACTTCCACGACCCATTTTCAATCCCCTGGCTGAGGGAAGAAAGTTCTCACCCAAGATTTGAAGGTACATGGCCGCGTCCATCGTCCCTTTTTGATGCGGTTAAGTTGTCCTGTACCTTTAGCAGTACCCCCCCCCCCCCCCCCCCCCCCCAAAGCATAATGTTTCCACCTCCATGGTTGCAGGTGGGGATGGTGTTCTTGGTTATTTTAAATAGATTGAACTCAGTTCTCGAGACACATATTTGTTGCCATCATCCCAGGAACTGGTATAAGAAAAACCTCTAGAGGTGGGACTTTACCGGCAACCATAGAAAACATATAAACTACGTGAGATAATTTTTACAAATTTATTATACAAAATTTATAGAAAAAACATATATAAATTTAAAAACAAGACCAATATTGCGAGATGATATGCATAATTGAAGTAGGTGAAGAATTCCGACGCGTTTCCAAATGGCTGATAATATGCCTATCTTCCTCAGGGAATTATAGTCACCATCTACAGAATATCAAGACATGTCAGTTATATAAAGAAAAATTCCGTACCCCACTTTAGCATAGAGTAGAGAATCATGTATTACATAAATGTATACAGATACTAAGTATATATGAATAATACACTTACATTGTCATACAAAACATTGCAGGTGTTCTTGGTTATAGCAGGGTGGATTTGATTTGAATCAAGGAGATTTTAATTTAGTACCAAAGCTTTTGTGTTTGTTATGTTAAAAAAAGCAAACAAAAAAAACATGTACTTGCCTCCACTGTGCAGTTCGTTTTGCACAGAGTGGCTCCGATCCTTATCTTCTGGGGTCCCCCCATGGCACTGGTAACTCCTCCCCCGCATTGTATAACCCCTCTAGGAGAAGCACTCTCCAGGGAGTTGCCTTGCGGGCACGCTCCTGAGTCCAGCATTTGCATCCATAAACGCAGGCGCCCGCGTCATTGGATTTGATTGACAGCAGTGGGAGCCAATGGCTGTGCTATCAATCTATCCAATCAAGAGCAGAGGCAACAGGCAGGGGGGAAGAGCACGTCTCCAGCGTGGGAATTACGTGGCTCAGGTGAGTAAAACGGGGGGGGGGGGGGGGCTGGGGAGCCGGTCAGCGACAAGTTTTTTTCACCTTAATGCATTAAGGTGAAAAAACACAAGGGTTTACAACCCCTTTAATTTAAATCAACTCTAAGTCATTTTTAAAGTGCACTGTCCTCTCTCTGTCCCGCAGCAGCTCCTCCAACAACCCGCTGTTGACTCGCCAACAGTCCCATTTACATCAGAACCAGTTCAATCATACAGTTTGTAATGTACATAGATTTGCAAAACAGTGGGATACTGTAAAGGAATATTACTGAACTTTGTTATCTCATGGTTACTGTGAAATTTTGTGACTGCATCAATACAGTGCATGTTATCGCGTATATTGATTGGTTTGCACAAAAGTTATAGCGTCTACAAAATAGGGGAGTGTTTTCTAGCATTTTTTTATAATTATTTTATTTTTATTTTTTTTATTAGTAATGGCGGCAATCTACGATTTTGTGTTTGTTTTTTGTTTTTTATCGTGACTGCGACATGGCGGACACAATTTTGACACGTTTTTGGGACCACTGGCATTTCTACAGCGATCAGTGCTATAAAAATGCATTGATTACTGTAAAAATGTCACTGGCAGTGAAGGGGTTAACCACTAGGGGGGGTGATCAAAGGGTTAATGCGTTCCCTAGTGTGTGTTCTAACTGAAGGGGGGAGTGGACTGTGTAGGGGAGATGACAGATCGCTGTTCATACTCTGTATGAACAGACGATCTGTCACTTCTCCCCTCAGAGAACCGGAAATTGTGTGTTTTACACGCACACATCCCTGTTCTCTGTGTGCCCCAAGCGATCGGGGGAGCCCGGCTGTCATCGCAACCGTCAGGCACTCGTATCGGCTCCGTGGGCGAGCAGGGGGGCATGCGCCCCTAGTGGCCACAGGGCGAATCGACGTTGCATAGCGTTGTTTCGCCCAGCCGTGCCACAACTGTGGCGGCTGGTCGGCAAGTGCTTAAAAAAAAGAGCCCTTAGTCTCTTCTGTTTTTGTTAACTTTTGTATCAGGTTGCTTGCACGGTTTCTTATCTCTGTTTGCTTCTAGTGCCTTGAGTTTAGGGTTTACCATCTCCATAGTGCCTCCAGCGTATTCCAAACATAGGAAAAGGTGGCAGCTTTATTTTTCTTTTCTTCTTTTTTTTTTTTTTTTCTGTGAATATTCTTGAAAAGATTTAGCAATGGGCTGTTCAGTTTATTTTCATAGGGCCTCGTAGGAATAGTCTTGCCTACCCAGCATTATGGCAGAAGCAGGCAGCATGCTCAGGATTCTGTTTATCACGTTCAAAAAAAGGCTTCAAAGAATTTGCGGTATAGGGTTTCTCAAAATTATACAATTTCTAAACCTAATGAAAAGCCAGTGTCCATCTAAGGGTTCTTCAAGCTTCAGTGCTTAGTACTGTACAGAGTCTGTGAGGCCCAAGTGATGGCTACTGCTGGGTGTGTTTTGCTTTAAATATTCCAGAAAAGTGTGTGAAGTTTGCTCTAATGATATTGTAAGAGCATTGGACAAGTAGTTGACTAAAGAAAAAGCCTATATTACAAACATCACACACAAGAGGGCGCAAGCTCCTCGTGCATTACCACCAAACGTTTTCCCACACGTCACCCAACGCTATCTCTGATAACAAAGCTCTGGCAAACAGCAAAGTCCATGCTGGGATACCAGGGCATAACAGAGCTGGCCCCCCTGTGGCACAGTAAACACTTAGAAGAACTAGCCAAGATCACTAAGTCCAGTGCCTGGGAACAACAGGGCCTCACGCGACTAAGCCAAATGTACTCTGGCGAGAATTTGAAAACTTTCGCTGCCTTGAAACAGGAATTTTCCCTCCCTAATTGTACTTTCTACAAATATCTCCAGGTGAGGCATGCAGCCCAGACGCAATTTGGATTACAGGTACCGGGCTGGGTCCAGATACCTATACTGGCCCAGCTTGTGTCCTCGGCGCCAACTAAGGGGATAATCTCGGGGCTATATGCCAAACTCGGGGACAGGACTAGAGAGGGCGGGGGACCAACCAAGAGCAGGGTAACTTGGGAGAATGAGCTCGGACCACTGTCAACGGAAGAATGGGAAAGGGTCATTGGGCAAGCGAACCGGGTATCAATATCTCCATCCCACAAGATGTCACAACTTTACTTTATGTACAGAGTATATCGCACTCCAAGTAAAATGTTTAAATTGCATTGGCGGGACAATGACCGCTGTCCCAGATGCGGTCTAGTCGGGGACTTTATCCATATGTTTTGGAAATGTCCAAAACTATTTAGATACTGGACCAGCATTATTGAGGCAATTAATACGACCTTGAGGCTAAATCTGGAGGCAACGGCCAAAACCTGTTTATTAGGTCTCTTGGAGAGAGAGAGGACCCCGTACAATCTTACGGACTCTATTTTACGGGCCCTCTTCCAAGCCAGGAAGCTGATCGCTCAGCACTGGCAGGCACAGCTACCCCCGACTCTAGAGGAATGGAATAGAAGTATAAAAACGGTAATGGGCAACGAGAGAATTTTCTTTACAAAGCAGGGCAACTATAGAAAGTTCCAAACGATATGGGGGCCCTGGACAACAGCACCCATAGACGAAAGGTGAACTTAGTCTTAGCATGGGCGTACCCATAGCTCAGCACCAGCTCCTTCCTTATTACTCCGCTTCTACAAGTGGTCGTTTCTTATACTCTGTCCTTTCTTTCTTCTTCCTTTCTCTTTTTCCTCTTCTTTTTTTTTTTTTTTTTTTTTATTTTCTTATTTTCCCTTGTTTTTTTTTATGGTTCTTAAGGATATGCTCCTGCTACTCTCCCTCCCAGCTCTTAGAGGCACTGGGAGGGGATAGAATAGTCTGTGGCTTGACGGGGGGGATGGGAGGGGGGAGGATGATGGGGGGGGAAGGGTCAAATTATGTAGGGGGGCCACACCCACTCTGGAACTTTTTGCGATAGTTGTCGTTCAACGATAAGCCATCATGTCGGGTGATGCCCACCACGAAAGAAGTTAAGAACTTGATGTTGAATGTCTCTTGTATTTGTAAATGTTTTCAGTTGAAAAATCAATAAAAAGTTAATATTTAAAAAAAAATAAAAAGTAGATATCCAAGTGTGCACAACCAAGCGTCTCCTGTGTCACATTTATTGATATCTCCGGGCCTGATAGGGGTCAACGGAAGTTTCCGGCATTACCTAAAACCTGTCTGGGTGGTCGTAGAAGCCAGAAATTCCCTTCACACGTACAGTGTCTAAAGCGTGTATGAACATGCAGAAAATGCTATTGGAAAAAAAATGCACAAATCGCAGCAAAATTAAATTTTTTTGCAATGTTTTTCCAATAGCAGAATACACCCACAGTATGTAAAGCGTGTATCTCAAAAACTGCTAAACTGCAGAAAATGCTATTGGAAAAAAAAAAAGAAATTCACAGCAAAATTAAATTTTTTTGCAATGTTTTTCCAATAGCAGAATACACACAGAGTATGGTGTATCTCTTACTAAAATATGCAGTGCAGTGATGCTGCACTGAGCTTGAAGGTAAAACTTATATTTTGTCTGGCACTGGCCTCATGGCACTGTTAAAAGACTGTGCACTGCACACCAGCAAGGGTACAATTGATTTAGGAATCTCTTGAATAATTTTCTCTGCCTCTTTCTTTTCCTTAATAAAGACACTCTCTCTAGTCTACTCTAGCTATGTAGATCGCTCACTGATATAACAAAAAAAAAAAAAAAGGGATGCATATCTGCATGTCCCTATATTTCCTGCTCACCAAAGGTTTCTGGGATTCGAAGTAAAACAGCAGCACTTTCAGTTTGTGGCCTTACCCTTCAGGCTAGCCACAGCACCCTGGGTATTCACAAAAGTACTGGCCCCACTTCTAGCCAGGTTAAGGGCACAGAGCATAAGTCTTGGCGTACGTAGACAATCTATTGCTAATGGACCAGTCAGTGCCTCGCTTAGAGCAAAGTGTATGCATTACAACCAGTTACCTGGAATGTCTGGGTTGGATCGTCAACCTAGGGAAGTCTTCCTTTAAAACCATTAAGAAGGCTGGAGTTTTTGGGCTTGATTAGACGCAACCCAGAAGAAAGGTGTTCTTGCCTCTGGCAAAGACTAGCTCCATACGATGGTCAGGTCGAAAAGAAATCCCTCAATTCGCCTTTGCATGAGGTTTTTAGGAAAGATGGTGGCTTCATTCGAAGCAGTCCCCTACGCCCAGTTCCATTCAAGACTGTTGCAAAACAGTATCCTGTTTGCTTGAAACAAAATGATCCAAGCTTTGGACTTGCCAATGCGGCTGTCCCCAGGGGTGTCCCAAAGCCTCAGTTGGTGGTTACTAACCCAGAATCTGCTGAAAGGAAAATCCTCCAGACCAATTATCTGGAAGTCAGTAACAGATGCCAGCCTCTCAGGCTGGGGAGCAGTACTAGAGAAAACTACTCTGCCAGGGACAGTGGTCAAGATCCGAAAGAGCCCTGCCCATCAACATCCTAGAGATTCGGGCAGTGTGTCTGGCTCTGAAGACCTGGACCTCCAGGTTAAAGAATTGTCCTGTCAGGATCCAATCCGAAAATGCCACGGCTGTGGCCTATGTCAATCACCAAGAGGGCACCAAGAGTCTCCCAGCTCAGAGAGAGGTGAACCATATTGTAATTTTGGCAGAAAAGAATGTTCCATGCCTATCGGCAGTCTGAATTCCGGGAGTAAAGAATTGGCAGGCGGACTACTACGTTTTTTTTGGGAGGTTTGCCAAAGATGGGGGACTCCGGACGTAGATCTTCTAGCGTCCAGATTCAACATGAAGTTATTCAACTTTGTGTCCAGGACAAGGGATCCACTCGAATGCGGAACAGATGCGCTGGTGACCCCGTGGGATCAATTCTCACTGATCTATGCATTCCCCCCATTCAGTTGCTGCCACAACTTCTTTGCAGGATCAAGCTGGAAAGAAAGCCGGTAATTCTGGTAGCACCAGCATGGCCCAGAAGCTCATGGTACGCAGAGATTGTAAAGATGGCAGTGGAGGGTCCATGGCCCCTCCCACTAAGGCCAGCCCTGCTCTCACAGGGGCCGATATTTCATCCTACTTTACAAACTCTAAAATTAACGGCCTGGCTATTGAAACCCACATTCTGAAGAAACGTGGGCTTTCCGGGTAAGTTATCTCTACTTTGATTAAACCAGCTTCCAGAACTATGTATTATAGAGTTTGGAAGGCTTATGTTTCCTGGTGTGAATCCAAGGGTGGGCACTCTCGGCGATATATATATTCTACAATTAGACATAGAGATGAAGTTGGCCCTGAGTACTATTAAGGGCCAAGTCTCAGCCTTATCGATTTTTATTTCAAAGACTGCTTGCTACGCATTCTTTAGTCCATGGTTTTATGCAAGGGGCGATGCAGATTAATCTGCCAGTTAAATCACCCTTGAGCCCTTGGGACTTAAATTTAGTTTTGTCCATTTTGTTAAAAAAAATAAAAATATTTTAGTTTTGTCAGTGTTACAAAAACAGCCATTTGAACCGATACAGCATATTCCTTTAGTCCTTCTGACAAGGAAGCTGGTATTTTTGGTTGCTATATCCTCAGCAAGGAGGGTTTCGGAATTGGCTGCTCTTTCTTGTGAAGAGCCATATTTGATTATTTATGAGGACAGAGTGGTGTTACGCCCTCGTCCAGGCTTTTTCCCAAAAGTAGTTTCAGGTTTTTACCTGAACCAAGCTATTGTCCTGCCATTGTTTTTTCAAAAAACATTTTTTTGATTGTCTTGATGTGGCGAGAGCAGTGAAAGTCAATTTAAAGGCAACTGCTCAGATTCGTAAGACTGATGTCTTATTTATTCTGCCAGAGGGTCCTAAGAAAGTACAGGCAGCGTCGAAATCCACTGTCGCGAAGTGGATTCGACAAGTGATAATTCAAGTTTATGATTTAAAGGGTAAGATTCCCCCATTTCAAGTTAAGGCGCACTCTACCAGGTCGGTTAGTGCTTCTTGGGCAGTGTATCACCAGGTCTCCATGGCTCAGATCTGCAAGGCCACAACTTGGTCTTCAGTGCATACATTCACAAAATGTTATCAAGTGGATGTAAAGGTGTATGAGGTTATCGCCTTTGGGCGCAGTGTGCTGCAGGCAGCAGTACAAGTCATCAGGTCTGGGGGTGCCCTATGGGTTGTCTCCCTTCCCTCAAGTAGCATTGCTATGGGACATCCCATTAAGTAATTACTTAAGGCTCTGTGTACCATGATGTACGATAAAGAAAATAGGATTTTTATAACAGCTTACCTGTAAAATCCTTTTCTTGGAGTACATCATGGGACAGAGGTCCCGCCCCTCTTTTATGTGGTTTAAGTACATTGCTTGGTTACAAAAACTGAGGTATTCCTGGAAGGAGGAGCGGGTTATATAGGGGAATGAAATTCCTGTATTGGGTATACCAGTGTAAACACCTGAAGGTGGCCCATAACCCATTAAGTAATTACTTAAGGCTCTGTGTCCCATGATGTACTCCAAGAAAAGGATTTTACAGGTAAGCTTTTATAAAAATCCTATTTTTTCACCCAGCTGTTCAGCCGAGATTGCTTATTAGTACATGATTGCATTACCGTGGCCATCTTTTACAGAGACACAGCCACAGGAATGTGGTCAGTGCCTGGGTTATAGTGACTCCCTTGCAAGACATGCAAAACCCTATTGATTCTGCACTCCTGAACTGAGAGTACCCTGCTGGGGACCCCCTTCATTAACAATTGGGGCTCACAGATGCAATGAAGCTGGGACAAAAGGGTTAAATTGCAAACAATCCTTAGACTGCCTACAGGAAATGCACAGCTCTGCTCAGGGTTATGGCTGTAACTTGTTTTTGGGGAAATGCCCTATATTGACACTGCTCCCCATATCTGACTTTGGGTCCTTCTCAGGCATGCACTATAACAAGTCATGTCTGTCAAAAGTTGATTTTCTGACCCTGTCTGAATTCATTGGAGAACCTTCAGCACTTGTAGAACCTTCTATTTGCAGAGACCCAAAATGCTACATGTCCTTTCCTTCTAACCTTGATCAGGAATCGGAAGCGGAACCTCCTTAGCTTGAAGATATGGAGGAAGGTATTGCGGGCATTTGATTTTGTAGCAGAGGCAGTGGAGGATTTTCTCTCCCCTAAAGCTGTTGAGGTACTCGCTATGGCTTTGCGCTGGAACGCTTTTCACTGTGGACACACTAATTTATACGGTGCACACTAGTCTTTACCTAACAGCACTGTATTGTCCACAGTCAAAACAGACGCATGTTGGTAATGAGACTGGCTAAAAAGATTTATTATTTCCCCCCCAAATGTACAGATTGGTGCACTTTGAGAAATGGCTCTGCCAGTTTATACTCTAATTAAAGTGGTTGTAAACCCTTACAAACCACTTTAACCTACAGGTAAGCCTAGATTAAGGCTTACCTGTTGGTCCAATAAATATCTTCTAAACCTACATGGTTTAGGAGATATTTGGAAAAAAACAGGCACCGCTGTCTACGGTGCATGCGCTGTAGACAGCGGTGCACTGAGCATGCCGAGATCACGGTGATATGCCGCTCTCGTGCGAAACGGTCAAAATCTTCTTTTTGATGGTGAACGCCTCTTTGGGCAATCTGTTCGCAAATTTAAAAACCTACGCCTTCTATCTCCCCTCCAAAAAAGGAATCTGTTTTTAAGCATCAGCATCTAAAATAAGGCCTAATACTTAATCTTCATTTCGTCTCGAGCCCTGGCCTACCAAACCCACCAAGTCTTCTCAGAAGATCGTCTGAGATTAAGAAAATTGTAAAATCTGTATACAATTGCATTCTATTTTGTATGTTTGTCTATGCATTGCACACTGCACTCATTGTGCACACAGCACTAATAATGTATTCATTACATGTTTGTATTCTTTTGAAACCAGATTAGAATTGCCCTGCCTATGTTACACCCCTTCTTTCTTTAAAAGTACAATTGTAATATTACATTAATTAAAGTAATCGTGTATAAAAATCTTCAATTGCAAAAACATGCTGCACATCATGGTCATGGTTTGCGCGGAATTTGCTAGGCAGAATAAACCTAATTAAAATGATGCTTCTCCCATGCTTCAGCTATATATTTGGCAATTGCCCGGTCTGGGTTCCCGTTTCCTTCTTTAGACAAATAGTTGTTTAATAACCCTTATATGGAATGAGCCCCCCCCCCCCCCCCCTGCATAGCTAAAGCTACACTGTTTTTCCCTCCAAGGTTGGGGGGGGGGGGGGGGCTCAGCTTTACCCAATTTCTGGGTTTATTTCTGGCCAGCAATTTTGGTATCTGCATACTGTTGGTTCCAGGGATCTAGAGCTAACGTGGCCACTTTTTTGGAGGCAGCTTTTCTGGGATCTTTAATGGATCTCCGGAACTTAATTTACAGTGGCCCCTGGGCTTACCGTTTTTTGTCCCGGGAACTGCGAGCACCACATTGAGAATTTGGAAGGCCGCTACGTGGCGTTTTTCCACCTCAGGCCAATTGTCCCCTGCACATCCCTTGTGGGGTACTCTGGGTGTGGTATGAGGTTAAAATAATTGGGTATGTTATGCGCACAGGTACTGTCTTAACCACTTTCAGACCGGACCATTTTGCTGGCTTAAGACCAGACCAATTTTTGCGATTCGGCACTGCGTCGCTTTAACTGACAATTGCGCGGTCGTGCGACGTGGCTCCCAAACCAAATTGGCGTCCTTTTTTTTCTCCCCCCCCCCCCCCCACAAATGAAGCGTTCTTTTGGTGGTATTTGTTAGCCCCTGCGTTTTTTTATTTTTTGCGCTATAAACAAAAAAGAGTGACAATTTAGAAAAAAACGCATTATTTTTTCCTTTTTGCTATAATAAATTATCCCCAAAAATATATATAAAAAAAAATAAATTTCCCTCAGTTTAGGCAGATACGTATTCTTCTACATATTTTTGGTAAAAAAAAATCGCAATAAGCGATTATTGATTGGTTTGCGTAAAAGTTATAGCGT
The DNA here is from genome assembly GCA_028564925.1 of Lithobates sylvaticus. Taxonomy (NCBI): domain Eukaryota; kingdom Metazoa; phylum Chordata; class Amphibia; order Anura; family Ranidae; genus Lithobates; species Lithobates sylvaticus. The sequence continues at coordinate 349,316,735 of CM053028.1, forward strand.
TTACAAAATAGGGGAAGGTTTTATAGCATTTTTATTAATTTTATTTTTTATTTTATTTTTTTACTAGTAATGGCGGTGATCGTGTTTTGTTGTTGTTGTTGTTGTTGTTGTGTTTTTTTTTTTTTTTTTTTTTTTTTTATTGTGACTGCGACATTATGGTGGACACATTTTTGGGACCATTGTCATTTATACAGCAATCAGTGCTATTTAAATGCACTGATTCCTGTGTAAATGGCAGTGAAGGGGTTAACAGGGGGGTGGCAGTGTAGGGGTTAAGTGTTCCTAGGGGCGTGTTACTAACTGGGGGGGTGTGGCTGTGTGTTTTAGTGAACATTGATCTCTGCTCCAATCACAGGGAGCAGAGATCAGTGTCACTTGTTGCTAGGCAGAACGGGGAGATGCTGTTTACTTCTGCATCTCCCCATTCAGCCTTCCTGTGAGACGATCGCGGGTATTCCCGCGGCGATCGAGTCCGTGGGACCCACGACCGGACTCACGGGGGCCCGACCGGCACGTTATGGCACGGCGGCATTCTTTAAAGGGACGTACCTGTACGCTCTTATGCCTGTCCGTGCCATTGTGCTGACGTACATCGTCGTGCGCCGGTCGGGAACCCGGTTAAGCTTCTCACAAATGTCTCAGAGGTTCGGTCTTCCGGGCTGGATGTTTCGTTACTTCCAGCTTCGTCACGCTGTTGGGGCTCAGTTCCCTCGGTCTCCTACTTTTAAAACTGACCCTATTGAGGAAATGCTGTCCCTGGGGATATAGGTAAGCCACAATCATTTTTTTTATGGTGCCCTCCTATGCACTGATATGCCCAGAATGGGATAACTATGCGACCACTGGAAGGGTAACATCCCCTCCTTGGCTAGGGAGGACTGGGAAGATAGCTTGGAACAGGGCCCGAAACTTATTTCCTCTAGAAATAAGTTGATTCAAGTTACATTTCTTCACCGGATATACTATACCCTCGAGAAACTGCAGACTATTCCCTGAGAGGGACCCCATCTGCCCTTGCTGTAAACTCCACCGTGTTTTTACATACATATGTTCTGGGAATGCCCAGTCATTGTTTCATACTGGCAGGCTGTATTTGCTGAAATCAATCTTGGACTGCAACTCACCCTGGTGCCTACTGTCTTTAGCATTATTGGGAATCCCAGATGACGACCAACGCTCCCATCATTCTAAGCTTCTCATAGCTTATCTCCTGTACTAATGTAAAGAAAGAAATTCTGTTTAAAATCGGCATCTCCGAGGTTGATGCAGCCTTACCCCTATCAGGGTGTTGGTGAGCCCACCCCCAAGGTGAAAGACTCAGAAAAACAGGCAAGAAAGCGGAAAAAGGGAATAAGGAAAGGAAGAAAAAATAAACTGAAGGTGGTTGACACGAAGTGGCCCAAATAGACTGCAAAGTTGCCACAGATCTCCTCTAAACGGGTAGATCGAGGAGGCTTAAAAGAGGGAAAACAACTGAAGAGGTCTGTGGGGGAGAAGGGGAAGAAGGCAGGTAAATCCAACTATCTGTTCCCCACATCCAACCACCTACCCAGAAAATTGCTGAGGCTTTAAAATTTTAAATATATAATCTACAGTACAGAATATCAAAAGATTCAGAGAATATAGAGATCTCTGCGTTTTAAGGGACAAGACCGAAATGCAATATTGGATGCCTGTGATCTTCGAAACCTCAGATGGCATTGCATTAAATGCAGGCATGATTCTGTGATGTCCATTATTGTATGGACTGAAGAATACTTTCAAAAATTACAGATGTGATCACAAAAGTGCTTATGAATTATATGTGAACCCATGCTATGGTTGTATGTTATGTGCACTTACTATGCGTGTTAGTGTGTAAACCATGTAATATTTAGAGTAGTAAAAAATAACAGTAAATTTATAAATATATCACTATTACTGAAGCTGCTGCTATAGTGAACGTCTGGTCAGCTGACCTTGTGAACTGTCAAAAAAAAAGGTAGTTAAACTTCGTGCTGCTTCCATATCACATGTGCTAATCATATACATCTAAATACATGAAGTGCAAGTGCATCAAATATAGTCCAGCAGTGCAGACAAAGTGCCAGTGTTGATTTTATTATTGTGAAAATCCAAGGTGCCACTCCGTGCTCCCCTCCTCAAATCCCCGCTCACCAACAGTAATTTTATGTATAGTACGCCAACCTTGTCAGAGCACCCTAAAAAAAAAAACTCTACGCTTTTCATGGCTCTTAACCATTGGTCAGGTGTTGAATCATACTGTTGGTGAGTGGGGATTTCAGGAGGGGAGCATGGAGTGGCACCTTGGCTTTTCACAAAGAATTAACACTGGCACTTTGTCTGCACTGATGGACTATTTTTTATTTTTTTGATGCACTGGCACTTTATATTTAGATTAATTGCCTTTTGACAGATGTTGTTGACAGTTCAAGCTCTAGCATGCACAAAGAAGGCATATCTGAACATAATCCAGAAATGTCTTCTCTGGTCCAAAGCTCATTTAAAATGGTCTGTTGCAATGTGGAAAACTTTTCTGTGTTCAGATGAGAGAAAATTTCTCCTTCTTTTTGGCAACCATGGGACACACTTCCTCTGGACTGAAAAGAAGAGAGAGCTTCCGGCTTATCAGCACTCTGTTCAAAAGCATGCATCTCTGATGGTATGGGGGTACGTTAGTGTGTATGGAATGGGCAGCGTGCACATCTGTGTCGTGGATATTCCACTACACTCTTGTGCTAATAAGCGCCCTTCCACCATAATGGTATAATGCAGCCATTTGATCCATGTCTCCCCTGGTTCCCCAGTAAACATGCATCACCATTCCTTATGTTCCCAGCTCTGTCAGAACCTCTGCCTTTCTGAGCAGTCCCCTTGCTTTTATTTCCAACATCACAAAAGCTATGACTAACAGGAAGCGATGGCTACAACAGCCAATCACTTCCTCAATAGAAAATGACATCACAGGAAATTACCATATAAGGGCATGACCAAGTAAGGACATGACTTTCAACACAGGAAATACAACAACCAATGAACTATGACTACAGGAGTCTTTTATGGGCGTGTCTGAGCACAGACAGGGTGCATGCATGTTTTTAGAAGCCACATGGCTTTCAAACATGGACTCCGTGGTCTTACCATAACCCAAAAGACTCCCGTATTTCCGCTGATGGGAATCCTTATTCTGCGCTGTTCCAGAGAACAACACATACCCGGACTATTCTACTGTCTTTGTGAACGAGAGATTATCTGCAGGTGTACACTCATGGGGGCCACAAATATGTTGATCAGGCATACAGGGGCAACACGAGTGCCTTTTCGGAGTGAACACACCCCCACCAGACAATCGTTCTGTGCATCGCACATGGGCCCTTAGCTGGCGGACATGTCCCCACTCCGCAAACACTTCTCTACATCCCCAAGGAGCTTTTCACTACCAAACGGATCTCAACCAGCGTCAGTCTGCCCCAGTCAGCTCTTTAGAGTGGGCTGCGGGAGCACTAACACTGGGAGACTCTTATGATAATACATACTAAAATACATCTTCATAAAATTTCCACAACAATCTGGAAAGGCACCATCAATGCTGAAAGATGTATCCAGGATTTAGAGCAGCATACGTTCAAGGAAGGTCTTGCATATTTTAGCAGGACATTACTAAACCACATCATGCATCTGACAGTGACATGGCTTTGTAGTAGAAGAGTCTGGGTGCTTAACTCGCCTGTCTGCAGTCCAGGCCTTTCACCAATTGAAAATATTTCGAGCATCTTTATACAAAAAATGCAACAAAGACCCAAGAATGTTGAGCAATCAGAATCGTTTATCAGTCAAGAATGGGACAATTTTCTTCTCAAACTCCAGCACTGGTTTCCTCGTTTCCCAGATGTTTATAGTGTTAAGAGGGCATGCTATACCATGATAAACATGGCCCTGCCCCAACATCTTTGGAATTGAGGTTGTACTTTACCATCAATTTAAAAAATCAATTATTTTTTTTCCCCCTAAAATTGCATGTTTTTCAAAATTTTTTATTTAGTTATTTTTTTTAAACATTTTGGTATGTTTTAATTGTTCTATTGTGAAAGAAAATCTGGGATTGCAGAATCATTGCATTGTTTTTTTGTGTTTACACAGCATCCCAACTTTTTTGGAATTGGGGTTGTAGTAAATTTAAAAAATTACCTTTTTGAAATTAGATATTCTCTTGATGCTGGCACCAGAGAAGGCATTTTTATTTATTTATTAAACTACCTTAGTAGTAAGCCGAGGCTGAGCAATTCGAAACACATTTCTTGGTTTCACCACATGGTGGTGGCAAAAACATTAGTAATGTAAGGGCTCTGGGAGGATGTTTTGGATTTGTAAGTAATCTGAAATTCATATTTATAAAAGCGCAACCAATCCTGTTTTCTGAAATTTGTTTTGTCTTAACAGCTTGTATCTGCTGAAGGCTCGCAATCAGATAGTGGCTCTGTCTGTGCTGATAATCATTCTGATTTGCCTCCACCAATTGAAAGGACAGGAGGAATTGGAGATTCTCGGCCACCATCATTTCAGTAAGTATATGCACTATATCTACTAGTTATATTACTACTTGATTATATAACTAAAGTGAATACTACTTTTAGGGAATAAGGATTGGGCTGTGAAAATTCTCCATAATGTCAATTTTTTTTAAAACTGCTAGCTGTAAGGAATGTAATTAACTAACTAAATATACCCTGTTTTTCAAAAGCATTAAGTGAACCTGACAAGTTTGTGAGTGAATAGACTGAAGTGTAGTAATCTTGAGTAATGGGTCTTCAAATCAGTCTTTGTTGATATCCCTTGTATCCTAGGTCCAGGCTGTAAATCGGCCACAAGCTTTTTTTAAATTTTTTGTGGTTAATGGAGAATGTAGCCTGCAGAGTGGTGTGGCTTAGGAGGAGGCCAGCCTGAATCCGATCCTCTATACACGATGATTGGGCTGTTTGTCGATGTCTCGCTCCTTTTCCCTTTTGTCTGTGTGATAACTGTCAGTTGCCAGTGTGCTTATGTCAACTCCGAAGCAAACCAAATAAAGCCCTCAAATAGCTGGTGTCATTGCTGATCACATGTCCATCGCCATGGAAACTAAAAATCGAAACGATGCCTAGGATTGCACGTTACTTTGCCGTAAAGCATAGTAACTTTTTTAGTTCTGCTTAGCCACTTGATATCCGGCCGTAGCCGAATGACGGCCTTGGCGCGGATGTCAATTCCCGGGAGGGCGTCATATGACGTTCTCTCCTTTCCTCGTTCCCTGTGCGCGCTCACGAGCGCGCAGCAGGGAAATTCTGTGTTGGCCGTATCCCTCGGACACAGCCAATCACAGATCGCTGTCAACAGCCAATCACATCGGCCATTTACAGCGAGATCGGCGTGTCCAATGGGAGATGATCTCATATGTAAACATATGAGATCATCTCTCAGCGCCGCTCCCCCTCCTCACACAGACCACGTGTGAGGAGGGGGAGATGAACAGCTGCAGCACCGTAAGTGTAAAAAAACAAAATAAATGTGCCACCTGTCCCCAGTGCCACGTGATATCAGTGTCACATATATAAGTGCCATCTGTCATCAGTGTCACATATAAGTGCCACCTGTCATCAGTGTCACGTGTCATTGTCCTGGTGCTCCAGGGCCTTCAAAAGTGTAAGAGGTAGTCAACAAGTTAGATGTGTAATTTGTGCTCCTAGGACACGTGATTGCCCGCTCTTCATGTTGGGCCTCTCTAAGTGGCCAGGCTGTGAAAAAGTCCCACACATGTGGTATCGTAATACTCAGGAGTAGCAGAATTTATTTTGGGGTGTCATTTGTGGTATACACATGCCACGTGAGAGAAATTAACCTATTACAATGACAATTTTGTGAAAAAAAATAAAAAAAAAAATAATTCATTTTGCAAAGAATTGTGGGAAAAAATGACAACATCAAAAAGCTCACTATGCCTCTTACTAAATACCTTGGCATGTCTACTTTAAAAAAAAGGGGTCATTTGGGGGGTATTTGAACTTTCCTGTTTTTTTTTTTTTTTTTTTTTTTTTTTTGATGGACACCGCGCCGGTCCTAAGGAGCTGCGTGCAGCAGTTTTTAGGCGAGGCCAAGGCTTCTGCCTAGTCTGCGAGGCTGGACGCCACGGACTAGGCCGAAGCCACGGCCTCGCCTAAACTCCTGCCCGCAGCGCCTCAGGACCGGTGCGGTGTCCATCAAAAAGAAAAACTCTATGTGAATCGAGTTTATATTTTTTTTTTTTTTAAGAAAATCGCCCAGCTCTAGCAATGGCATGCAATGCCAAGCTGCTGAAAGCAAAGCAAACAGAATATGGTCATGCATTAAAAAGTGGATAAAACGATAATTCTCCCACTCTACAAGACTCTGGTCTGGCCAAACCTGGAGTATGCTGTCCAGTTCTGGGCACCAGTCCTCAGGAAGGATGTGCTGGAACTGGAGAGAGTCCAGAGAAGGGCAACAAAACTAATAAAGGGACTGGAGGACATTAGTTATGAGGAATGGTTTACGAGCAGTGAACTTGTTCTCTGAAGAAGAGATGCTTGAGAAGGGATATGATTTCAATGTACAAATACCGTACTGGTGACCCCACAATAGGGATAAAACTTTTTCCAAGAAAGGGAATTTAATAAGACACGCGGCCATTCACTAAAATTAGAAGAAAAACTTTAGCGAGTTCTTTACTGTAAGAGCGGTAAGGATGTTTAATTCTCTTCCACAGGTGGTGGTTTCAGCAGGGAGCATCGAGAATTTAAAAAAATTATTAGATAAGCACCTGAACGACCGCAACATACAGGGATATACAATGTAGTACTGACATAAAATCACACACATAGGTTTGACTTGTCCTTTTTTTTTTTTTTTTTTTTTTCAACCTCGCCTACTATGTAACTATATGTAAAGCACCCCTATCCCTCTGTGCTTATGCGCAAAAGCCAATGCATAAGTAAGTCTTGCACGCATATGTAAATGGTGTTGGCACCGCACATGTGAGGTATTGCCGCAAATGTTTGAGCAACAGCAATAATTCTAGCACTGGACCTTCTCTGTAACTCGAAACGGGTAAACTGTAATGCGTTTAAAGCCTATGGAGATTAAGTACCCTAGTTTATCATTCCACAAACGTTTTGAAAGCGTGACATGTTGGATAACTATTTACTCAGCGTAAAATCAGCTTTCACATTTTACAAGAAATTGTGGTAAATATTGTTTGTGTGTGTGTTTTTTTTTTTTTTTTTTTTTTGTCATTTAAGTGTATTTTTTACAAACCTATTGCATTTGCAAAAGGGGTATAATGTTTGGGGCTCTAAGTAATTTTCTGGCTAAAAATACTGCTTTAAGTGCCAGGAAAAGGTCTGGTTGGCAAGTGGTTAACTATACATCTACATTTTAATCTGATGTGCCGTTTGCATTAACTGGGCAGATGTCTGAACAGTATAGTATCGCATGTGGTACCCACATTTCTGGCATGATTTGACTTAAACTCCCTGGTTTAACTGAGAGTTATAAGGTACATGTCGCTTAGCACAGTGTGTGGACATATGTATAGTGATCTGGGATTTGGCAATAACAGAGCTTCCATCTGTTAGTTTTGTTTGCGTTTTATCCATCCTTTTACACTTCCAGCTAACCATATTTTAACACTTATTTTAACAAAAATTAACTTTTTATACATTCAGGAATTACTTTTGTAGTTTGTTCGTTTGTGTAATTCTAGATAATTTACTCAGACACTTAGTAGTGTATTTGAGCCAAAACTCACTAGCATTATCTTTTGCCAATATATTGCATTTTATTGTTTTAAAATGTTCCTTGTTTTACTCTGGGTAGTAAAAATGTAATTCAATGTTGGCAGCTGAACTTCAGGAATTAGCCACTTTCTAAAATGTGCTGGCTTACCATGGGTTAAGTGCAATGAAGTGCATGCCATTTTTGGTAGATGACTTTTATTTGCAACTGACAGTTTTTTGCTGAGCACCATTCCCTGCCTTCTCACAGTAGAAGCACTGTCTGCCCTCTCCTCTACTGTCCATTCACAAAAGGTTTGTAATATGTGAACCCATTCACGAAATACAAAAGCACCTTGTGATCGGACAGGAAGACAGTAGGGGTTGGCAGAATGGCTGCATGTGACTCTGCAGCTGCTGGAGCAGAGACTGGAGGGTTCAGCATTGGAGTGTGGAAAGTATGGCGATAACTATACTCCTGTGCTCAGTAATAATGTCATGTGTGGGTGGTATGTGCCTCATTGGACCTAATCCAAACTAAGCTAGCATATTTTAGAAAGCAGTTGAATTTCTGGAGTTCATCCTTGAATAACATAATTAAGGCGAGAAACCAACACCGTTGGTGCACTTGACACAGTCTGACCTTGCACTCAGATCTTTCTTTTGTTTTTACCCACCCTTGACCATTCAGTCCAAAGCCTCATTTTAGCAGGCCCACTACACCAGTTATTAAAGAAAAAGAATTGGGCCATACCAAGGCCAATACATCAGATTATGGATCGATTGCAGTGTGATTGGTTATCTTTGTGCCCATTTGCATTCACCATTTGTTCCTGGTAATCCAGGAATTGGTTGGAAATTGCTGCATATGTACATTATTTATTTGTATGTGTGGAATAATGCCCGTAAGGCTCCATGCACACTAGCTTTTTTTTTTTTTAAGATTAAAAAATCTAGAAATAACACTGGATAGACGCCGGTTGTAGCTTTTTGTAGTAGCATTTTAGGAGCGTTTTTGCGGTAAAAGGGGGGGGGGAGCTCAAACGCTATTGGTAGCGTTTAGGAGCGGTTAGCTCCAAGAAACCCTACAAAAAAGTTTTTTTCTGCTCCTAGACGCTGAAGTTTAAACAATGCTAATATCCTAAATGTCCATGCATACTACTTTAGGCTAACACTATTTTAGCTTCTAGGAGCTTAAAAAAAAAAAAACACTAGTGTGCATAGAGCCTAAATATAAATTTTGGTTTAGATGCACTGGAATTCAATAGCTGTTCAGGTCATTGCAATTGTTAGTTTAGAAGGTTGTGCCTTGTACTATGTAGACATTTGTAAACCGAGGTGGCCCGTCCATATGGGGTGCATGGGGAGATGCGCCCAGCCTCTAATCTACATGCAGGGCCCTTGTTGCATGGATTCCAATGAGGTTTTTTTTGTTTGTTTGTTTTTTAGAAGCATGTGATTAGAGCCTAATGGTGTGCTTCGGGGTGCAGAGTACTGCGCCCCAAGCCCACCCATTGTGTGTGACCATAGCAAATTAATATTTGCTATTGTTTTCCTGATTCTTCTCCCGGCCAATCAGGAAGCGGGTCCTGAGACCAGTCACCTTATTGGCCAAGAGGCGTAGCGATCCTATTGGCTGCAGAGGAGGGGGAGGGAGGAGACGCAAGGTGAAGCCGCCACCTGGAAGGCGCGCTGGCTGTGACCTAGATGGGGGTAAGTGCGTGGCTAGCGACCGACTGACCGGGTCTCGACGGGTTGATTGTTGGTAAATGTATCTTTTTCACATTTGGTTTAAAAGATTCCCAATTCAGAATGGGCTACTGAACTGTTTAGTCTCAAACCATGCTGGCTCAGGCTTACATTTAAAAGTATTTAGGTTCGTCCTCTAATTTTATCTTTGCTTACTTTTGTTGGTCTTATTCCTTGTCTTCAAAATTGGGGAGAGATATCTCCTAAAGTCTAATAATTGCAGTCCTGACCATAAAACAGAGTGTAAATAACTATGGGGCTCTGGAGGCTCATCTTTGAACCCTGTCTTTGTTGGTAAATGGAATCCAAATATGGGTCATCGTGATTGTGCCAAGCATGGCCCTGTCTTATTTGAATGCTAAAGGCACCTATATGACTGCAGCATAGGTCCTATGAGGCAGCTGTCCCCGCCAGCTCTAAGACTGAGAACTGAGCCGTCACATGACTGTTGATCACTCAATTCTCGGTCTTTACTATGCACATAGCTGTGTCTGTTAGTCACTGGCACTGTGCTCTGCCTCTCCAGTGCTCACTGGAGCGTCAGGCTGTGAAGGGGGTGGGAGCAGCATGCTGAGAGGCTGAGCCAGCTGCCAATCAGGAATCTGGGTAGAGCCGACATTATTGTTGGTCTCTCTGCAGGGCCGGCACAGATTCTGCATGTTGGCTTTAGCCCACTGTCGACTGAATCTGGGTCACAGGATTGCAGAAATAAGTGTGCTCCTGTGACCCAAACAAAGTATGGCCAAACAAGCTTTTGCCATGCTTCTTTTTTATAGTAGAAGTCCAGTCTAACCCTAGAGAAGAGAGGATCGTTGATGACATCTGCATTGCTTAGGTCAGTGATGGCGAACCTTGGCACGCCAGATGTTTTTGAACTACATTTCCCATGTTACTCTTGCATTCTGCAGTGTAGTTGAGCATCATGGGAAATGTAGTGCCAAGGTTCGCCATCACTGGCCTAGGTGGTGACAGCTGTCTCTCCTCTACCCAGAAGCCAGCGCTGGAAGCCGATCATGTGACCAGGGAATAGGCAAGTGTATACACATCCTCCCTTTTACAGGTTAGTCAGTATAGGACTTAGAATGAGGGTTGGAGCAGGTTTAAGATTAGGTAGGTTTAGACCAAACTTCCACTTTTGGGAATTTTTTTTTTTAAATAAATGCACATAATATTGTTGGAACATGTTACACCGTAAATATGGATGTAACCTGTTCTAAAAGGTGAACTTATCCTTTAAATGCATGTGAGGAAGTTGTGTGGGTTTGTCAATTTTGTTTGAGAAATGCTTTCATTATATTCAGATTTTGCTTTTGGGCAGGGCTGAGTTTATCCTTTGGATTTTTGAAATATGGTGATGCCCTTGCATCAAACTAATCTGAAAGCCTGTGCTTTTTGATATACAGGGGTTGGACAAAATTATGAAAACAAGTATGTAAAAACAAAATCGTTACCTACAGTTCCTTGAAAAAATAGTCATACCCCTTGAAAATTCCATATTTTGTCATGTTACACCCAAAAACGTATTTATTTTATTGAGATTTTATGTGATGGACCAACACAAAGTGGCACATAATTGTGAGGTGGAAGGAAACTGATAAATGGTTATATATATATATATATATATATATATATATATATATATATATATATATATATATATATATATATATATATATATATATATATATATATATTATATATAATTTTTTTTTTTTATTACAAATATCTGAAAAGTGTGGCGTCAATTTATATTCAGCCCTCTTTACTCTGATACCCCTAACTAAAATCTAGTGTAACCAATTGCCTTCAGAAGACTCCTAATTAGTAAAGAGGGTCCACCTGTGTGTAATTTAATCTCAGTAGAAAGGGATAAAGTTGTGGAGAAGTTTAATGTAGGGTTAGATTATCAAAAAATATCGGAGAGCGGAGCACTGTTAATCCATCTTCCGAAAATGGGAAGAGTATGGCACAACTGCAAACCTTCCAAGACATGGCCATCCACCTAAACTGACAGGGTGGGCAAGAAAAGCATTAATCAGAGAAGCCACCAAGAGGACCATGGTAACTCTGGAGAAGCTGCTGGGATCCACCCCCCGGGTGGGAGAATCTGGCCTTCATGGAGGAGGCGAGAAGAAAGCCATAAGAAGTCCAGTTTGCGAGAAGCCATATGGGGTACACAGCAAACATGTGGAAGAGGGTGCTTTGGTCAGATGAGACCAAAATTTTACTTTTTTGGCCTAAAAGAAAAACTGTGTGTGGCGGTAAACTAACACTGCACATCACCCTGAACACACCATCCATGTGAAACATGCTGGTGGCAGCATCGTGTTGTGGGGATGCTTTTCTTTAGCAGGGACAGGGAAGCTGGTCAGAGTTGATGGGAAGATGGATGGAGCCAAATACAGCGTAATCTTAGAAGAAAACCTGTTAGTCTGCAAAAGACTTGAGACTGGGGCGGGGGTTCACCTTCCAGCAGGACAACAACCCTAAACATACAGCCAGAGCTACAATGGAATGGTTTAGATCAAAGCATATTCATGTGTTAGAATGGCCCAGTCAAAGTCCAGACCTAAATCCAATTGAGAATCTGTGTTTACAGACGCTCTCCATCCAATCTGACAAAGCTTGAGTTATTTTGCAAAGAATGAGCAAAAATTTCACTCCTAGATGTGCAAAGCTGGTAGAGACACCCCCAAAAAGACTTGCAACTGTAATTGCAGTGAAAGGTGGTTCTACAAAGTATATTGACCCAGGGGGGCTGAATACAAATGCAGTTTTCAGATATTTTTTTTTTCTTTTGTAAAAGATTTTGAAAACCATTTTATCATTTTTCCTTCCACTTCACAATTATGTGCCACTTTGTGTTGGTCTATCACATAAAATCCCAATAAAATACATTTAGGTTTTTGGTTGTAACATGACAAAATGTGGAAAATTTCAAGGGGTGTGAATACTTTTTAACCACTTCAGCCCCTGGAAGGATTTACCCACTTAATGACCAGGCAATTTTTGCAATACGGCACTGCGCTTTAACTGACAATTGCACGGTTGTGCGACGTTGTACCCAAACAATATCGATGTCCTTTTTTTTTTTTTCCCCACAAATAGAGCTTTATTTTGGTGGTATTTGATCATCTCTGCGGTTTTTAATTTTTGCGCTTTAAACAGAGCAACAATTTAGAAAATACCACTATATTGTTTGTTTTTTGCTATAATAAATATCCAAAAAAAAGAGTGAAACCAATTTCTTCATCAGTTTAGGCCAATATGTATTCTTCTACATATTTTTGGTAAAAAAATCGCAATAAGTGTATATTGATTGGTTTGCGCAAAAGTTAAAGCGCCTACAAAATAGGGGATAGATTTATGCTGGACTGCGACATTGCGGTGGACAGATTGGATACTTAACACTTTTTTGGGACCAGTGACATTTTATACAGCGATCAGTGCTATAAAAATGCACCGATTACTGTATAAATGACAGTCCAGGGAAGGGGTTAAACACTAGAGGGCGACCTTTTTATTTAGTATGCTTCTCGTATGAAAAAAATAATAATGAAACGAAAATTGTCCGTTTTGAGTTGACATCCGACAAATTTTATAGTCTGCACATCCAGCTTTTGTCTGACGAAAAAGCGAAATTAACTGTCGAAAGCACCGCACTAATTGTCAGACAGCTTGTCGTACAAATTTTTTCCATCCGATTTTCGTATCGTGTGTATGGGCCTTAAGTTTTGTATGGCGGATAATGGATTTTGATACCACACTACCACACTAAATGCAAAAATCCAGGTCACAATCATGTGCAATTTCCTTTGGTCGGTCAGTTGACCATGTTAATCATGCTTATCAGATCGATATTTTCCGGGAAACTGTATATGCCATCATAAACCCTTGATGCTGTACCTCACAACCCCGCAAACAAATTGTTAACTTCAGTCACAGAGGCACTGGCTAAGCAGTCACCAACAATTTGCCCTTTTTGAAACTCTAAGCTCCGACATGACTTTGTGTCACTAGCAGCACACGCAGTGAAGCGATGAGTGTGAGGCTTCCCACCTGTTAGCTCGCTGTCTCCACGCTGCGGAAGCAAAAAGAATGTTGCATAATCCACTTTCAATGCGAACTATGTTGTCGCTTTCACACCTGCAAATTATGTAGTGTTTACATATTTTTGTCCAACCCCTGTACAAAATATAGCTATTAGACCCCTTTCACATGGGGACAGATCCGCTCTAAAAAAAACCTGATTGATTGCTGGAAGGATAGTGGGGGAGGGGGTTTATACGGAGGTCCGTACAGCTCTGATTTGCCAGTGTCCAACCATCTGAAGGTAGCTGCAAATAACCCAGTCATCTGATTATGCTTGTGGCCTGTCCTTTTTCGCCTTTTTTTTTTTTTTTGTTTGTGTTTTAAATGTATATAAAATGTTTTCTATATGATTTTAAAGTGTTATACAGATGGTCCAGCACTATATGTTCTGCTTAGGATAACACATGAAATCAGTGGTGTGCATATGGCATAGTTATATTGCATTACTGTTAAGAGTCCTGCAGCTATAAGTGATTTGATCGAGTGAAGCGGGCTCAATGATCAAATAACTCCAAAAACAAACTAAGCGCAAGGAACAGTGAAGGCTGTGTCTCCTTCACCCATTATAGTGCCCAGCAAGTGTCGCAACGGTATTGGCCAGCCCACATGGGACCACTGCTTTTGCCCTTTCCACCAAGCCCTGTATCCACACATCACGGGAGGATGCTGTACGCTTTTAATTTTACTTTATATATGTGGAACTACTGGCACAGCTTCTAAAAAAATTGGCTCTCATTGACGTCCTGTTGCCTTGTGATCACATGGAGATATGACTGTACAGGCGGTATTATGTGCCTCACATCCTGTCTTTTATACCACCACCTGATAGTTTACCATATATCCAGGGCGGTTCTAACCAATTTTTTACTTGAAAATTTAGCCCATGCAGGAAGTATACCTTACATGGTGTTCCTTTCTTCATGTGCCTTGCGTTTTTTTAGTTTGTTTTTTAAAATGCATTTCAACTGTTGTGTCTTTTTTTTATTTGTTTTACACTGATGTAAAATGAAAAATTGTATCCTTTAACAGTTAGTGGCGTTTTTTGACTGACTTTGACTTTTTATTGTTCACAGTCCAAATACACGAGGTAGCCAAGAAAATCTGGACAATGACACTGAGACAGATTCTGTTGTATCTGCACAGCGGGAAAGACCAAGAAGAAAAGAGGCGTCAGAACATGGTGAGTTGGCTTTTTCCAAAACCATTGCTTGACAAATATTTGCTAGGTGTTGCCCAACATGACAATGCAGTCGATCTAGCTGAGAAATTTTGTTACAGGTTAACAAGTTTTGTTTCATCTTGCAGATTTAGTTGCTGCACTCAAAATGTTTAAAGCTGAAATTCAGCAACTGGACTTATCTGTTGTATGCAGCTGACAGGTTTATTGTGCTCCAGAAGATAGCTTCTGAAGCTGGACTCTCTGGTCTCAGCTGCTTCAAGTGTAGAATTGATGCAGCTGCTATGCCTGCCCCTTCGCTCCTTCTGCCCAATAACAGAAGCTGTTGTGTTTTATTTACTTTATCTAAAACACTTAGGCTAGGTTCACACTGCTGCGGTGCGTATTTAGCGCGATTTTGATCCGATTGCGTTGCGAATTTGCATTGTGAATTCTTTATGTGTTCTTGCAATTCTACTGCAAATTTAGCAGTCTGTGGAGCTGAATTCGCATCGCACACGGATCAAACTCGGACAGGACCCTTTTTTCACGCAGCTTAGATTCGCAACGCATTGATGTGAACGGCACTCACAGAAAACTATGTTATTGAAATGACTTGCGAATTTGAGCGATCGCAACGGCTCAAATTCGCAATAGAATTCGCAGCAGTGTGAACCTGGCCTAAAAGTAAAAAATCGCTAAACAGCAAAGATACACTTTCCCTCAGCGTTCAGGACTCTGTTAAATAGGCCACAGACCCTTTTAGCTGCTGCTTTTAAGTGAATCAGGAAGTAAAAAATGTCTACACACCCTAAGGAGATATAGGCATTAGCAGCGCTAAACTCGTGTATCAATCCCAGAAAGGCATTAATTTTAAATGCTTAATAATATATAAAACCCAGCACAATGTCTTTATTATAAACAAGAATAAAAAAGTCTGTAAAGTAAACGGCTGTAACAAAATAACCAACAGTGCGTGGGGAGTGTTGAAAAAATTGTAATTATAATTAATGCCTCAGAATCTTTATCCCTGCACCACACCACGTGTGACACCGCTCCCTTAGGCCCCTTTCACACTGGGGCAGGAGCCGCGGTGACAGTAAAGCAGCGCTATATTTAGCAGCGTTTTAGCCGCAGTATTCGGATGCTCACGGTGCGGTTTTACCCCCGCCAGCGTCCGAAAAAGGGTTAAAATCCCCCGGCTTTCACACTGGAGTGAATGGGGCCGGTTTTTTCAGGCGGTGTACAGGCGCCATTTTTATCGCTGTACCGCCTGAAAACCGCCCCAGTGTGAAAGGGGCCTTAAGCTTTTACCCTCACCAGAAATCAGGGGAAAATCATCCTTAAACTCCACAAATAAGCAGACTTCCTTCTCTGGTTATCTGCTCATGGTACCGACTACCTCTTTAGCTTTTAACATAATTTCACCAGTATTAAATCTGTATGGGTTCACACTGTGTTCTATCCTGGAATACCAGACTCCAATAGATTGCTACTGGTTCCCAAGCTCATCTGGCAGTCACGGCGAGCACAAACTGCGTTCAGGGCCACACTAAGCCAGGACAAAGCATATATTTCAAAGGGAGTCTTCTGCTACTGTGTCACCAGCGCAATGGGAGACGAGGGGGGAGGGGCCGGCGGGAACCGTAAACAGGAGGGTAATACCTCACTTTTTTTTTTTTTTTTTTTTTTTTTAAGAGCTTGTTATGTAATCTGAAATATTGTGAAGGCTGAGTTTTTACGTATGGAATAACAATCTCATGACATATTAACTAGATTCAGTAGTTGGTTAATTCATTTTTAATTGTGAAGACACAGGTAGTACAAAGCATCTGAATATTCCTGCTGATGACATACTTGGTATCTGACCTCCAGGGTTTGACATTAGCTAGCTAGACATCCAGCTAGATTTAGCCACACCTTTACTAGTTCGGCAAACCAATGTGTAATTTCAACGATGGCTGGTGCAGTTTTATAGCATTTTAATTTATTATGACTTTTACCATTCGTTGGTTTCAAGTGTGTGTTTTTCTTTTTGTATGTTTCTAGGTATTATTTTTATTTTTTTATATCAGCTAACTGAACAAAAAATACAAACTGGTTCCTCCATCCCCAGAGGCTCAATGGTCTTTAGTTAGTCAGAGCTGTGTTTGGCAAGCTGACCTCCAGTTTTTCTTTTGCACTTGGATTTTCCAGCTACCCACAGAGTTGTCCAGCTCTGAAATAAGAAGTCAGGTGTGGCAGGAAAGTGCGCAGGATAACTCAAAACAGCCCAATAAAAAATTCTGAGGCAGGTGGATTTTACTTGAAAATGTATGAGGGTGCATTAAGTCTGCAATCTCCTCAGCACAATGGCTCTACGGGAGGAATTCCCCTATCAACACTGACTGTATTGATGGGGAAATCGAGCGATCCTGCCCCATCTATGGCAGGCTTAAGGGGGTGTGTGTCAAAAATCTGATTGAAGTGACAATGGGTTGCTGTTGGGAACATTTGAGGTAATTAATAAAGTGTGTCAGAGACAAACTTTTTGTCAAGTGCAGCCAAGCCGCTTTTACATTTTCTTTATCTATTGTAAGCTGTGTAGGGGAAAAAATGCAAGATAAAAGTTGCTTTGGACAATGGCACCTTATCCAGATAGAAAATGGCTCAGACACTCCACTTTGAGCAGACTGGGGACTGAGAACCAGTCTAGCATGGAGACTGGCACTTGGATCTGTTTGGTCTGGCAGAGTTATTAAATCGGCGTCGTGTTTTCAGGGTATCTGTGTCATGAAAAATCTATCTTCTAAATGTGTGATATCAATGCAATGTTTTTTTTTTTTTACTCAATAGTTGAGCTGTGGCAGCTGGCTTTTTTTTTTTTTTCTCTTAATCGGATTCCGTCAGGGCTCTTTAAGTCGAGTCATACTTTTTTTTTTTTTTTTTTTTTTTCTTTTCCTCCGTGCTTTTGTTCTGTGGGTTTAAAAAAAAAAATAAAAACTTTTGCCCCTGTTCATCTTCTAGGATGCTTTTTTTTTTTTTTTTTTTTTTTTAATAATATTCTGTGTGTGTGTGTGTGTGTGTGTGTGTGTAAGAATTTACAGGGACTGGAGGCTTTTTGCCAAGAGAAATGGGCAGCTTTACCATCGGAGAAGATAAAGAGCCTCATCCACAAATACCACAAAAGACTTCAAGCTGTCATCCTGGGTGGGCGTCATATGACGTCCTCGGATTCCCGGCCGCCTAGTGCCCGGCGGCCGCGATGTCCGCCGGGCATCCGCGATTGCCCGTTAAAACAACGGGACCGGGCGGGAACGTGGAGCTGTGTGTGTAAACACACAGCTCCACGTCCTGTCAGTGCAGAGGAGACCGATCATGTGATCCCAGTACAGAGGATCACATGATCGGTCTCCTCCCTTAAGTCCCCTCCCCCTACAGTTAGAATCACGTCTATTAGGGAACACATTAACCCCTGCAGCGCCCTCTAGTGTGAACCCCTTCCCTGCCAGTGTCAAAAGTGTCCGAAGTGTCCGCCGCAATTTCGCAGTCACGAAAAAATCGCAGATCCCCGCCATTACTAGTAAAAAAAAAAAAAAAAAATTCAATAAATCTATCCCTATTTTGTAGGCCGCAATGTCGCAGTCACGAAAAAAAAATCGCAGAAGAATACGTATCGGCCTAAACTGAGGAAAAAAAATAGTTTTTTTTTTAAAAAAAAATTCAATAAAGTAAAAAATATTTTGTAGACGCTATAACTTTTGCGCAAACAAATCAATATACGCTTATTGCAATTTTTTTTAACAAAAATATGTAGAAGCGACGCAGTGCCGAATCGTGAAAAAAAGTGCTCTGGTAAGGAAGGGTGTTAAAAGGGGCAATAAACTGTATTAAGAACTGGGGTATGTAATCTTTTGATCAGGGTAATTTGTGTAGTTTCTGTTGTCATTTAGGATTTAAAAAAAGAGTAAACAGTTGATAATAAATGGCTTCAGCCAAACATTAACCATGAGTGAAAAATGTTTGTGTTTTATTCATGTTCTCTGAAAAATGGCAAAGAAATCATAAATTCTGCCAGGGAATGTAAACTTATGAGCACAACTGTATATCCTCTCCCTGGCCACAATATTCAAGGAGATAAGTCTGCTTGCCTGTGTCCAATCTAATGGAGGCCATGCATTATGCAATCAGATTTTACAATCTCCTTTAAATCTGCCATCAACTATGTACCATTAAGCTGACCATACACTAGTGTTTCATACAAAAACTTTATCTGGAATTACCGTATATACTCGATTATAAGCCGTGTTTTTCAGCACTTTTTTTTGCTGAAAGTGCCCCCCTCGGCTTATACTCGAGTCAAGCACTTTTCTGCAGGAAAAAAAAACATTTCCGACCCGACTTTGGGGCCCCGTATCTCGGGGCCACTTGGGTCTTGGAGTCCCAAATTTGGTGTGCCAACCCAGTGGACCTAGCACTATAACATGTCCAAATAGGGGGTTCCTAGCACTAAGTGGCCCCGAGATACGGGGCCCCAAAGTCGGTTCGGAAAATGTCATTCTCTGCTGCAGAAAAGTGCTTGACATTTTCTGACCCGAATTTGGGGCCCCATATCTCGGGGACACTTGGAGCTAGGAACCCCAAATTTGGCATTCAAACCCAGTTGAACTAGCACTATAACATATCCAAAGATGGGGTTCTTAGCACTAAGTGGCCCCAAGATACAGGGCCCCAAAGTCGGTTCAGAAAATGTCATTCTCTGCTGCAGAAAAGTGCTTGAGATTTTCTGACCCGAATTTGGGGCCCCATATCTCGGGGACACTTGGTGCTAGGAACCCCAAATGTTGTATTCCAACCCAGTGAATTAGCACTACAACATATCTAAAGATGGGGTTCCTAGCACTAAGTGACCCTGAGATAAAGGGCCCCAAATCAGTCAACTGTGTCCATCTGCATGGGCACAGTGAGGCTGCAAATGGGCATTGTTGACCCTCTTTTCCACTTACAGTAGCTGCGCATTTCTCACCCTAGGCTTATACTCGAGTCAATAAGTTTTCCCAGTTGTTTGTGGTAAAATTAGGTGCCTGGCTTATATTCGGGTCGGCCTATACTCGAGTATATACGGTAATCAATTTCTAACAGTGTGCGTTTCATTTAGGAAATTGTATTTCTTTCACAATCAAATTTTGTAAGCAAACTAAAGTACATTCATACGTTTGTAAAATTTATTGAATTTTGTGAGCATTTTCTTGCCAATCTTTGTACAAAAAGCGGGTCCCTTCACTCCAGTGTGAAAGCCGGTGCGCTAGCAGGACGGTAAAAAAAGTCCTGCTAGCAGCATATTTGGAGCAGTGAAGGAGCGGTGTATTCATCGCTCCTATACCGCTCCTACCCATTGAAGTCAATGGGACACCGCGGGGGCGCTTTGCGGGGGGGTTTAACCCTTTTTCGGTTGAAACCACCCCGCTAGCGGCCGCATATCACGACTAAAACGATGGTAAAGCAGCGCTAAATATAGCGCTGCTTTACCGTCGCCGCCCGCACCGCCCCAGTGTGAAGCCGGCCTTAAGGATCTACTTGATTTGACAAAAATTTGATGAATTGTTTGCTTGTCCTCGTATTACACAGTTTAGCTAAAGCCATTGCATCCTTCAAAATTATTTTAAAAATCCGCTGAGACGGGTGGTCTATCAGCCAATGGTGACCGCATCCATCAGATGCAGTCATTGTTGAGCAGTGCTAGCAACTTTCCACGACTACCTGGATACCATGGAGATTTCTCCCTTCATGTGTTTGATTTATTAAAAAACTTTTTTGCTGTATGGCTGAAAGTTGACCCCTCTATACCTACCTTTTTAAAAAGGTTGCAAAGGGAAATCCTATTTCTTTTATGTCTGTTATTTTACATTCAAAAAAAAATACTTGCCTGGTGAACCTCACTCCTCCGGGATCTTGGCTCCTCCTCCTAAGTGTCTGCCACCATAGCGAGCCTTGTGTGACGTGGGCTCGCTCCCGAACTGGGCTGTAGGCATTCATAGACTCTCAAATAGTGACTCGGAACCCCCAACCTCCATATTCTCACAGGATTTGATTGACAGCAGTAGGTGCCAGTGACCTTAGAACCACCTTATGCTGGCCATGGATGGATTGAAATCCCTGATGAATTGGCTGAATTTTGATCCATCTGTGGTTGTTCCTGTTAGAAAGTCAACCTAGTGAATAACTCCTCTTGAATGGGACTGTTGGAAAATTTAGGTTTGATCAGTTCATGCAGCCGATCATCTGCCAGGGATAATCCGCATGGCTACCACTAGCTACCCATAAAAATATTTTCAATACTCATCGTGACAATAATCCAGCTAGTTTTAAGTGTCAGTACTCCTTGTTATGTTGGAGTCCCTTTTTTTTAGTTTTCTATTTTTCTGTACCTGTCTAGCAGTTGTTTGTCATGTAGAGTACCCTGGATAGGGTGTGGTATAAGGTGCCAACTTTCTGAATATCTCAGATCGATGATAGAGATCAAAGTATTTGCATCTCCATGGTTGGAGATCCAAAAAGCTGCCCATAGACCTTGAAAGAGTGGCCTGTTTTGCAGGATTTGTGCTTTTGTGTCTAAGCTCTACCATGTAAGTATTTCAAGTAAACTTTATGGTGTTGAGGTAAAGTAGAATGCTTTAGAATTGGATAGTGCTGGTTTCTGAAGTGTGAAAAATTAAAACAATTGTTTGTTGCACCAGCAGATTGGGACCTGCCGACACGAAATTAAATGTCTGTCATCTACTATATATAAGTACTTGACCTAATGTTGGCCTTTGGGTACAGTGCTGACCATGTATAGTATAAAGGGAAACTGACATGACAAATGTGGGAGCTGCGATTGGTGACCACCTTTTGGCGAATACTAGTGTCCTGATCATTCTGACCCACTAGCTTCAGCACTTTAAGTCATTGACCCAGGAGAAGTATACAGATTAGAAAAGTCAGAAATCCATTCATGTAAAAGTGTTCCTGGTCAGTGACTAAAATCGGGGAACTTTTATTTTTGAGAAAAGGGAATCTGCAAAGTCCCCCTCCATTTTTTTTTTTTTTTTTTTTTCTCATAGTGACCCACGGTTTGTTTAGTATGCTCAGGCTGGATCACTATGGGGAGTAGTGTGGGTGATGCTGTGTCTGCTGCAGGAGTGCCAGCAAGGGATGGCGCTCATCCCAGTTCTTGTAGTCATTGGAAGAAGGAAGAGAGGAAAGCTCCCTGGTGCCTCACATCCATGAAGTCCTATGGTGGTGTGAGAGAGACCACCTATGCATGGGTGGCCTGGCGGGAGCCCAGGCTGAGGTTCTCTCTTACTACCATAGGACTCTGGATGTGTGGCACCAGCGATTTATTTATTTATTTTTTTTTCCCTTTCTTTCTTCCATGTTTTTCTCATGAAAAGCCTGTAAATCTTAAAGCGGGACGGTACCTGAAAAACAAATTAAAAGCCAGCAGCTACAAATACTGCAGCTGCTGACTTTTAATAAATGGACACTTACCTGTCACAGGTTCCAGCGATGTCGGCAGCAGAGGCCGATCAATCGATCGGCTCTCTGCTGCTGCCGGCGCCGTTCTCAGTGAGGGAATCGGGAAGTGTCTTCACTTCCCGGTTCCCTACTGCGCATGCGTGAGTCGCGCAGCGCAATGAGAATCGTCAGCGCTGTCTGCCGGGACACGTGTGTGTGTCCCCGCAGACAGCGCACCAGGACAGGAAGTGGCGTAAACTGTGCGAGTTTATGCCCGAAGTGGGTGCAGATACCTGTCTTAGACAGGTATCTGCACCCCCCTCACCCCTGAAAGGTGCCAAATGTGACACCGAAGGGGGGGGGGAGGGTTCCGAAAAGCGGAAGTTCCACTTTAGGGTGGAATCCCGCTTTAAGAGAGATCCTGCCAATGTACTCATTATCCCTTGATGGGATTTCGCTACACGTCAGGAAAAACTGCAAAACTATTGTTTTTTTTTAATAGAACAATTTGCTAACCTGGTGACTTTTTTTTTTTTTTTTTTTTTTTTTTTTTCATATATATTTTTAAACGTCATTTGTTTTGTTAAACTATACCCTTTAAATTTGCCTGAATGTGTTTAGATTTTTATGATTTGCCAAAAACAAAGCTATTGATGAATCCATGCAACAATTGTTGAAGTGTGATTTAATGTGTAATGCAGGTAGGACTAATTGGTATGCTTATATTTAGGCAAGTAGAACATTTTGTACACTTGGAAACAAAAATATCCCTCAAATTGTCTGATTCGCCTACAGTGCTTTGCAAAAGTATTCACCCCCCTTCGCTTTTTACCTCTTTTGTTACATTACAGCCTTTAGTTCAATATTTTTTTAATCTGAATTATATGTGATGGATCAGAACACAATAGTCTAAGTTAGTGAAGTAAAATTAGAAAAATACATACAAAAACAATTTTTCAGAAATAAAAAATGTATAATTGGCATGTGCGTATATATTCACCCCCTTTGTTATGGAGCCCATAAAAAGCTCTGGTGCAACCAATTACCTTAAGACACATAATTAGTGAACTGATGTTCACCTGTGTGCAATCTAAGTGTCACATGATCTGTCATTACATATACACACCTTTTTGAAATGCCCCAGAGGCTGCAACACGTAAGCATGAGGCACCACTAACCAAACACTGCCATGAAGACCAAGGAACTCTCCAAACAAGTAAGGAACAATGTTGTTGAGGAGAAAAAGTCAGGGTTGGGTTATAAAAAGATATCTAAATCTTTGATGATCCCTAGGAGCACCATCAAATCTATCATAACCAAATGGAAAGAACATGGCACAACAGCAAACCTGCCAAGAGACTGCCGCACATAAGAATTCATGGCCCGGACAAGGAGGGCATTAATCAGAGAGGCAGCACAGAGACCTAAGGTAACCCTGGATGAGCTGCAGAGACTGGAGTATCTGTGCATAGGACGACAATAAGCCGTACGCTCCATAGAATTGTTTTTTTTATGGCAGAGTGGCCAGAAGAGAGACATTACTTTCAGCAAAAAAACAAAATGGCACATGTTTGTGTTTTGCGAAAAGGCATGTGGGAGACTCCCAACATGTATGGAAGAAGGTGCTCTGGTCTGATGAGACTAAAATTAAACTTTTTTGTCCATCAACGAAAACGCTATGTCTGGCACAAACCCATCACATCACCCAAAGAACACCATCCCCACAGTAAAACATGGTGGTGGCAGCATCATGCTGTGGGGGGAGGTTTTCAGCAGTCGGAACTGGGAAACTGGTCAGAGTGGAGGGAAAGATGGATGGTGCTAAATACAGAGATATTCTTGAGCAAAACCTGTACCAGTCTGTGTGTGATTTAAGGCTAGGACGGAGGTTCACCTTCCAGCAGGACAATGTCCCCAAACACACTGCTAAAGCAACACTTGAGTGGTTTAAGGGGTTGGAATGGCCTAGTCAAAGCCCAGACCTCAATCCAATAGAAAATCTGTGGTCAGACTTAGATTGCTGTTCACAAGTGCAAACCGCCCCAACTTGAAGGCGTTAGAGCAGTTTTTCAAGGAGGAATGGGCAAAAATCCCAGTGGTAAGATGTGGCAAGGTCATAGAGACTTATCCAAAGTGACTTGGAGCTGTGATGGCTGCAAAAGGTGGCTCTACAAAGTATTGACTTTCACTAGGGGGGTGAATAGCTATGCACATTGACTTTTTCTGTTATTTTGTCCTATTTGTTTGCTTCACAATAAAAAAAAAAATATCTATCTTCAAAGTTGTGGGCATGTTCTGTAAATAAATGGTACAAATCCTCAAGCAATCCATGTTAATTCCAGGTTGTGAGGCAACAAAACACGAAAAATGTCAGGGGGGGGGTGAATACTTTTGCAAGGCACTGTATTTTTAGCCTTTTTTTCCTATTAAAAACCTGAAGAATCCCTTTACAATATGGCCACCGCTTATCGTCCAGTTGGGTAGAAATCTTTCAACTGGTCCATGGTTGTCCACAATCTAAAGGGCACTAGGTATGTTTTTTTCAGCTGATTTCATTATGTGGATTTTAACATCACTATTCACATAACTATTCTGAAATTAAAGTGGTTCAAGCTATTTTCAGCTACATTCAGATGAAAAACTTTCTGTGTCGCAGACTCTCCCCCTCACCCCTTCTCTTATACTTACCTGAGCCCCAAAATTGCGATCCAGTGTTGTGCATGAGAGCTGCATCTCTTGGCTTTGTCCCTCCTCCCTGGGCATATCAATAGCAGCGGGAGTCATTGGCTCCTCCTGCTCCTGTCAATTGACAATTGGCTTCCTATTGGGGATACCAGTGAGAGTAGGAGCAAAGAGCGCTGGCTGGGGACCCGAGTAGAGGAGCATCTGGCTGCTATGTGAAATATTTTCCTATTTTTTTATTTCCTTTATACCCACTTTCCATTCTTATGTCAGTGGGTAACTGGCTGTGAGATATTCAGAGATGTACTAAAGACAAAAAGTTGAAATATCTGTACTGTATGCAAGCTCTAGTCTATCTGACAGAGGATTAATAATTATCTTTTGCCAGTCATATGAGTTGCACAGTACCGCTGCCATGCTGCACATTCAGTCATTTTGTCACCTGTTTTTTTTATTTTATTTTTTGGCTTTCTGTATCCCCCAACTATTCATTAGACAGTTCATTAGCAGTGGGGAAATGCTAATTCTTTGTCCAGCTTCAAGTGAGTGATACGGGAATCTGTAAAGCTGAAAGAGACAGAAAATTGTTCCATTTGGAGGCAAAACACTCATCCTAGAACTCTGATGTTGGGTTCTCCAAGCATGTATAAAAGAAGCTTAATATACATCCATCTAACTGTTTGCCCAGAGTTCTACTTTTAAATTGTTCTATTATATACTGTATTTGATGGAGGAAACTGTAACTAAATAGGGAAACATTCATAAAAATGTGTTTTATGTACAGTTTTTATTCGTAGTGCACACATACCCATTAACTAACATAATACTTTAGACCATTAAAGTGTGGCTTTTCATAGCTGCTGTGTTCAATTATTCAGGCAGTCTGTTGTACTTGCACCACAACATGTATTAACATTCAGTGCGTGAGAACAATAGTCACCATCCAGGATGTCACAAAGCATCTGCCAGGACTATCAGACAAGCACCTGCCCACACCCTGCAGGTAACTAATTGTTTAGAGCTTGTTGCTCAGAGACGGTGGACCCACCCCTCTGCAAGGTAATAGTCTGGGACGGGGAGTAGTCTGAGAGAAGGCATGAAATGTTGAGAGCCGCAGTGAGGTAGCCGTGTCGTCTCACAGGTGCTTCATGGTTTAACAGGCTGACTTTCAGATGGGAGAACATTTTACTGGCGAAGTGGTGACCGGAGCTCTGAATTTGAAGAACGGATCTAATATACATACTAAAGAAGCCTGGTTACTGTTTATTTTGCTGCTGTGCTTGTACCGGACATGCTCTTCTTTAATGTTGGATTTTATTAGCCTTTGGATAAGAAGCTCTTTTTATGGATATCTAGTGTGATTGGAGGTTCCGTACCTTTTTCATTGGCACTGCAGCACCCTGCCAAAATGGTGATGGTTCTTTGTTTTGGAAGTAGGGAAAGAAACCGCTCTGGATCCAGATCACAGTCTGCTGTAAACCAGGACAGACCTCTTAATCTTCACCCTGACTTTTGGTATCCAGGACCAGATGAGAGAAGTCCACATAGTGAGTGTATAATGGCTGCCTTAACAAATGTTGTTCTAGTCCATTTATCTACAATTCACTGTTTTTAGATTTTGTAAACATGTAGCGTTAAAAAGGAGTTAGTGCCGTAACTAATGCATTTTTTTTCAATTAAGGGATAACTGTGAAAGATACTTGAAATTAAAGACCATAAGAATCACGCTGATAATTTTCAGCTGTACAGTATATACTTACCCAGAATTTTGTCTGCTTTTTCTGTTCCGAGTTCAGTGTTACTTGCATTCTTTTCCTTGTTTTGTTACTGCGCTGTTTGCTTGGCTAAACCGGTTCTTTTAGTTGCTGGAGGAGAGGTTTGCATGTTGGGTGTCGGGTATCAGTGTGAAATCTTTGCTGGAAGTATGTGCTTCTCATACCTTATGTACCTAATGTTTAAATTCTTTGTTACTGTCTTGACTATGTTCTTGCAAATCTTTTTATTTTTTATTTTTTTTCCATGCTACAAATGTGTTGCATTATTCTATTATACAGGATTTGTAGAGTGCCAACGGTTGGTGTAACACTTCTCAACATGAGGGCAGATAGTACATTAACAATTCAATACAGGAGAAATCAGAGTTTTCCATTAAAGTCTTGGCTAGGTATGCTAGATACATCTATTATCTTCATCTTGTCCATTCTTTAGCTTTGGGCATGTACCTTTTTTTGTGTACATTATAGCTACATTAATCTCATTGCAGTAAAATTAACCTCTCAAGTGGTTCTAAAGTCTGTTCGCCACCCTTCCGCTTGTTTTCACCCCCCCAGATCGCTGTTTAGCCCCCCTTTCTCCTCCCGCAGTCTTCTAGGACGCATTACAGATCCCAGACTACAGGACCATTCACAAGACGTGGCTTGTGCACGTGTAGTAGGAAACCGACTGTGAAGCATGGCTTCACTTTTTTTTTTCCCTTACTTCAGGCATGTCCAAAGTCCGGCCCGCGTTCCGATTTTAAACGGCCCACCTGGTTAGCTGGACATGTATCTTTTGTGGCCCCCAACAATCTCCCAGCGCCGGGGCCACAAAAGACATATATGCTGGCTGCCTTGGAGGGGACATGGAGGAGGTGGGACAAGTGCCATACACACAGGAGTATTTCCTGTTTACACGGCAGTCTCTGTAATGGGAAGTCCCATCTCTGGTGCTGCCATTGGATGACTGTTCTGTCCATCAAAGGAGGCGAGACTTTCTATTAAAGAGGCCACAGAGAAAACAGTTTTTACTGTATTTAATCTTTTGGCGCTCGTCCCGCCCCACTTTCCTGTCCCCCCACGCTTAGACGGAATTTTAATGGTTCAAAGAATGTCAGGCAAAATGGTCGGCCCTCACGCATGTTCACTTCATCAAATCTGGCCCTCTTTGAAAAAGTTTGGACACCCCTGCCTTACTTGCTATGCTGGCGCCCACACCTGAAGCTGATTGAAGAATCAGTTTGAGTAAGGACATCTCTGAATCCCTGGACAGGCAAGTGTCCTTATATTAAAGTCAGCAGCTACAACATTTTGTAGCTGCCGACTTTTAATTTTTGGGGGGAAGCCTGGAGCTCCTCTTTAACTGGTTCCCGACCGGTGCACGACGATGTACGTCGGCAGAATGGCGTACAGGTACGTCCCTTTAAGAATGCTGCTGTGCCATCGTGAGTCCTGCGGACTCGATCGCTACGGGGATACCCGCGATCGTCTCACGGGAAGGCTGAATGGGGAGATGCGGAAGTAAACGGCATCTCCCCGTTCTGGCTAGCAACAAGTGACACTGATCTCTGCTCCCTGTGATTGGCGCAGAGATCAGTTTTCACTAACACAGCCACGCCCCCCTCAGTTAGTAACACGCCCCTAAGAACACTTAACCCCTACATTGCCACCCCACTGGTTAACCCCTTCACTGCCAGTGTCATTTACACTGGAATCAATGCATTTAAATAGCACTGATTTGCTGTATAAATGACAATGGTCCCAAAAATGTCCGCTATGTCCACCATAATGTCGCAGTCACAATAAAAATCGCTGATCACCGTCATTACTAGTAAAAAAAAAAAAAAATTTATAAAAATGCTATAAAACTATCCCCTATTTTGTAAACGCTATAACTTATAACTTTTGCGCAAACCAATCAATCGCTTATTGCGATTTTTTTTTTTTTTTTTTTTTTTTTTTTTAATACCAAAAATATGTAGAAGAATACATCGGACTAAACTGAGGAAAAAAACTTTTTTTTTTATATATTTTTGGGGGATATTTATTATAGTAAAAAATTAGTTTTTTTTTCAAAAATGTCGCTTTTTTTTGTTTATAGCACAAAAAATAAAAGCTGCAGGGGCGATCAAATACTACCAAAAAGCTCTATTTTTGGGAAAAAAGGGACGTCAATTTTGTTTGGGAGCCACGTCGCACGACCGTGCAATTGTCAGTTAAAGCAACGCAGTGCCAAATTCCAAAAAGTGGTCTGGTCTTAAGCCAGCAAAATGGTCCGGTCTGAAAGTGGTTAAGGTTTTAAGTCCCCACTTATTCCCTACCAACACTTTCCTGAGTCCTATTGGTGATCCAGTGCTGTCCCAGCTGCAATTCTTCTCCCTTCACTTCCTGGTCTTGCAGGAGACATGGGCAGCAGTGGGAGCCATAGGGCTCCTGCTGCTGTCAGTCAAGTCCTGTGAGGAGGGAGCCCCGGGGACATGGCCAATTGTGTATATGGACTCACACAGCTTGGCTTAGGACTGCATCCGCACAGGTGCCTCCATAGTATGGGAGCATCTGAAGGAAGGTGTGGGCATACCATTGCACAGAGCAGCGAAGTATAACCATTTTTTAATAATAATAAAAAGGCTTTAATATCACTTTAACCGCTTGCCGACCGGCTCTTAAATCACTTTAACCGCTTAACGCCCTTTAAGAAGCGGTTTGCGCGCGCCCGCCGCAACCTCCGTGAGTGGGATTGCGGGTCCCACAGATTCGATGTCCGCTGGGATGCACGCGATCGTCTCATGGAGAGGAAGAACAGGGAAATGCTAATGTAAACAAACATTTCCCCGTTCTGCCTAGTGCCACTGATCACAGCTCCCATAATCTGGAGCTGCGATCAGTGTCGTGTCACACATAGCCCCTCCCCCCACAGTTAAAATCACTTCCTAGGACACACTTAACCCCTACAGCGCCACCTAGTGGTTAACCTCTTCACTGCCAGTCACATTTGCACAGTAATCAATGCATTTTTAATTGAGCTGATCACTTTGTAAATGTGACTGGTCCCAAAATCGCACCAAAAGTGTCCAATCTGTCCGCCATACTGTCGCAGTCACTATAAACGCTGATCGCCGCCATTACTAGTAAAAAAAAAAAAAAAAAAAATGAATAAAAATGCCATAACTATCCTCTATTTTGTAGACACTATTTTGTAACTTTTGCGCAAACCAATCAAACACTTATTTTGATTACATTTTTTTTTACCAAAAATATGCAGCGGCCTTAACTGAGGAAAAAATGTTAGATAGATATAATAAATATCCCCCATATTTTTTTAAAAAAATATATTCAAAATTGTCGCTATTTTTTGTTGCTAGCGCAAAAAAAACCGCAGAGGTTTTCAAATACCACCAAAAGAAAGCTTTATTTGTGTGTGTGTGTGGGGGGGGGGGGGGGGGGGAGACGTAAATTTTGTTTGGGAGTCACGTCGCACAATTGTCAGTTATAGCGACGCAGTGCTGAATCGCAAAAAGTGCTCTGGTATTTTGGCAGCCAGATGGTCCGGGGCTTAAGTGGTTAATGAAAGGGACTGCCACTGAAGGAACAGGTCACTATTACACATTGTTTCCTATTTTTGCTCCCCAAGTACCACCAGTAGGTGTAGTACCAGTAGTAGCATCTTTCATACTTAATGGAAAGTTGCAAAGCTATTGATTAGTTGCCATGTAACGGAAGCATCCTCATGATTTTATGATTGTCAGGCAATATGCTTATCACTCTGTGGTACAGCAAAGATTAAAATGCTATTAAGCATTAAGTTAGCAAACATTTATTATGCTGTTGCTTAACAATTATTTGTGATGGCTGCATTTGTTTTATTTTTTTTTATGCTTGGGTTCTTCATCTGGTGATCCAGCCAGTAAATCTGTTTTTCAAAAGAAGAAGCTCTCCATCAGAATGTAGCAGTTACCAGGGATGGGACAAAACTGTTAACTCTAGCAGTGGTGTTTATAATGATGAGCTTTTATTTGTGTGAAGCGCTTATACTAAAAGGAAAAAACTTTTTGCTTTAATTGTTTATGAAGTGTGAGCTGGAGTTTGACTTCAGTTGGTTAGTGTACAGTTGTGGCCAAAGGTTTTGAGAATGACGCAAGTATTTTCACAAAGTCTGTTGCTTCAGTGTTTTTAGATCTTTTTGTCCGATATTACTATGGTATACTGAAGTTTAATTACAAACATTTTATAAGTGTCAAAGGCTTTTATTGACAATTACATTAAGTTTATGCAAAGTCAGTATTTGCAGTGTTGACCCTTCTTTTTCAAGACCTCTGCAATTTTTGTCTTGGCATGCTGTCAATCATCTTTTGCAAATGCCGACAGACCTAGTATAACATGGCATAGATGGGCATATAAAACAGTACGGGTTTGAAAATTGCCATTTGCTTACACGCCATGTATGGCATATATAGCTATGACATGAGACCTAGAGCAGGGAATCAAATGCCAACAATTGTGCAACTATTTATAACAGAACAATGTACCGGGATGCCTTGCATCCCCGTGGCCAGTATGACCCAGGAGGGGGTACATCAAGACAAAAATTATGCATATTAATAATCGGGTGATATAGATTACCCAGGACTAAGCCAGGTACAAGGGGTGGGTGAATGGACAAAGAAGGGAGTAACAGGAGGGTGAATGAAGAGAAGACAGAAAAGGGGGTGGGGAAGTCGGAGGGACAGAAATTGCGAGCTAGGTATCCCATTTAGAGGAAGAGCAGACGTACAGAGGAAGAAAACAGAGCCTCTCGCCCAGGGTGGCAAGACAGAATTCAGGAAGTCGGGAGCAGGTTGTGAAACCTCCTGAAGATCATCAGTGTATACAAAATGTTGCAAGGTCCTCCAGGTGCCACGAAAGTTCTCCTCCCAGTTATTCTAGGTGGCTGTGAGATCCTCCATATCCCTAAGCTCATTGACTTTAGAGAACCACATGGACTTTGACGGCAGATTCTCAGATCTCCAACCCAGGGGATTCATGCCTTGGCTGCGTTTTTAATAGCTGGATTGTAAGGGAAGCCTTGTATTTCTTGATGGGTCGTTCTGAGAGATGCAGCAGACATGCTGCAGGGTTACCCTCCGGATCGATGCTGGTCAGGAGTTTGACAGTACAGCTCCCCTCTTGCCAAAAAGGTTTAAGTTTAGGACGATCCCAAAAGACATGCAGCATTGTTCCCTCTGCAGTGCCACACCGCGATGCAAAGTAGTGGGTTACACTTTTTTGGAAACTCTAGATTTTACAGGGTCGAACCCTTTATCATTCTAGCCATAAAGTAGTGTGTGTAGGTTTATACAGAGATACATGTATCTGAGTGTATGTATGTATGTATATATAATGTGCGTGTGCGCACACTATAGATAAGCTGTGGGGTGGAGAAGAGGGGTGAAGGAGAGAGCGTCTGAGAGAGGCTACAACTGTAAGAAGTATGGAATGCATGTTGGAGTGGTGAGATTAAGAAGCAGACTGAGTGAGCAATGAAAAAAGCTTGCTGGGAAAACAGGTCACCTGCAAGTCTGTATGGTGTTTTGCAGTAGTCTGCTGTGGATTCTCTTTGTGCATTCGCCTGAAGTGCAATACTTAGTCCAAGATAAATTCATTATCCAAGATGATAGTTGCCAATTCTATCCTCGCCTGTTCATCCCCTAAAGAAGGCCTACATGTTATGAGTTGGGTGAGGGTATTGCAAATTAAGCAATTGGGGTTGCATAGGAGAAACGTATGGCTAACGGAACTTCTTACACCAAAGGCAGACTGCAAGAGACAGCAAGAGAACAGGAGGGCAGTTGTAAAGATTAAGGCTGCATTCACACCTGAGCGTTTCAAAGTCACGTGTTTTTACTGCAATTTTGCCATGTTTTTTTTTTTTTTCTCTCTGCGTTTTTACTATGATTTTGTTATGAAAGCCTGTAATCTGCCCCAAAGAAGCTAATGTTCTTTTTTGAGCTTAGGGCTTTTTCAGGCATTTTGCTTCAGGTGACAAAACGCTCAGATGTGAACAGGTGCCATTGGATTTTGCTTGTTGGGTGTTTTTCAGGTGTTTTATTATGAGCTGAAAACGCTCAGGTGTGAATTCAACCTTAAGGATAAGTTCATTTGATTTTAGGGTGGAACATGTAACATTTGTTATCAGTGCTGCAGCCGCCACTGCCTGTGGCAGTGGTATGGGGAGAAGTTCCCCATACTAGCTGTCACTGTTTGAGCTGTCATTCATACACACAGCTCTGTGTTTTGAATGAGCTACAAGCCCAACATCCTTAGCGGCTATCTGCTTGTAGTTCTTAATAAACTACCACAGCGCTGTAGAGTTCTGTGGTAGTTCATTAAGTCTTCCTGTCATGGAGTATCGTCTTACCTGTACTGGATATATGGGCATGTAGATACACTGACAGTGTGTAGGAGACCTGCATGGCATCAACTATCTGATCGCTGGTGTATTGCTTTACAGGCAACTTCTACAAAAAATAATAAATGCACATTTTTTTTTTTTACCTGCAAAAAAATGGACTTTTAATTTTTTTTAACCACATGCTGACCGGGCCATAGCCGAAAGATGGCTACAGCGTGGTCGGCTTATTTCGTGGAACGTCCTCCCAGAACCTTGCTCCCGCGTGCCCCCTGGGGCGCGCACTCGGGAACATTTGTGACACGCATCACGATAAACGGCCACTGATAGGGTTAGCGGCTGTTTACCACGTGATCGCTCCATCAAATGACAGAGCAATCACATGTAAACAAACCGGCGTCACGTCATGACGCCGTTTCCTCCCTCCCCTCTCTGTACCGATCTGTACAGTGAGAGGGGGAGAGATGGCCACAGGGCTGTGGGCTGGATGTGTAGTGCCCACAGCGCTGCTCAGTGCCAGCAGTGTGCCATACTCTGCCAGCAGTGTGCCATACTCTGCCAGCAGTGTGCCATACTCTGCCAGCAGTGTGCCATACTCTGCCAGCAGTGTGCCATACTCTGCCAGCAGTGTGCCATACTCTGCCAGCATTCGCCAATAAATTTTAATAGAAACAAATTTTTTTTTTTTTAACAAATTTTCAGTCTTTTATAGCGCAAAAAATAAAAAACCCAGCAGTGATTAAATACCACCAAAAGAAAGCTCTATTTGTGTGAAATAAAGGACAAAAAATGAATTTGGGCACAGTGTTGCATGACTGAGTCTTTGTCATTCAAAATGTGAGGGCACCGAAAACTGAAAATTGGTCTGGTTAGGAAGGGGGTTTAAGTGCCCAGTGGCTAAAGTTAACTTATCCTTTTAAGATCTAGTAATAACATCACTGCGATATGGACAACGGTCAAGAGTTGAAAGCAGAATTGATTACCATTAAGCATAATGATGGCAATTAATCAATTTTAGGTTAGAGGTGGATTTGAAAGCAGCATAGATTACCTGTGGGGGATGGAGAAAAGTTATTCAGGTGATGCAGACTCTAATCGCAATACTTAATCCAGAATTAATACTTTATCCAGGATGATAGTTGCCAATGCGATCTCTGCCTGTGCGTCCCCATTGTACTAAATCAGTTTACTTATCTTCTTGTAGGTTACATTTCCATTTTTTTTTTTTTTAAATGCATATAATTATGAAATGCCTAAACTGAACAGCCAGTGTGATTATATAATAAAAAATGTACTATATTGCAGCTTATCAATCATTATATGTCCACATTAGTTGGCCTTAAAGTGGAGTTCCACCCACTTTTACAACTCTTCAGCATCCCTCACTAAACTGTGCACTGTAAACAAATTGGATATTTTTTTTATTTTTTTTCAGCACAGACTGTATATCTGCTGTATTCATTTTTCACTTCCTCCTTCCTGGCCGCGGCCCATCGCATCATTTCCTGTTTGCAATGCCTCCTGGGAAGGGGCAGCAACTTCCTCTCAAACTGCCGTTGCTATGGAAACCTGACCTGAAACCTATTACACTGCTTATGCTGCACTGAGCATGTGCGAGATCTGCAAGGATGAGATCCAGGAAGAAATACAGTCTGGCTTCAGATGCCCACACTTAAGATGGCCACGGCCTGCTGCAAGTTTATAAAATAACAAACTACTGCTAAAAACGAACAAAACAGACCTTAGTTTACAGACTAACTTTACTAGAATACATTAAGCTTGTGTATTATAGGGGTATTTTTATTTTAAAAGTATAATTTCGGCCGGAACACCGCTTTAAAATAAAAGCTTCTCTGTTTTCACCTAGTGACCTGGCAAGTTATACACCTCCTGTGTTGGAGTGCCCCCCACTGTGGATGAAGGAGCACAGAGACACCTTTCGTTTCATGGGGAAGGTAGTGTTAAGCCCCGTACACACAGGCAGAATGTTGGGAGACATTTGCCGGTTCAAAAATAAAACGGCTGACTTTCTACCTGTGTGTATGTCGGTCTGTCCGACAGAAGCTGGCCTGGCTTCTGTAGGATGTGCATGTTGCAAAAAAAACCAGCAGCTGATTCCCGATCAGCGCACTCAGCCAATAGCAGCAGGGCAGGGGGGTGTCCCCCTGTCAGAACACAACAGTTTAGCAGGGGAGATCGCTGAACTAACCTCGCATGGTTAGAACAGTGTCTCCGAACTGAGCTGTCAGGCTTTTTCTCCTGCAAAAAAAATGTTAGTGTGTACCCGGCATTAGCTGGACTAGCAAATTTAGATAACTAGCAAATTAAAACCAAACTCCAGCTGACACGTTATTTGAAAAAAATAAAAAAAAGTTTTATTTCAAAAAGAGTAAGACAACAAAACATAGGTAAGTATATGGTAGACCTATGATACACGGACATATACTGGAATGCATTTTTGCACATGCTTATCAGGCAGATAATAAAGTCTTTCTTCAGTAGTTAGCCTTGTATAGTTCAACAGTAAAACCCTTACTTCAGGTTGCGTATGCAGTGTATCTTGTTCAACTGATACAATTGTCCAGATGGACAGAAATACAAAGAGGGAGGGAGAGGAGAGCGGGGGGGGGGGGTGGGCAGACCATATTAGACAGAATATATACATGGGTAATAAGAGCACTAGAGTACCTTTGTGTTCAGACCGCCGAGTCCTAACGGGTCCTCCCGAGAATGCCATCGCTCCCAGACACCATTGTGTTCGTCCAGTTTATCCCTCAACCTGGCTGTCATCTTCTCCATTAGTTCCACGTCTTTGACTCTAGCATAAAGGGCCTCTTGAGATGGGGGCAGTGTCTTCTTCCAGTGGAGGGCTATTGAGCACCTTGCTGCCGTAAGAATGTGCCTAAGTAGTTTTTTTGTATGGTTTGGCCATTTTCGGTTGGGAGAGACCTAGTAGGAAAAGTTTCGGAGTCAAAGGTATGGGTGTTTCGAAGAGGTGGGTCACCAGTTGCTGCGTGGAGGTCCAGAACAGGACTATTAAAGGGCATGCCCAGTAAATGTGGAAGAGTGTGCCTCTGGCTTGCTGGCAACACCAACAGCGATCGTACAGCTGACACTTTTTAAGCAGTTACCACAACAGATTTTTTCTTCTGGGATAAAAAAAGAGAACAGCTGATCATTATAAGCACCCCTTTCGATGTGAAAGCGTTTGCCTCAACCTTCTGACTACTGCATCTTCAGGACGGCTTGTTCTGTTGAAAAACAATAGACTTACTGTCTGGATCTCCAGGTGAAAATAAAGGCCAGAAAGTTTAAAGGAAACTAATGCAACCATCGCATCGAAGAATGGTTAAGCTGAAATATGTTTTTTTTTTTTGGAGATAGTATGCAAAGTGGGAAGGATGGGATGGGTGCTTGGAATGATTTGGTTCAGTGAGACTGATGTTTCAAAGGTCTTTAGATGCATATAATGTCAATCCAAGGTGTCTAGATCTTTTTAAACGTGTATGGAGTCATATAATATTGCTGGAAGCTTTTCGTTTATCAGGTACCAAGACTGCTGGCTTAATCTGTGTTATTGTTGGTATTGCAATATGGTACGTCTTTACTAAAGTTATTTTGCAGCAGTCAGGATCAAAGTTATAGGTTTATATTAAAATATAACTAAAGGGAAAACCCTTTTTTTTTTTTTTTTTTTTTTTTTAAAGTTTTGGTTAGAATGGAGATGGATTAGAACCCCTGTCAGTTTTGGGGAAGCATTCTTCTGGTTTTAAATTTACCAGGGCCTCCCAAGGGTTCTTTCAGGTACAGTTCAAAACATTGTATATAAACTGGTAAACATCAAACCTAAGTAGTGTCTTACTTTTAGGAAAATCCCAACAGGTAGGAATGTTCCAGTCTCAATGCATCAATGAAAACATCCTGCTGCTCTCCTTTCCTGATCTTGGATCTACAGAGGGAGGGGCTGAGATTCCCCTCTGACATCTGCTGGGCAGTCACGTGACTGCACCAGCAATGTGTAATAATATATGTAGCTGCGGAATAAAAAAAAAACGCTTTTTAGTATATTTTGTTATAACAGAGGGACTGGCAGTAATTGTGAGCACTAATTTTACTGCCACACAGTATGGGAGCAACAGGTTTGGAGATCCGCTCACACACAGGATCTGACAGGCAGGGAGCGAGAGGGGGAGACTGCGGGCTCCAGAGAGGCACATAAACCTAACCACAGTATTATGGCTCAGCAGCCATGATTACCATGGTTAGCACACCTAGGGGAACACAGGAACAGGCATAATCAACCAGGTTATTGTAAAAAATGTACATTTTTTTTTATTTTATTTTTTTTTTATTAGTAGCAAGTACCGCATTTTTACATGTACTCACTTCCACTTGTATCGCCTAGGCCGCAACCTCCTTGGACATGTCACAAACTGCAGGAGGCTGTGGGGTCATTCTGATAGTAAGGTCTCCTTCCCATTGCTACACATAAAGTGGCCCTCGAACAAAGATATATCCATTTTGTGAAAATGGCTCCCTTTCCCTGAAGGGCCAGGTAGGCTAAATTGTTCAAAGTGTAATCAGCTGAGGGCAAAGCCAAGTTTGAGGTAGAGGAGGCGACATAGCTTTGTATCCGTAAAATTTCAAATGATTGTAATTTGATTCTTTTTTTTGTAAGATGTCAAAGGTTAGGATCAATTTGGGGGAAAGAAAATATTTTCCATCACAGGTCAGTTTTCATCTAGAAGTGAAATCTATGGGGTCATTGAACCCTAAGGAAAGGCTGGATTGCGTACTATGTTTGCCAGAGATTAATTTTCCTGGGTTTTGCTATTGTCCCGTATTTAAAGGCTGCTTGAGAATGGGATCATCAAAGTGTTTGTGCTGAGATGATAGGACCCCTAGCAAAGTATCAGTGGCATTGGGGGCAGATTCTGGTGCTTTTCAACTTACCCATAGATGAGTTCTTGGGGTGGTATGGTAAGGTAGCAGAGGGGGTATTTTGGTCTGTGTGGTAGTAACTGCACATATACGAAGCTAAAAGGCCACTTTTCTTTCTTGGTTAGAGACATGTGACCAAGCCCCCCCCAAATCAAGGGAATGCTTGTTTTTATAGTCGCAATATGTGAGCTGGGATGTTTTATTGGCAATACTCAGTAGTTGGGGATTTTTTTGGATGCAGGGTCATTTTAAGAGTGCAGATTCTGCCAGGCTTGAAGTTTAGTAAGGTTCCCATCACTCACAACATTTGCTTTCTGTGTTGAAAATGCTGGTATATTCGCTGAGTAAAGGGTGTCATAGCTGGTGGGATCTGGATCCTCTGTTTTTTCACTTCCAATTGAAAGGGGAATTTAGACTACAAGTGTGAGGCTGAGTTTGATGTCCATAAATATGTCCATAAATATTCAAAGCTTTTATTATGGCTGACCGGTAAGCCAGAGCTCAAATGTGGATAACTAAGGAGGGTAGTATTGTCGGCAAACCCTAGAGACTTTTTTGTTTGTATCCTGCAAATTCTAATTCCCTAATGTCCAGATTGCTGCAAACTGCTATGTCCAAGGGCTCAAGCATGAGAGCAAATAAAATTTAAGGAAACGTTTGAAGTGTAGAGTTACCCTTTAAGATTTAATAGTATTGTACAAATATGTTTTTCTGTAGAAACTCACTATAACTCTGTTTATCTCACACTTTCTCATAACTGATGCAGAGGATGTAACAGAAAACCTAACATAAAATAAGAAATATTGGGCATCCGTGGCATGTGCCTCTAGTGATCATAAACTGCATGAAAGCTATGCAGTGCCTGCACCCATTTGGTAAAGTCTGGGCCAAAACTCCCGTATTTTGACAGTGTAAAACAAGTATCCAAATCCTTGAGTTTATCTAATGGTAGAAGGCTAGGGATTTGATGCTTCTTGGCAAAATTAAATACGATCGATAACTTGGTGTACATCTGTCACTTGTCATCTAGGCATAAAGTGCACTTGGTCTTTACTACTAATTAATGTGGCGATCCCATTTATTCAATTTGAAGGCCTATGGTCTAGACATTTGTCAGCACTTTGGCATCTGTAATGAGTAGGTAAATGAGCTGAAAAATGTTCCACCATTTGGTGTGGTCAGTATCATTGCCATTGCTGCTTTTATTTGAACCTAATCAATCATTCTTCTTCAGAATATCATTAAACTGCTTGGATGCGGGGCAAGAATGTTTGTGATTTTTTTTAATTTTCTTTTTTATTTATAGCACAAGTCTGTTAAGTTGTCAGTCATTTTGCGTTGAAGGTTTTTGTAGTGAATTGTGTTTCTGATTAGGTTAATGATGTCTAAGGTAGAATAAAAGGATTCACAGATGCTTGGAAGACAGGGATTGGAAAATAAATGGTCAGCCAAAGTCTCATTAAAATCTAGGTAGGTTTTGTAGATTTGTCGCATTCATTTGTATAACTCAGTCAGGATTTTACTTGGATAACTACTATGGCCTCATTTTGCAATTTTAAGACTGGATTAACTAGAGAGTTGGGTCTACTAAGTTAGAGTTTTTTTTTTTAGTTACTGCCTAGTGAGTGTTTCACAAGACTGTTAAAGTCACCATGTGTGCATTCAGAGAGAAGTACTCTGAAGATTTTTTGCTTTGGAAAAAAAGTAGTCACGAATAAAGCCGACCATGGATGGATCGAATCTTGGCCAGTTCAGCAGGGACCAGTCAAGACTTGATTCATCTATGGGCAGGCTTGTTGCACTGAAGGCGATCTATCAATCAACTTCAATATAATTATTTTGTTAGTTTTTTTTTTTGCATGCGATTGCTGCTGGTCGCTGTAGTTGCTAGCAGTGATTGTGTTATGCCGGTAAGGAAGGCTCCCCACAGACAGAACACAATAGCGCTGCAGGAGCGATTTTTCTTGCAGAAAAGAAAGTTACATCATCTATGGCTTGCTTAAGGATTCATTCAGGGGATCATTGATCCCTGAGTGATTACCTGATAAGTGAATGAAGAGAGCATGGTAGTGCATCATAATTGGACTAAGGGGCCAAAAAATATATATCACATTTCATGGTTTCAGGAACTAAACTGTGAAGTATTTAAGCAGTTGAGGTAGTCCCCTAGACAAGCTGATGAAGGGGAATTCCTCCCTGAAATGCATTACTGCACTTTAAGCCTTTTGCTCTGCTTCTGTGTTTGCTGTTACAGTATGTCTGTTTGGGATCCCCGCTCCTCTCTTAGGCTGCCATTAGTGTCAAATTGAATCAATTTAGTTGTTGGGGACTACCTCTGTGTGAGCTTCTTAAAGAGGTGGTCCACCTAAAAAAAAAAAAAATATTAAAAGCCAGCAGCTACAAATACTGCCGCTGCTGACTTTAACCACTTGCCTACTGTGCACTTAAACACCCTTCCTGCCCAGACCAATTTTCAGCTTTCAGCGCTCGCGCACTTTCAGTGACAATTGCGCGGTCATGCAATGCTGTAACCAAATGAATTTTTTATCATTTTGTTCGCACAAATAGAGCTTTAGTTTGGTGGTATTTATTCGCGACTCCGTTTTTTATTTTTTGCGATATAAGCGAAAACATAGCGGAAATTTTGAAAAAAAACAATATTTTCTCCTTTCTTTTTTAAAAGAAATCCAATAAAATCAAATTTTGTCATAAATTTAAGCCAAAATGTATTCTGCTACATGTTTTTTGTAAAAAAAATTCCGTTAAGTGTATAATAATTGGTTCGCGTGATCACGGACATATGTACGCAAATGATCATGTAAAAGGGGTGTGCAGGTGATCACGGACATATGTGTGCAGATAATCATTGGCACATGTGATTTTAGTGGGACATATGTGAGGGACAGGTGTTTTTATTATTTAGGGACATGTGTGTTTTGGGGACATGTGTGTTTTGGGGACATGTGTGTTTTGGGGACATGTGTGTTTTGGGGACATGTGTGTTTTGGGGACATGTGTGTTTTGGGGACATGTGTGTTTTACTGTGGGGACATGTGTGTTTTACTATGGGGGACCCTAGACTGGTGATCAGTGAGTAAAAAAAACATCTCATACTCACTGATCACCAGCCGGCTGCAGCGATCCGCTCTCCTCTCCTCACCGACGACTTCCGTGTGAGGAGAGGAGGGCCGATTGCCTAGCAACCGGCTGTTTGTTTACATCACATGACAGCCGTGATTCGTCACGGCCGTCATGTGATCAGGAGGGCCAATCACCGTGCCCTCCTGCCGATTCGAGATGCGCCGTGTCCGGGTGACACGGCCGCATCGGGATCGCGCCGCTGCGCGGGCACGCGCGCGCGCGATCCCTCTACTTCTGAAGGACGTTCCTGAACGTCCTATCAGAAGTAGACGGCTCCCACCCGGCCGTATATCTACATTGGCCGGGTGGGAAGTGGTTAATAATGGACACTTACCTGTCCCAGGGTCCAGCGATGTCGATAGCCGAAGCCGATCATCAGGAAGGGAAGCTTTGCGGCTTCACTTCCTGGTTCCCTACTGCGCATGCGCAAGTCGCGCTGCATGTCCTAACTGGTCCCTGCTATCTGCTGGGACCTGTGTGTGTCCCAGCAGACAGCGCAGGGGGACGAGAAGAGGCGTAGACTCCCGAGTCTATGCCCGGAAGTGGGTGCAAATACCTGTCTGCACCCCCCCCCCCACCCCACTGAAAGGTGCGAAATGTGACACCAGACGGAGGGAGGGTTCCGAAAAGCGGAGGTTCAATTTTTGTGTGAACGCTTTAAATGAAGGATATTTGTCATTTGTTACTTTTAGTAGCTCCTCTAGACACACCTTTGCTTACCTTCATTTAAGTTGTTCTAAAGCTTAAACGTTTTTTTACCTTAATGCATTTTTTGCATTAAAGTGGATGTAAACCCCAGTCATAAAATCTGACCTGGGCACATATATGTGTGGTGTTTACTTCTCTCTCTCTCTCTCTCTCTCTCTCTCCAAAGCTCTGAGTGCTGTGTCTTTCTGCTGCTCTATTCTGTTATCCGCATGATAACTTCTGACAAGTTCTCTGACACAATAGATGAAATCGGCTAAATATTTGTGTCTGGGAGGGTGGTCTATTCACACTGCAGCTCTGCATGTTTCTTCCTTCCTCTGCCTATGTGGAGGTGGGGTGTGTGCCACTTCAACCGCTTCCCGACCGGCACACGATTATGTACGTCGACAGAATGGCACGGACAGGCATAAGGGCGTACAGGTATGTCCCCTTTAAGATGTCGCCTTGCCATCGAGCGCGCGCCGGTCGGGACCCCCGTGAGGCCGGTCGCAGGTCCCGCGGACTCTATCGTTGTGGGGATACCCGCGAACGTCTCACGGGAAGGCTGAACGGGGAGATGCGGAAATAAACAGCATCTTCCCGTTCTGCCTAGCAACTAGTGACGCCGATCTCTGCTCCCTGTGATTGGAGCAGAGATCAGCATTCACTAGCTGACAGCCACGCACCCCCCCCCAACAGTTAGAAACACGCCTCTGGGTACATGTTACCCCTACACTGCCACCTAGTGGTTAACCCCTTCACTGCCAGTGTCATTTACACAGGAATCAATGCATTTAATTAGCACGGATTGCTGTATAAATGACAATGGTCCCAAAAATGTCCGATGTGTCTGCCATAATGTCGCAGTCACAATAAAAATCGCTAATCGCCGCCATTACTAGTAAAAAAAAATTAATAAAAATGTTTTCCTCAGTTTAGGCCGATACGTATTCCTCTACATATTTTTGGTAAATATAAGCGATTATTGATTTGTAAACGCTATAACTTCTGCGCAAACCAAATAGGGGATAGTTTTATAGCATTTTTTATTAATAATTTTTTTTTTACTACCCCCCCCGCGCGCTTACTGGAGCGCTGAGCTGTGGAGGGGTGGGGAGCGGCCGTCTCAGCCTCTCAGTGGCTCACTGAGAGGCTGAGACGGCTATCAGCCCAAGCACCTGGCAGATCCAGTCTCCCAGAGTCGTGATGAATCGGTGCCTGAACTGATCTTGGTGATGTCAGCAGAGAGCGGACTTCAGACGGGTCACAAGAGTGCAAAACGAATTGCACTCCTGTGACCCATAGGAGAAGCCCGGCAGAAAGGGCTCAGGCTGGACTTCGTCTTTTAAGGTGAGGAGGATTAACAGAAATAAAATGGGGGGGGGGGGGGGGGGTTTACTTCACTCACTTTACTGGCATTGTCCCCCGATGCTGGGAAGACTAAATCCTGCACATGAACAGGAGTTATGTGATCTCGCACCAGCAAGTGAAGTGGCACCGAGGGAGAAGATGCCGGAGAGCGTTAGAGGAGGTAAGTTTTTAGCTCTGCTTTAACAATGACAAATTGACTGGTC
The DNA here is from genome assembly GCA_028564925.1 of Lithobates sylvaticus. Lineage (NCBI taxonomy): Eukaryota > Metazoa > Chordata > Amphibia > Anura > Ranidae > Lithobates > Lithobates sylvaticus. The sequence goes on from CM053028.1 coordinate 349,360,135, forward strand.
AGCTTTTATTCATTATGTTAAACTTTATCTCAAAAGGAAAAAAAAATGTTGCTGTAACTGCTTAAAAAGTGTTACCTGAATTTCGGCTTTAAGTTTTAGTAAAGTTCTTTGCTAGCGCATGTAACAGTACCCTCTTCACAGGCTGACAATGCTGCTGCCCTAGGGTGATTTCATTACTTCAGAGAGTGGAGCCACCCTAAAACGAAAAGCGTGTTACTGGGAGATCATTGGGTAATGATAAAGAGCGAAAACTAAAATGAATGTGGCCACCACATTAACTGCTTCCTGCATGGCCACTGTACATATACGGTCAGGTAGGGCAAAAAATAAAAATATAATTCATTTTGGTACAGTGTTGCAAGACTGAATAATTGTCTTGTGCTGGAAACTGAAAAATGGCCTTGGTAGGGAGGGGGTGAAATGGTATTGATGATTTACAGTATATTAAATTTAAGTTTTTAGATTTAGCTATACTTTGTGGTAGGAGGAGGAGGAATTGCTGCTGGAGACAAAATCCCCCAGTCACTAAACGGAAATGGGACTTGTAAAATCTTAGGCCCCTTTCACACCAGTGGACTGATGGGGTCCACCTGTCTGTTTTCAGGCGGACCTGGTCGGACCACTCGTAATTCTCTATGGAGCCATGGATGTCAGTGGACTGTTTACACCCGCTTATGTGTCTGTTTACACCCGCTGGCATCCGCTCGGTCTGCTAAAATCAAATGTATGGGGATCCGTTTCCCCATCTGTCTGGCTGATCGGATGTAAACGGGCAAATAGTCAGTTTCCATCCGACCACCCCATAGAGAACAGCGGGCTGTCTCGGTGTACTCTCTGCAATAAGTCAAAATATTATGTCAGTGGAGAAGTCAATCAACACACAACTTTTTCAGTGGGACCAAGTACTCACTATAGAAGATGTCAAGTGAGAGTTCTAGGGGTTATGAAAAATCTTGTATAAGCCAAACTGGGTTTGTTTCAACATGTTAGCCTATGGGAATGGATAATGTCAAACAGTTAGTAGTAATGTGGGAAGTTGTAATGCTTTCCATCTATCAAGTTCTTCTGGTAAAACCAAGGAAGCTTAGACTTCTGAAGTGTATCAATGCTTTTCTAAACAGGGAGAAATCGGCACATACAAACTGTAGGATGAACAATACAGCACAACTTATAGCTTACAAAATATGCCTACAAATATAAGCATGTACACATTAAGTAAAGTAAACAGTTACTCAACTTAAGGGTCAAGATGTCCTTCATAGTTCCTTGCTCAGAGTCCAACTCACAAAAGCGTCTCAAGTTATCCAGCTTCCGGAAGCCATGTCTTCCTCTTTGTCCTCCCAAAAAAACATCTCCCTTATCCAAACACATGTTGATTTCCAACTTTCCCCAAGCCCCTCCCACCCATTTCCTGCATACACCAAGTTCCTCTGCTCGGCTCCTAAACCTATCCATCTGGTTTATTTACATATCAATGAAGGGGGAAGGGCCTCTGTAAACATATGCTCTTACCAAACCGAACTCTATATTATTGCTATCAAGACAATACAAATGGCCATAGCAATACAGAAGTATAAAAAAAAACCCTCAAAATTCAGTTCTGTATAAGAAGGAAGCCATATTAGTGATGGCCTCCAGGAGGGCAAATCAAGGGTCACGGCTGTCATATTCCTAATAGCATGCAGAAGATCAAGGTGAGCACAAGAAAGATTGTTGAGTTGGGCTTCAGCTTTGCAATACCTCATGGGACTTGTAGTCCCGCAACGGCTGGAGGGCCGCCAGTTTGAGACCCCTGATCTAGTGGTTCTAGTAGAAGACTGAGCAATAGCAGGCAGTGTCAAGCTGCGACTACCAAAGCCAGCAGAATATTGGCATGCATTAAAAAGTTAATTTACTCCAGAGATAAGTCTATTATTCTGCCACTTTTTAAAACTCTGGGTCGGCCGCATCTGGAGTATTCCGTCCAGTTCTGGTCACCAATCCTCAGGATTTGCTGCAGCTGGAGAGTCCAGAGAAGGGCAACTAAATGAATAAGTGGACTGGAGGACCTAAATTATGAGGAAAGACTACTATCGCTAAATTTATTCTCTCTGGAGAAAAGACACTTGAGAGGAGATGTGCAAATATCTCAACGGTGATCCCAGTCTAAGTATGAAACTTTTCAGTCCCAGGGATTGTAAGAAAACACATGGCCACACGATGAAGCCTGGAAAAGAAAAGCGGTTTAACCTTAAGCTGCGTATGAGATTTTTCGCTGTAAGGGCGGTTAAGATGTTGAACTCTCTTCCACAATCGATGGTGTCGACAGGAAGTGTGTGTATATATAGTTTTGAAAGACTCTTGGACGTGCATCTTAATGAAAACAATTTAATGGGATATGGGAAATTTATTTTTCTACACACACACACGCCTACACAGGTTGAACTGGATGGACTGTTGTCTTTATTCAACTTTACCAACTATACAACCCTAACCTAACTCACTGGTGACAGAGCCATTTCAGTGTGATTCTGTTCTGCAGCTCCACGCATGCACAATCCCACAGTTTGTAATTTCAAAATAAAACTACAATCTAAGTGAAATGTGTTCCAACTTGCAGCAATATATGCTGCTGGCAGTCATGGTTGGAAACGCTTTTATTTCCTTTCACAGACGATTGGTGTATGAGAGAAAACAGAGTGTTGGCTACAAAATGCCACTTTAGTTTACATTTTTGATCACTGTGATTAGCCATAGTGATCACGTGGTGCAGGGACAACTTCAATGGTTCTGTACCCTTGCTTTATGATCTGCAGTGTCCAATGGACATGGTGATAACAGAGCATGGTCGTGCGCATGCAAAATGGCCTCTGGGAGCAGCAGTCCAGCTATTTTTATTCAGCAACTGGGTGCCAAGTGGTTAAATGGTAGAGGTAGTCCAGCTCCAACTGTACCTGACTGCAAATTTTTTTGTCCTCGATGCTACAGTCACATCTCCACCCACCTCTCCTCCAGGCTATTCACAAAATGGATTTAGTCTGTGTGTTTTGTGACTAGTAAATAGCAGAGGGGATGGAGATGCACCTGCAGTCCTGGGATCTGAGACCTGCAGTCCTGGGATCTGAGACCTGCAGTCCTGGGATCTGAGACCTGCAGTCCTGGGATCTGAGACCTGCAGTCCTGGGATCTGAGACCTGCAGTCCTGGGATCTGAGACCTGCAGTACTGGGATCTGAGACCTGCAGTACTTGCAGCCAGAGTGATCTGAAGGTTTCAGTCAGAGCTGGACTTCCTGATTCGTAGGACATACATTTATGGCTGCTTGGCAGTGAGGGCCTTCTAAAGAATGAGAATGTTTGTCTCCTTGAAACCTGTGAAGGTAATTCTGCCAAGACTTGGGCTTTAACCTTGATTTTTTTTTTTTATGCATTTATTTGCTAGGGATAATGCAATGGGAGGCACTGAAAGATACAAAGCTCAGACAGAGCAAAAACACCAATTAGTCTCTATATGAGCGCTTAGGACTTGTGTTGTGTCACTGCACTGATGCTGGAATTATCCTAAAAATAGACCGTGCCCAATTGGGGTGAAAACAGTGGAGTCCACTGGAGACTCAATATGGTAAAAGGCAGGAATGTACTGAGCCACATGAACATAGAAGTCACGATAAAAATTGGCCACAACTGGCTTCTGTATGGAACACCTTATGTGAACACTTACGGCTGGGTGGTGCTGCTGTAATGAATTTTGTACCACGATCCGGTAATCCCCCAGGTCCGATTTGAAAACGGTAGCATTGTTGTGGCTGCTTGCCAACTGATGGAGATGGTGTAAATGAAGCCCTCGGCTGATGTGATCACCGTTGTGAGCGAGACCGCCGAGGGCTTCATTAACACCTTCTCCATCAGTTGGCAATTAGCCTCAACACTGCTCCTGTTTTCAAGACAAAAAATCAAAAACAAGCTGCTAACTCGGCCTACCAGGCTCTACTTATAATTAAAGTCTCACTTTGGTCGGACTGGCCCTTTGCAATCTAAGTGCATTTACATTCTGCACCTGCCACCTCCTTGCTATCTCCTGTCACATCCAGCTATAAATCTCACACCCTGTAGCCTTGCTATTCAATGCTCCCAGAGTAGGATGGTTTGCTGGCTTCAGCACTGCTTTTTGCTGTGGCTCATGCTTTTTCTGCCTAAACTGTAAATCGCGTACATAGGTTGTAAACTCCTGTGTAAAGTGTGTGTGCTATGTATGCTCATGAGCTTCTATACTAGGACACTACACGTGAGATTTTTTTTCTTTTATTATAATTTAACAGTTTAAAGAAGAATTATCAGGTTTCACAGTAAACACAAGTAAGTTTTAATGAGGTTGTGGGAGATAACAATACAGGTACAGGCCTGTAAACGTTGGCTGTGATGAGTGTATCCGTATCCAACGTATGATGTCTTTACAGCATCTGTACCTGTATTTCAAAAAAATACACAATGCGTGTACGGAATGCCTTTAGAGTGTCCATATTACATTATTTTACAGAAAATTGTATCGTTGCAGATTGGAAAGGAATGGTTATTTTTAATGACTTTCAATGTGGCAGCAGATGTACAAGCTATGTTTTTTTGTTTTTTCCCCATGAAAGTGAGGTTACCCTTCAACCACTTCCCGACCTCCCCAGATATACTGCTACAGGGCGGGCGTTCTGTGCAGAATCGCATATATATGTGTGACGCTCCACTTCCGCCTAGGGGTTGGCGCACCACTTCTGCTCTGGTTATACACTGTAGCTGATCTGTGGGCAATGGATGGACACAGAACGAAGCTTTGCCTGTGTAAACCAGGCAGAGCTTAATTTTGACTGGTGGAAAGTGATGGATTTTGTGTTCCTGCAAAGCAGGGAAAAATCAATCACTTCCCTTTAGTAAAAGCAACACACGGTTTACAGAAAAACACTGGTTAAGCGCACAGTTAACCCTTTGATAGCCCTAGATGTTTTTAACCCCTTCCCAGCCATTTTCATTAGTAAAGTGAACGTGCATATTTTTAGCGCTGATCACTGTATTTGTATTACTGATTCCCACAAAGTGTCAGTGTCCCATTGGTTGCTGCAATATCGTAGTCCCGCTATAATTCGCTGATTGCTGTATCACAAAAAATGGCCTGGTCATGAAGGGGGGTAAATGTTCTGGAGGTCAAGTGGTTAAAGCACGTTAAACTAAATACATTAAGGCTTCATGTACACGGGACGTTTCTCAACCTCTCCTGAACGCTGGAACATCACAGCTAGTAATCCACTTTAAAACCGTGTGTTTATCAGCGTTTACAAGCCGCATTTAGCTGAGTTTACGTTCAGATGTGTTTACTAAAGATAACCTCAGGAGAACCTTCCAAATGATTAGAAAGCACTACAAACAATTTTTTTTTTTTTTTTTTTTTTTTTACTATTTCAGCCATTCTGTGAGAGAACCGTGTGAGTAGCAGCTGAGAAAGCAGTGTACTTGTAATCTAGCTGTTGTTTTTTGGTTGGTTTAATATGGATCCCATGATCAGCATGTGTGAGAAAATGCTCCTGATGTTGCTTTTGCTGAGGCTCCAAAGATGTATAAAATTGCTTGAGAGGACCAGAGTTCGTTGCTACTGGACACATCCATTGATGGCTCTACCCATGTCCACTGGATACTTTCTGTTCAGCTGCGTAATTACCCAGAGAATTTTTTTTAATTATACACGCATGTCAATTGCCACCTTTGACGTTCTCTTGGAAAAGGTTTGCATGGACACCAACATGAGGAAAAGCGTTCCACCAGAGGAACGTCTGGTGCCTCAACTTCAGCGTCAAGTAATGCAAGTCGTGTATTGTACAGCAAAACTGGTTGATGAGGGGAATATCACATGGTATATGAAGCTTGCAGGCAGTGATGGTTGAGTTTTTGGTGTGTTTTTTAGCATTTTCCAGGTAATAACGGTAATAAAATGTTTCCCTATTTCTAGACCTAAACGCGGGTAGCTGAGCTTAGCGCTTGAAATGCCTCTAAACACAGTTTCTGAACGCATTTTCTTTTTTTTGGGGGGTTTCAAAAAAAAGCCTCTAAACTTAATTACCTAGAAATGACTATAAACGGAGCTGTGTACATGTACTGATAAGATGACAGTTCAGGAGCAGTTGAAAAAAATGCCCAACTGCTCCTAAATGTCTGTTTACCAGCAGCAGTGTACATGAGGCCTAACTAGGCTGTTCAAGCTCCCCAGAGTATACCAATCCATAAGGTTACAAATGTTTTTTTTTTCTTTTTTTTAATGTCCCCGATTAAACATTTATGGGCTGTAAAAAAAAAAAATAACAATAGTTAACAAAAATAGATTGTTACAGCATGCTGTCATTTGTCTTGAACTGATTAGAAAATTACCTTAAATATATAACAGGTTGCATTGACCATACGTACTCTGCTCAGTTAAAGTGCCCCTTGATATGTTTTCTCCTATGTGCCTTTCTGTCCAGTTTATCTTTCTTTCAATAATTTTGTTATTGTTTTAAGGGAATAACCTAACAGCGAAATACACCCACGCAGGAACATGAAAACATTACCCAAAATAATCATACAAATCATAAGAACATTCCTATGAGATAGGGGACCTGAATCCCACCATGGAAACTTTGAATCTCTGTAGACACGAATAAGGATGGAGCATCCCAGGGACCAAGTTTCCCTAGAAACGGGGGGGGGGGGGGGGGGTTTCATTGAGTTATGAGTAAGCCAGACTTGCAAAAGTAAATGCTGGGTATCGGGGTGCTGGGTATTTTTCATGAAGCATTACCATAGTGTCTCTTCTTGAAAGGGGACTATTTGATGGAGGTTTTATATTTCAGGCCCTGGCTATGATCTCTTTGGTGGCCAAAAATAAGCAGGTTGTCAATTTTAAGTGGTGGTGCAAAAGGCCCTGGATTGGATAGTGCAACCGAGCTAATTTACCATCGCTATGAATTGTCAACTGGAATATGGTTTAAAGGAAGCCAAAAACACTTGAACAAAATCCCAGCTGTTGTGGGCAGGACCACCATGTATGTAGTCCATCTCCACACTGCTCACAGCTTCAGAAGCATCTGTAACTACAGATGTGGTTTGCATGGGCTATACAGGCTAGGACCCAATACCTCCTAAAGAGAACCATATGTGCCATTTTTTAAGGAGCCCAGTTTGCCTTTCGGGTAAGATACTACTGGAGCACATACAGTGCCTTGGTGCTCATACCCTTTGGAATTTTCCAAATTTTGTCATGTTGCAACCAAAAATGTAAGTGTATTTTATTTGATAGACCAACACAGTGGCACATAATTATGGAAAATTATAAATGGTTCAAAAATGTTTCACAAATATGTGAAAAGTGTGATGTGCATTTGTATTCAGCCCCCTTTACTAAATCTAGTCGAACCAATTGCCTTCAGAAGTCACCTAATTGGTAAATAATCCACCCGTGTGCAATTTCCTCTCAGTATAAATACAGCTGTTCTGTGAAGCCCTCTGAAGTTTGTTAGAGAACCTTAGTGATCAAACCTCACCCAAGGAACAGACAGGTCCAGGATAAGGTTGTGGAGAATTTTAAAGCAGGATAAATAATAAAAATATCCCAGATTTTGAACATCTCACGAAGCACTGTTCAATCCATCATCCCAAAATGGAAAGAATATGGCACAACTGCAAACCTACCAAGACATGGTTGTCTGCCTAAACTGACAGGCCGGGCAAGCAGAGTATTGGAGAACCAGCTAAGAGGCCCATGGTAACTCTGGAGGAGCTGCAGGGATCCACGGCACAACTATTAGTCGTGCACTCAACAAATCTGGCCTTTATGGAAGAGTGGCAAGAAGAAAGCCATTGTTGAAAGAAAGCTATAAGAAGTCCCGTTTGCAGTTTGTGAGAAGCCATGTGGAGGACACCGAAAACGTAAAAGAAGGTGCTCTGGTCACATGTGACCAAAATCTGACTTTTTGGCCTAAAAAGCAAAACGCTATGTGTGGTGGAAAACTAACACTGCACTTCACACTGAACACACCATCCCCACCATGAAACATGGTAGTGGCAGCATCAATTTGTGGGGAGTATTTTCTTCAGCATGGATAGGGAAGCTGGTCAGAGTTGATTGCAAGATGGATGGAGCCAAATACAGGCTAATCTTGGAAGAAAACCTGTTAGTCTGCAAAAGACTTGACTGTGACAGTGGTTCACCTCCCAGCAGGACAATGACCTAAACATACAGCCAGAGCTACAATGGAATGGTTTAGATCAGGGGTGTCAACCTCAATTCAATCGTTGGCTGCATAGGCTTTATTATTGCCCTCAAAAGGGCCGGTTGTATCTGTAAGATTAGATGTCCAGCGCATCCCCCTCCCCTTTACATTGGATGTCAAGAGCCATCCCACCATCAGAAGTTGAGTCCATCACTCCCTTACATCACAGTGCACCCCCTTTCCTTATGCTGCTGCTGGGAAGAAGCTGGATGCATTGCTTGAAAGTAGGGGTCTAGAGGAGGTCAAGAAGAGGGCTGGAGCTCTCCTGCAGCTGCAGGATAGGTGCGAGGGCCACATGAAATGGCCTGGAGGGCCGGATTCGGCCCACGGCTTTGTGTTTGACACCTGTGGTTTAGATCATAGCATAGTCATAGCATAGTCATGTGTTTAGAATGGACCAGTCAAAGTCAATTTTCACTCTTTGTTATATTGCAGCCATTTGCTAAAATCATTTAAGTTTTTTTTTTTTTTTTGTTCCTCAATGTACACACAGCACCCCATATTGACAGAAAAACACAGAATTGTTGACATTTGGGCAGATTTATTAAAAAAGAAAAACTGAAATATCACATGGTCCTAAGTATTCAGACCCTTTGCTGTGACACCCATATATTTTAATTCAGGTGCTGTCCATTTCTTCTGATCATCCTTGAGGTGATTCTACACCTTCATTTGAGTCCAGCTGTGTTTTGATTATACTGATTGGACTTGATTAGGAAAGCCACACACCTGTCTATACAAGACCTTACAGCTCACAGTGCATGTCAGAGCAAATGAGAATCATGAGGTCAAAGGAACTGCCTGAAGAGCTCAGAGACAGAATTGTGGCAAGACACAGATCTGGCCAAGGTTACAAAAAAAATTCTGCTGCATTTAAGGTTCCTAAGAGCACAGTGGCCTCCATAATCCTTTAAATGGTAGACGTTTGGGACGACCAGAACCCTTCCTAGAGCTGGCTGTCCGGCCAAACTGAGCTATCTGGGGAGAAGAGTTTTGGTGAGAGAGGTAAAGAACGCAAATATCACTGTGTGGCTGAGCTCCAGAGATGGTTGGGAGATGGGAGAAAGTTGTAGAAAGCCAACCATCACTGCAGCCCTCCACCATTAGGGGCTTTATGGCAGAGTGGCCCAACAGAAGCCTCTCCTCACTGCAAGATGCATGAAAGCCTGCATGGCGTTTGCCAAAAAAACACCTGAAGGACTCCAAGATGGTGAGAAATAAGATTCTTTGGTCTGATGAGACCAAGATAGAACTTTTTGGCCTTAATTCTAAGCGGTATATGTGAAGAAAACCAGGCACTGCTCATCACGTACAGGGAACCTTCTCCAGAGTGCTCAGGACCTAAGACTGGGCCGAAGGTTTACCTTCCAACAAGACAATGACCCTAAGCACACAGCTAAAATAACGGAGTGGCTTCACAACAACTCCGTGACTGTTCTTGAATGGCCCAGCCAGAGCCCTGACTTAAACCCAATTGAGCATCTCTGGAGAGACCTAAAAATGGCTTTCTACCAACGTTTCCCATCCAACCTGACAGAAATGGACAGGATCTGCAAGGAGGACTGGCAGAGGATCCCCAAATCCAGGTGTGAAAAACTTGTTTCCCATCTTTCATCTCAGCATCTTTCCCAAAAACACTCATGGCTGTATTAGATCAAAAGGGTGCTTCTACTAAATACTGAGCAAAGGGTCTGAATACTTAGGACCATGTTATATTTCTGTTTTTTTTTTTTTAATAAATCTGCAAAAATGTAAATTCAGTGTTTTTTCTGTCAAAATGGGGTGCTGTGTGTACATTGAGGAAAAAATGAACTTAAATTATTTTAGCAAATGACTGCAATATAACACCACTGTAAATAAAAAAGAAAATCTGTGGCAAGACTTGAAAATTGTTGTTCAGATGCTCTCCATCCAATCTGACAGAGCAGGAGCTATTTTGCAAAAATGTCACTGTAGATGTGCAAAGCTGGTGGAGACATCCCCTAAAAAGGCTTGCTGCTGTAATTGCAGTGAAACGGGGTATGAATACTTTTTCAAGGCACTGTATTAGAAATATATAGGAGGGCTTCTGAATGTGGTATCTAGAATCTTGTTCCTCCTGTTTTTGCTAACATGACTAGAACATATAATATTTTGGTTATTGATGGCCACCATAAAATGTGTACTAGTCATAATCAAAGAATTTTTGTAAAAATTTGTACTCCCACCACATTTACACAGCTATGATTAACTTTGTTTACAGCACTGATTAACTTCGCTGTTATGTAAATTCCAAATGAGCTTAGCTCTTAGTCAGCCGTAAGTATTACTTTGAAACCCCAAAGTGCAAAATTAGTTCAGTGCTGGTAGTAAAATTTTGTCTGTTTTTTTTTTTTATTTGGATTGTTTTTCCATACTGTACTTGATTTTATAACTGCATGCATAACGGCTTATGGGCTTATATTCAAAGAATGCATTATGTAGAGTAACTCACACAAACCTGTCAACAATCTTCATTCACTTTTGAAACTCATGAACATTGAAATATTGGTTCCTGCACTTTAATTTCCATAAAGCAATATACTTCTGTGTGTGTGTGTGTGTGTGTGTGTGTGTGTGTGTGTGTGTATAATATTATTGCAAGTTTCTTTTAGGCCACTTATGGATAAAATACTTGTTTCCAGAAAGTGTTTGGATACTGCACTGCATCATCTGGTTAAACTGCAACCTCTGCAAGAGCTCCTTAACCAACCCCATTTATGGGATACATTTAGTTGTTTGAAATATATTTTCCAGAGAGCTCTGTTTTCCAAAAAAACTTAGTTGTTTGAAATATATTTTCCAGAGAGCTCTGTTTTCCAAAAAAACTTTAGTGTATAACTGTCTATAGCAGGTTTTGGCTAACTACAAAAGCATTGTTTCTGAATGCACATTATCCCATTTTTGCTTTTTATGCCTACTGATGTATATCTTTATCTACCCATGTATTCCTTGCTTGTGGACTTCTATAAATCCTAGAAAAATTTGAACTTTATTTTTTATAATTTTTTTTTGTCTGTCACAGCTCCCAGGCTAAATGGTACATCAAAGACAGAGAGACGCAGGGACACTGGAGGGTATGAAAGCTCATCCACCCTTATGAGCAGTGAGCTGGACACAACTAGCTTCATTGATTCTGATGAGGATGATTCCACTAGCAGGTATAGTTTTGTTTATTTTCTCTTTTTTTTTTTTTGTTTGGTGTACACTCTCTCTTAATCACTTCAGCCCCAGAAGGATTTACCCCCTTAATGACCAGGTCATTTTTTGAAGTACGGCACTGCGTCACTTTAACTGAAATTGTGTGGTCATGCGACGTACCCAAACAAAATTGATGTCCCCTTCCTACACACACACACACACACACACACACACACACACACACACACACACACACACACACACACACACACAGCTTTCTTTTGGTATTTGATCACCTTTGCGTTAATTTTTTTTATATTTACTTAAAAAAAAAAATGTATTCATCAGTTTAGGCCAATATGTATTCTGCTACATATTTTGGTAAATAAAATCGCAATAAGCGTATATTGATTGGTTTGCGGAAAAATTCTGCCATCTACAAACTAGGGGAAACATTTTAGGGCGGGGGGGGGGGGGAGATGGACTGACTGGGAGTAGAGAGGGAGCTGTTCCTGATCACTAGGAGAAGCTGATCTCTCTCTCCTCCCCTATCAGAACGGGGATCCACCTTGTTTACATAGGCAGATCCCCGTTCTGCCTCTTTTCACCACGATCGCGGACCAGTGGGCGGGCACCTTCGGTGGTGGGCGCGCGCTGGCTGTATCTAATGCACAGCCGACGTACAGGTACGTCAGTTCGCGCAGCCGGGCCGCCCTTCCGCAGTTTATATTAAAAAAAAAATAATCTTTTTTTGTATACTTGCCTTCTTTGTGTAAGGGTTTTGCACAGAGCAGTCCAGATCCTTCTCTTCTGGGGTACCCCGGCAGCACTCCTCGCTTATTTTCATCGGGAGCCCCCACAGAGCTGCTTTCCCTGGGGGCACCCATGCGGGCGCGCTCATGGATCTCGCTGCTGCATCCATTGAAACAGACAGCAAAACTCGGCCCCGCCCCCAGCTCTTTTGTCACTGGATTTGATTGAAAGCAGCGGGAGCCAATGGCTCCTGCTGCTATAAATCTATCCAATGAGGACAGACAGCGGCTGGAGCTGCTGGGCTCCTGCTCGTCGCTGGATCGGACGGCTTCAGGTAAGATAAAGGGGGTGTTCTGGGAGCAGCTGTTTCCAGAAGGTTTTTCACCTTAATACATAGAATTCATTAAGGTGAAAAACATTGAGGGTTTACAACCCCTTTTAAGGCTTGTTAACACGACATGAGATCATACTACCCTTTACAGAGGTGCATGGGTGCCATTAATTCTTAGTTGCATTCATGGCCACAAAAAACACATTGTACTGCAGTACTTTTTGCTCATTCCTGCGTGTTTGGCAATCCATTAAAATTAATGGCCTGTCAAAAACGTGCTCGGATGCACCTTTTTATGGTTTGAAATAGCCCTGAAAGTTAAGCCTGGTGTACACGGGCCAAATATCAGCCACTTCAACAGAAACCGGCTGTCATTCGGCCCGTGTGTACACACACAGAATCCAGCCAAATGGCCAGCTTCTGTCGAGTGGGCATGCTGGTAATCGGCATTTTATAAGCATCCGATCAACTCTGGCAGCCTGTGGACACTGACTAGTGTGTTCTGGCGGGGGGCAGTCCCCCTGTCAGAACACAGTAGTTTAGTGGGGAGATCGCTGTACTAACATTTGATAGTAAGTATAGCGAGCTCCTCCTGAGCTTGTCAGTTTTTTTTGTTTTTGTTTTTTCGTTCAGCCAGCTGGGTTGAACGGAAAAAAAAATGATATAGTTTACTAGGCTTTCTTTTGCCAGTGCTTACAATTGGGACATAATTGCCTGGTACACAAGATGAGTTTTTTCGGATGAATGATCGTCCATTTTTTTTTTAATTTACATTTTTTTTTTCTAATCTCCTATATGAAGAATTTACTGAAGTCATGAAAATTCTCATATGACAGACTAAAAATTCAGAAGTGATGTGTTGTAGTGTATTTGGATTGTATTTTTAAATGGCAACTGTACTGATTAAATTAAAATCGTATGATCTGGTATCGTACGAGAAAAAATTTTGTGCTTATTCGATCGGTTAATATCAGATGAACTGTCATGATCGGCTCTCGAAAGCTGTGTACTAATGATCAGATTATCGTACGATCGATTCAAGCGCGGTATTTTTCATGCGATTTTCTGATCGTGTGTACGGACTTTAACCACATGCCGACCGGCGCACGACGATATACGTCGACAGAATGGCACGTACAGGCAGGAGGGCGTATATATACGTCCCTCCTTTCGCCTGTCCGTGCCATCGGGAGCGCGCCGGGAGCGGCGCGCTCCCGCGCCGGTCGGGACCCCCGTGAGTCCGGCCGCGGTCCCCGCGGACTCGATCGCCGCGGGGACTCCCGCGATCGTCTCACGGAGCGGCTGAACGGGGAGATGCCGAGATAAACAGCATCTCCCTGTTCTGCCTAGCAACTAGTGACGCCGATCTCTGCTCCCTGTGATTGGAGCAGAGATCAGCATTCACTAGCTGACAGCCACGCCCCCCCACAGTAAAAAACACACCCCTAGGCCTACTTAACCCCTACACTGCCACCTTGTGGTTAACCCCTAAACTGCTAGTGTCATTTATACAGAAATCAATGCATTTAAATGCATTAATTGCTGTAAAAATGACAATGGTCCCAAAAATGTGTCAAAAATGTCCGATGTGTCCGCCATAATGTCGCAGTCACAAAAAAAATCGCAGATCTCCGCCATTAATAATAAAAAAAAAATTATTAATAAAAATGCTATAAAACTATCCCCTATCTTGTAAACGCTATAACTTCTGCGCAAACCGATCAATAATCGCTTATTGCGATTTTTTTTTACCAAAAATATGTAGAAGAATACGTATCGGCCTAAACTGAGGAAAAAAAAAATGTTTTTTTATATATTTTTTGGGGATATTTATTATAGCAAAAAATAAAAAATAATGCATTTTTTTCAAAATTGTCGCTCTATTTTTGTTTATAGCGCAAAAAATAAAAACCGCAGGGGCGATCAAATACCACCAAAAGAAAGCTCTATTTGTGGGAAAAAAAGGACGTCAATTTTGTTTGGGAGCCACATCGCACGACCGCGCAATTGTCAGTTAAAGCGACGCAGTGCCGAATCGCAAAAAGGGGCCTGGTCCTTTGGCTGCAAATTGGTCCGGTCTGAAAGTGGTTAAGGAAGGAAACCCTTATCAATTCTCATATGTATGCTTACTTGATAACGGTAGATAATAAGACTGATTAACCTGCTGCTTGCAGTGATTAGGCTGCATAAGGGATAACTGTTTCTCTATATAGAATAGAGAACGCTTGTTGATGTACACAGAGGATTTTGTGTGTATTAGAAATCTGACACATCACTTTTCAATGTTGGGAAATGGAGGCAAAAAAGACACTTTGACGTGCATCAGATCACTGCTTTGTGGAGAAATATGTAAGAACATATGTGACATGTTCTGGGGTGTGTTTTGATTCTAGTGAGAACAGGTTGATCACTTACTGTACTGTGTTTTTTTTTTATTTTTATTTTTTTTTCTATTTTATACAATATTCGGTTTGCAGGTTTAGTAACTCCACGGAGCAGAGCAGTGCATCTCGTCTAATGAGGAGGCACAAGAGGCGCAGAAGGAAAACAAAAACACCTCGTGTTGAGAGGGTGAGGTCTATTTCTTTGAAGACCTTGTTTTAAAAAAAAAAAAATGTATTGTCTAACCTTGAATTAAAGTGTTTTTGTTTATAGTACTGTTAAAACAAATAAAGAGAGAAGTATATGGAATACAGTCCACAAAGCTTTTTTTAGGGCTTGTTTACACTTACTTCAACACACATTAAAGTGCCCACTGCTTCAATATGCTTTTTTTATGTGTTTTTGGTGCTTTTTTGAAGCTTTAATGAAGCTTGGCAGATGCCCTGGGTGTGTGTGTTGATATCTCATACTTGCAATTTCTCCCAAAAAATTAAGCCAAAGCTAAATTAAAACCGAATTAAAGCCTCTCAAAAGCTGCAGGTGCTTCAAGCGAGCCTTGCCATAGACATGGGGTATCATTTTTAAAGCAAAGCCAAAACAAACGCAAGGTTTAACCACTTCCGAACTGCCGTACACCGATATATGTCCTAATTTTGAAGAGGAATATCGTTGTTATAGCAGCAGCTAGCGGCCAATAATAGTGATCTCTGCGGCACCGCAAAATGACTTATCGGCGGGAGAGGGCCCCCCCTCCTGCCACGCCCCGTGCCCTCCGCCACTTACCAGAGCCATCGGCAGCAGCGGAGGCGATCTCATGCTGGGTATGGAGACGAGTGAGGGGAAGATGGCCCCCACTCGTCTCCATTCCATTGCAGGGCGGAAGCGACGTCAAAATGTCTCTTCCGCCCATAGCTCTTAAAGGGACATTTTTATTTATTTTTGCCTTTTAGTCTAAATATGAGATCTAAGGTCTTTTTGACCCCAGATCTCCTATTTAAGAGGTCGTGTCATGCTTTTTTTTCTATTACAAGTGATGTTTACATTCCTTGTAATAGGAATAAAAGTGACACAATTTTTTATTTTTTTTTAAAAGGTAAAATAAATAAGAAAAATTCTTAAAAGTGCCCCGTCCCGCCGAGCTTGCGTGCAGAAGCAAACGTATACGTGAGCAGCGCCCGCATATGAACGATAATTAAAGCCCTAGACCTCCTCTGTAACTGAAAACATGCAACCTGTAGAATTTTTTTAAACGTCACCTATGGAGATTTTTTTAAGGGTAAAAGTTTGTCGCCATTCCACGAGCGGGCGCAATTTTGAAGTTGACATGTTTGGTATTTATGTCAAAACGTAGGAATCCAAATCCGCCCTATTCAGATACCTCCCACTGCGCACAGGTCAACCTATCTGTCTTGTCTACAGCTGCCACAAAAGTATGTGAAATGAATTTATACTAAAATCTTATATATACACAAAGATCCAGAATAAATAGTGGCGCTAAATATATATCACAAAATATGTGCATAAATAAATTAAACAACTAAATAATTTCACCACCTAGTGCTCGGTGAAATCTAAATACAATACAATTATAAAAATAGTGCGTGCAAGAAAAAAATAGAAAAATTAGTGCACTCAATGATGCAGCAACCAGTAGGATACTAGTCGCCACAAAACAAACAGTGATAATGAACAAAACAAAAGTTTGTGTAATATTCCACACAGCTTGTAATAAATAATTCTTTAATTCTTCCACCACACCACAGTGATCCGTGCTTCCTCTCCCAAAAGAAACGCACTCACCAGATATACTGCCCGCACTCTCGTGACAGGCTACTGCGCTTAGAATCCCACCCAAGGGGATAAGTGGTCACTCCCAAACAGTTGTGCAATTGGATCTCTCCATATGTGAATAAAAAGAAATGCTCCAATAGTGTAAAACCACTTTAAAACTTTTATTCAGACCAAATAAAATCTTCAATTATTTCACTCACATTTTAGCAAAGTAAAAGCCAGCAAAAAGATAATTGCAAACAGCACTGCACCGCACGCTCCACTTCAAAATATCACACTTGTTAGGGCTTGTAGTCACGGCGGACTCTAGGTGTACACAATGCTATTTAAATGTATCTCACCCCCTCCTCACTGCCCGCACTCCAAGACCGGGGAATACCGCTCCTCAGTAAGCTTCTAGAGATGTGTATCACAAGTTAATTGCGGCTCAGCCACGCCCCGTGGCTGAGCGGCAATTAACTTTGTGATGCACAGCGTATTTTGGCAAAAAAAATTGCAATTAGGGATTGATTGGTTTGCGCAAAAGTTATAGTGTTTACAAAATAGGGGATAGCATTTTTTTTTTTTTTTTACTAGTAAGGGCGGCGATCAGTGATTTTTATTGTGACTGCGACATGGCGGACACATCGGACATTTTTGACACATTTTTGGGACCAATGTCATTTATACAGAAATCAGTGCCATTTAAATGCACTGATTCCTATGTAAATGGCAGTGAAGGAGTTAACCACTAAGGGGCGGGGAGGAGTTAGTGTGACATGTGTTTTTTTTATTTCACAGTAGGGGGCGTGGCTGAAGTCTGACCTCACTGATCGGCTTTCCCAATAACAGGGAACAGCCGATCAGTGACAGGCAGTGTAGGAAGCGCGGGGAGAGGTTTGTTTACACAGACCTCTCCCCGTTCTTCAGCTCTGTGACCCGATCGGCAGACACCAGCAGCGATCAGGTCTGGTGGTCCCGCGGCCGCGGAGCTCCCGACCGGGTCGCGAGTACACCCCCCACGGCTAGGCAATTAAAGGGGACGTACCTGTACGTGCTTTTGCCTAGCTGTGCCATTCTGCCGACAAATGTGCGGTCGGGAATCGGTTAAAGAGGGAGTCCGGCGAAAAACAAATACTGCAGCTGCTGACTTTTAAAATAATGACACTCACCTGTTGCAGGGTCCAGCGACGTCGGCACCCGAGGGCGAACCGTCCCCCGGTCCTCAGATGCTGCCGCCGCCATCTTTGGTATGGGAATCAGGAAATGAAGCCTTGCAGCTTCACTTCCCGGTTCCCTATTGCGCATGCGCGAGTTGCGCAATGCAATAGGAATGCTCCGCTCTGTCTCTGGGACCCGTGTGTGTCCCAGCAGACAGCGCGGCGGGACAGGAAAAGGCATAGACTCCCGTGGGAGTCTATGCCCAGAAGTGGAAGTATCTGCACCGCCCTGAAAGGTGCCAAATGTGACACCAGAGGGGGGGAGGGTTCCGATGAGCGGAAGTTTAACTTTAGGGTGGAACCCTGCTTTAAGTGGTTAAACAGGACTGTAAATGAACCATTTTATTGACAGGGGCTTAGACTGGTGTTCAGAGAGGTTTAACAAAGCGTGTCTGAAGCCATGTTTTGAAGAAAGTGTAAACAAGCCCTTAAGGCTACAGATAATTGAAAATAATTTTCTTCCTAAAGTGGTATGGCCAAAGCTCTTTTGGCCATACTACTTCTGTGGGTCACAAGGGTGCACATAGTTCTGCACTCCTGTGACTCAGATTAAACTGGGCTAAAGTCTGCTGTCTGCTGATGTCAGAGCTGGTCTCGACTCTGCAGGGATCCTGAAAATATTGTCCAGATCTTTCCACAAGCCTGCCTGGCAGCTAGGTCTGTCTCTTGGCATGCCATGTAGAGACCGAGCCAGCCACTTTCACCCCCTCCACAACCCAGGGCTTCAGTGAGTGCTGGAGGGGCAGAGCAGAGAGCCGATGACTGACAGTCATTGGCTCGCTGAAAATCAAGAACTGAGCAATCGCTGATCTTTGATCCAACCAATTTATCAAGTCACTTTTTTTTTTCGAGCAGTATATTTATAAGTGTTTTTTTGTTTTGAGCATAAACACTCTTAAACAGGGTGTACATGGGGAGTTTTTTTTTTTTTTTTTTTCATTTAACCAGCGAGTTCTGCAAAAAAGTCTCACAGATCTCCGCATCCACACAAGCGATGTTGTTTCAGGGATCTCTCCTGCTGCATTATTGTAGTCTGATAGTGCGCACCCGTGTTTCCCCCATTCGTAAGATTACACTGATCGGCTCTGCAGCCATGGGACAAATTTCTGTATGTGCATACCCAGCTTTACTAAAAAGTGTTTTTTAAAAAATTTGAACTTAAACAAGATAGGGATGTGGAAATGTATTTAAACCTGTATCGACTTTCCAGTAACTTTTTTATTTTATTCTTTTTTCCAGTCGTCTTCTTTCAGCAGCATCACAGACTCGACTATGTCTTTGAACATCATCACAGTCACGCTCAATATGGGTGAGTGTGGTATACTGATTGACTCCCCCTTTTCCCCAGCTTGTCCAAAACTATGTCAACAGTTGATACATCTCTTCCATCAGAATGTGTTGGTTCTGGTGGGGTATCTATCAGTTTGACCCAAAAAGACATTTGTAAGTTTTTCAGACTTAAAGACACCAGCTAGTTTGTTCATTTCTGTGTATTTCCTAGACTTATCTTTTATTTCTTTGTGTTTTTGTTATTTGCTGTTTAATTATTTTCCTGTTGTGTATTATCTGTGCAACTAGAAAAATACAACTTTCTGGGCATCAGCATCGTTGGACAAAGTAATGAACGTGGGGATGGAGGAATCTACATTGGTTCCATCATGAAAGGAGGAGCTGTGGCTGCTGATGGGAGGATTGAGCCAGGAGATATGTTACTGCAGGTGCTTGTTACATCTAGATTTATCCTGCAAAGAAAGCAGTATTGGGACTCATGCACACTCCAGCTGTCAAAACGCCTGTTTTGTATAGGTTTGAAAATTTTTGCTGCCCATAAACGCTCATCTATATTAGCCTATGGGGTTATTTACTAAAGGCAAATCCACTTTGCACTACAAGTGCACTTGAAAGGGCAGTCGATGTAGATCCGAGAGGAACATGCAAGGAAAAATTTTTTTTTTAGCTTGCACATGATTGGGTGATAAAATCAGCAGCGCTTCCCCCTCATTTCAGAGCTACAGCGACTGCACTTGCAAGTGCACTTTCAAGTGTACTTGTAGTGCAGAGTGGATTTGCCTTAAGTAAATCAACCCCTATGTGTCCATGCACACATAGCCGTTTACAGGCAGGGGCATTTTGGGGCAGAAGTCTGAACACACCAATATCACATTCAGGATAGGCGCCTTTGTGCAGAATTAACACCCGATGCGTCTATATGCTAGGTGCATTCATTAATTTCACTAAAATGGATGAAAACTCAAATGCTTGATGCACCTAAATGTGATTTTTAACACTAGTTTTCTTCTGCCAGGAGAAAAGCATTAGAGGAGCATAGTGTGCATGAAGCCTTAAAGAAAACCTGTCAAGGGAGAAATATGTAGGTTGCCATTGACAAACTCTGTCGGCAAAGTCAGTTGCTCAGCTGTCGTGCTGATACTTTGGCTTTGGTACTTTGAGTCACTGACCCAGATCAAGTATAGCTTGCTACAAACTTTCTCTGGACGTTCCCATGACATGTTATTTGGCTCTACATTGACCCAGTGTTTATATTTCTATTAACAAGTTTGCCCTTTGGTCTTGTGGCACAAAGGCGTTATTTTGATAGGTAATGCAGTACACTTTGATTTAATTAGTACACTACTGCTAGTCCTGTACGTTTGTCCTCCGAGCAGCAGGTGGAGCTGTTGTGCTCACAACCGATCTGTCTGGATTCTGTTCATTTATGGCTTATGATGCTATATAATCACCAGTGGTGTTTCCTGCGCATTGCCTCTACGATTAAGCCCTGAAAAGGGACGCAATGTGTCTGAGGCATTCTCTACAGGTGGAGAACAGGAGTAGAAGCCATCTTTTACCAATTTCATTGTAATTTATGAAATATGGAGTCGGTGTCTGTGTACAGACAGGCACCATTTTGTTGAAGCAGAACTTGTAGGCCATCTATCATTTTTATTTTTTACCAAAAGTTTTTTTTGTTTGTGTGCACCAAAAATAATTAGTGTATTTTTTTTCTCAAAATAGACATTTGTGAACAGTCATGAAAATATTGCGCATCATAATTTGAAACTGCTGTCATTTAATTGTTTTCTATCACAAAATGTGCAACTTTCTTGTGGAGTCCTACAGAACTGAAATTAACCAGGTCCTGCATCTTTGATTTTCTGCAGGTCAATGACATAAATTTTGAGAACATGAGCAACGATGATGCAGTCAGAGTCCTTAGAGAGATTGTGCACAAACCAGGGTAAGCCTTTATAGAGGTAATTTTATTTTTTATATAGATAGATATTTTTTCTTAGTTACATTACAGATGGAACGTACAAGCATTCCTCACAGCAACTCACCCCTAAATACTTTGGTAAGCATAGGGCAGAGTCCCACATATAGCAATTGAGAAGCTTAATGTCACTCAAATAATCTAATCTAGTCCTCTAAAGTGGATGTGAACCCTTTCATATACCCAGTGAAATGACTTGGCTTAGGTGTTACACAGAGATGAAACAAATCTGTCTACATAAGGTGTACCGGTTTATATGCAGCACCCTCTTCTCTGCATCCTTTCAAAGTCCACAATTTTATAAAGTTTGTCCAAGCATTGAGGAAAAGGAGCAGAGCTGAAATTGCATTCTGCACAGCTCTGTGAATAGAACTCTGACAGCTGATTGGCAGGAAGGGTCACACCCCCTTACACAGCACACAGGAGTAGGGCTAAGTCTGTCAATCCACTTTGTCGGTTCCTCCCCTTTTCCCCATTTTCTCTTGGAGTTGGAAAAAACTTCAATTATGCTGATAGCAGAGGAATGAAGCAGCAGACATAAATGACACTTGGTGCTCTTAATTAAGACAAGTATGCACTAGACGGATATGCTTTGTTCATATTTCATGAACTGATGTTTACAACCACTTTAAGTATTTAAGGTACAATATGTCTTGTATAAGGACTGTCTACATTTTCCTGTTGCCGTCTACTGCATGCAGGGAGAGGGAGTTGCAATCTTTGTTATGTAGCCATACATATTTCAAACTGGACTGTTAGATATTACACCTGGGAGCATATAAGCTTGGGGCTGGCTGGGTATGCAGCTATCATAAATTGATATGAAAATTTAGTTATGGACGTCTTAGAAGTCAATTTGATTTATTTTGTAAATCATGGGTAAACCTTTATTTGTCCTTCCTGCGTTCTTATTTGGAATCACAGCATTTTACACCAGCCACAAATGGAGAATGGGGACAGGATAGGCCCCATTCACAGAACAATAATAATATATTTTATTTATAGTGCCCTTTTCATCAAAAGATCTCAAAGTGCTACAAGTTAAAAAGAAAAAAGAAAAATAAGCAGTTTATACAATAAAACGAACATCTAAAAGGGACAAAAAGCTTTGTTAAATAGAAATGTCTTAAGACCTTTTTTAAAAGAATCAGTGGATTGAGGAGCCCTCAGTATCAGGACATTCCACAGGCACAGGGCAGCTGCACAAAAAGGCCTCGTCTCCCATTGTCCTGAGTCTGGTTCTGGGTATATGAAGGTTTGAGTGAGTGGAACGGAGGGAACGTGTTGTTTTTTGTAGTTTTGAGAAGTTCTTTAAGTGGGGGGGGGGGGGGTATGTCCATGGATGCATTGGTGTGTGAGGAGGGAAACCTTGTACTCAATCCTAGTGGAGACAGGAAGCCAGTGGAGTGAACAGAGAATGTGCTCATGTTTCCGCACTCTCATCAGGATCCTTGCAGAGTTTTGGATGTACTGAAGCCTCTGCAGACTTTCTAGGAATCCCAATGAGAAGTGCGTTGCAGTAGTCCAGTCTGGATGAGACAAAGGCATGAACCAGCTTTTCAGCATCTGAGAGGGAAAGAATGGGTCGAAGTTTACAGATGTTACAGAGATGGTAGAAAGACGTCTTGCATAGGTGATTTATATGGGCTTCAAAAGTGAGTTGAGAGTCCATTTTCACATCAAAATTTGTAACTGTTGATGAGAGGGGGATGTTGGAGCCAGAAAATGTAATGCAGGTTTTGGATGATAATTTGGTCTGGTAAGGAGTTCCAATCAGAATGACTTCAGTTTTGGAACTGTTTAATTGTAGAAAGTTGTGCTCTATCCATACCTTTTTATCTCCTTCAGACAGGTGGTGCGTACTGATGGGGATGACTGTGAAGGTGGGGTTTCAGCTGTTGCATTTACATATAACTGTGCATCATTGGCATAGCAGTGGAATGAAATTTTCTCAAAGAATGCAACGAATTCTCTGATTGGACAGGGTGTAGAGGCAGTGATGTCATGATCTCCGATAAAATTGGGAGTAGGAAAATATTGCGCTGAGTATGGATGTATTATAGTGGAGCCGCAAACATGGCCGAAAGACTAACGGAAAAAATGGTATGGAAAAAGTATATATGTTGCGCTTAGAGGTATACGTGTATGATCACTCTTACGTGACGTTTTATACGTATAATTTATGAAAGGTATACAGATTATATATATATATATATATATATATATATATATATATATATATATATATCTCCTAAATAGATAAAAACTGTATATAAAATCCTGTATAATATATTATAAATAAAATTATAAATAAAAGACCAGAAAAAAAAAAACTGAATAAACAATTGTGAGTAAGTATTTGTGAGAGTGATCTTGTGACAGATAAAAATCAATATAATTCAAAGAGAACTCGCATAGTGTGATACCGTAAAAAATACTTTTAATGTAGTAAAAACAGATTAAAAACACTCATATTTTAGAAGTAAAATTCAGGCTCATAGAATCGTCTTGGATATCGGAAAGTGCTGCTGCTGTAGTCCACCCAGGGGACTACATTTCTCAAAATATGACCGTATGCCATTGGAGAGTTTGATGACCGCATCCCCCCTGCCCCCTTACACGCTTATATCCTGGAATTCATCCGTGGAACAGGGACCCGGTAACCCTCCACGACAAAGCTTGTCACGACTTATGAGGCGTACGTCTCATTTAGTCTGTGACTTCCGGTAAGCCTCCTAGCAATAGGCGCTGTTGCCGATCATACAGGACCACCATCACCCCACCTAGGAATATTTGCTATCTACGCCTATTCACATATATTGTGCCACTCACTGGACTATATATATTGTGTTACTCACTGGACTATACCACTGTATAAACGCATATATACAGTTTTGCGATCACATTCACTTGTTATTTATTTTATGGTTTTAGGTTTTATATTTCACTATATCAACAATTTTTATTCACCAATTATTTGAATTATATTGATTTTTATCTGTCACAAGATCACTCTCACAAATACTTACTCACAATTGTTTATTCAGTTTTTTCTCCTGGTCTTTTATTTATAATTTTATTTATAATATATTATACAGGATTTTATATACAGTTTTTATCTATTTAGGAGATATATATCTGTATACCTTTCATAAATTATACGTATAAAACGTCCCATAAGAGTGATCATACACGTATACCTCTAAGCGCAACATATATACTTTTTCCATGTCATGATCTCCGTTCAGTCCAATTGGTAAAAGCCTCGCATTCTTTGAGAAAAATGCAAGGCAGCCTTTGAATGGCTCCCGTGCCACGTGAGCAAACCTCTGTTCAGTATGCAGCACTGCAGCCACTTTGCACAGGACATGGAAAGCAGCAGCAATTACTGTAGTGGTGGTGGCCACTACACTAATCTTCTTCCACAGAGATCCCACAAGTAGAGCATATTTTTTATTTTATTTATTACAGTATTAATATAGCGCCAGCAGTTTACGCAGCGCTTTACAATATAAAAAGGGAGCCAATACAGTTATAATACAATACAATAAAATACAAGAGGATTAAGGGGGCTCTGCTCAGAAGAGCTTACAATCTAATGGGGTGGGGAGGTGATACAAAAGGTTGTAACTGTGGGGAATGAGCTGATGGAAGTGGTAGAAGATTAGTTGGAGACATGATGGGCTTCCCTGAAGAGATGAGTTTTCAGGGATCGCCTGAAGGTAGCTAGAGTAGGGGATAGCCGGACAGGCATATATATGCATTCTTAAATGTATCCAAGCTGGACTAATGTAACTGTGCAAAAAAAAACATACCTGGAATTGAACTTTAATATAATTAAGCTCATTAGTACTTAGATGTGGTGACTGCATTTGTTTTCTTTTTTTCAGGCTTTTTTCTTTGTTTCACCTGGTAATTTTGTCAACAATAATAATCTGCTTTGACAGTTTTTTGTTTTATAGATTAAAAATTTACATTAAATGCATGTAAAGCCATATGGCTTGCCATCATTTTATCAGCAGAATTGAAATTTCAGTCAGTCTGGAACTCCCAGCAGTTATGTATAGCCATTAACTGACAGAATCCTAAAAAAGGCCGTTCCCTTTTTGTATAGTACAGGGCTACAACTGAATTCTATGCAGCTACAGTCGGGTGGTTGAAAACTGTCAAAAAAGCTGCAGGGGCATCCCCCCCATATAACCCTTAATTCTCAATAGTTTGCTAGTGTTTTTTAGGTGATTGACTTTTTAGAAAAATTTATGTTATGGAGGTTTTATTTTTTTTTGCTTCCTGGATGTTCCAAACTGATTCTTATATTAAGATATTGCCTGCAGCATTCACATTGATTGACTCCTTGGCAGAGCCCTGAAGGGACTGTACCTGGACCCCACTGGATACAAGATGCAGGGCACGCTTGTAATGTTGCTGTCATGCACTGAATACTGCTATGACCCTTCCCCTTGGCACGCATTGCAGTGCATGGAGTAGCTGCAGGGTGCTTTTTTGGTCCAGAGCCCTGGTCTGCCTGGTGCAGAGCCATATCTACACTAGAGTATTCCCATCACAAAGGGTGAAGCCAGGAAGGGGTAAATTCATGCATCTGATTTTCTGGGTAAAAGTGGAAGACCTCTTAAACATTCAGATCCCAGGGTACCCCTAACCTAATAACCCCTAAGCTGCCTTCCTTTTTGTTGCACTTATGGGTATTGTGCACCTGCATGTGGTCCCTTGGTAGTACATAGTGTCTGCACAGCCCAGAGCACTCTGTGCTGCTTTTCTTCTGGGGGCGTACTACATCTGCATGCTCCTTCAAACTCTTTGGATGTGTTTTTTTTTTTTTTTTTTTGGCCCAGCAACATACTGGTTTCCTCTTCACTCTAGGTTTCTGCAGCCAACAGGGGCTGACTCCTCCAATACTGCTGCAGGGTTGTGAGTACCCTTCTGGGGACAAGATTCACGAGCATGGCAGGTCCAAAACAAATGAGAAAACTTGGTTCAGGTTTTAGTTAAGTTGATGGTGGTAGTTCTTGCATTCAAGCCCCTAGTACCCTTTTTAGTGACCCTCTACCTTCTCTGATTGGTTAATGTTCAGCAACTCCAGTCTCCTCTTTGCCATGGTCCCGAAAAGGAGTTTACTATTGCAGAGGATGATCCCTCACCTTTTGAGGCATCTGATCCATGCTCGTTCACATAACTCCTCACCCTATAATGACTATCCTAGGCATTATTATGGTGACTGGTTGTTTCCTGCACATATAACTTAAACGA
Source organism: Lithobates sylvaticus (assembly GCA_028564925.1). Classification (NCBI taxonomy): domain Eukaryota; kingdom Metazoa; phylum Chordata; class Amphibia; order Anura; family Ranidae; genus Lithobates; species Lithobates sylvaticus. The sequence continues at coordinate 349,386,551 of CM053028.1, forward strand.
CCTGTTAGTTGTAGCCTGCAAACTAATAAAACTCACTGACTTTCACCCAACCCATCTTCCTTTGCACAGTGGTGTAATGCAGTAAATGCTATACTGGAAAGGGAAAAATTAACCGACCAACATAGGGCTGCCCAAAAACAGTCAAAACATTTGGTCCCCCCCAGCTACTCTCTCCAGCATTGGCCTCTTCCACTCCTCCTCCACTCCTGACCTAAATGATGTTGTTATTGCTCTACTATGATAGACATTGTCCTATGCTTTGTAAGATTGAGGTTTTGCATGCCGCCGGAGTAACAAACACAATTTCCTGGCCAGTTATCTATATTCAGTAAATAACAGTCTCTGTATTCTAAAATGGCCTGTACTTTAGCTGAATATACATGCTGGAACTTGCTGTATCCCATAAATAGAATACATTTTTGTGTGTATTTATATTATATTACAGCCCTCAAATTTTCCACTCGCCTACTAGCATTTTGCGAGTGGAAAATGAGGGCTGGGCTGCCTCGGAGCCGGGGGGTCAAGGCATGGTTGAATGGGAGCCGTTCTCCCAGCGATTGCCCCGGGTAAGGGAGGGAGAGCAGGCGGCTGGATCATAAGAGCCCAGAGGAACATTGCAGTAACAGCTTTCATTAGAATTGCTGAGTTCTCTGCACTCGCTGTCAAACACAGCCCCGCCTCCTGGCCCGGGTACTTTGATAGACAGATCACCCGTCCAATGCCAGGATGTGTGATGTATATCAAAGTGGTGGGGCTGTATGTGACGGCAAGCAGTGGGAACACTGACACTCGGCAATTCAAATGAAAGCTGTTACAACAGTGTTCCTCAGCTCGCTGATGATCCAGCTGGCAATCCTCTTCCTCTCCTCTCTTCCCCTGCACAGGTAGGCGGCATTGATGGGCACAGGTGAAGCAGGGTTGATGGGCACTGATAAAGCTGTTAATATTTTTGTAACTTAATTCTGCATAAAACATTTAAGTGTCATTATATGAGATAATTTATGAGGGCGGAATTAAGGGTTACTCGCCACCAGTTGCCCAACCTGACTCCTACCCTGCCCCTAAGACCTGGCTAGTAGCTCAAGACCTGAAATTTTCAACCCTGTTATATTATATCGCACAAAATGTTAATTAAACTTGGTTTAAAAAAAAGGCCTGTAGTTTGAAGTATAGGGTTCTTTCCTTCTCCGTTAACAGCTGGCCATACACTGTTGACCCCCTCCCATCTGAAATCCATCCATCTATTTAAAAATCAAAGAAAAATGTATTGGCCGAGCAGTGGCTGCATCAGATTGGATTGGCCAGGACTGTTGGCAAATAAACCTTTCATAAAAGAATTCTGACAAGACAAATAGAAAAGTTAGCTGTCAGAATTCAGTTGCCTCAGTGGGCTATTCTTTTATCCTTGCATTATAGCATAAATCTTTATGGTAAGCTTTAGTCACACTCTACCAGAGCTGTTAGTGCTTCATGGGCCTTTCAATATCCAACACCTATGTTTTAGTTTAGGCTTTTGTTCACATGCTTGAGCTTCACCAGGTGGATTTAGGACTCTTCTGATTCCAGTTTGGGACGTAAGGTGCTTCAAGCTACTCTCTTGAGCCTTCTGATCCTTTTTTGTTTTATTTGAGCATCGTGTTCTTTGAGCTGTTGGCTTCCCTTTAGTTGGACTGCTTTTGGTCATCCAAGTCATATTGATTTAAAGAAGTCTGTGCTCAGTCCTGTACAATCAGGAAAATAGGATATCCAAACTGTACAGGACATATAATAGATAATGGGTTATAATCAGCCGCCTACACTTGCAAAAAACTTGATAGAGCTGCCCCCAGAGCACACCATATAACCCGCCTACTCAATAAGACTTCAGCTTTTTTTGCTAGCGTCCTAGACCTGTTCTCTAGCAAATAATTTTTCCTTTATTACAATTATTTTTTTTAAACTTCTATCAAGATCTTACTGCCCTGAACTGTCTAGCAAACCTTCATTAGGTCCAGAATCATGGATATGGTAAGACAGGATTTCTATGCATTTACACCAGCTCCTGGTTTTTCAGAAGCTCTGTTCTTGGAGGATTTTATTGAGGACACTAAAACGGGCAGCAGAAGATTTCTGGCCAAATGCTCTCTACTGTGGGCACACTAATTGACACAGTGTCCTCTAATCTTGAGCTGACACATCCCTGACCTTTGTGTCCGATTAGTACCGTAATTTTAAAGTACAAAATAGTTTCGATCTCTTCTGCTGCCTTGCTCTTTGGTTTCCAATCTGCTAGCTTCAGACCGACTAAAGGAAGATTTTTTTTTTTTTTTTTTTTTGCCACCTTGCACCAGACTCAAACGTAATTTTCCCCACGCACACGTTCCCGAAAATGTCTGTAATGCTAGGTGCTGTAATTGTCGCTGGCTGGAAACCATAGACCATCAATGTGTAGATATGTCATCGGCACATTCCTCAAAAGGTTCCAAAGCTTTATTCACTTGGTCATATGGTACACATCCGGCAACATTCCGGAGCCACGCAGGGCCCCTTGGCCAGTCAAGTGACCATGTGAATTAAGCTTTGGACCCTTTTGCGGAATCCTTGGTGTGCTGATGAATTTCTACACTTTGCATCAGCTTCAGGTACAAGGAGTAGTTGTACCAGTTCCTGTTGCAGAACGGTTTCAAAGTTTCTATGTAAACCTATTCAAAGTCCCAAAACCAAATGAGCCCTCTGCACAATACTATACTTAAAATCTCCAAACCGATTTTGTGTTCCAAATTTCCAGATGGAATTAATGAGATCTATCATGGTAATGCAAGGGGAATTTTTGGCCTTATTGGCACTACCATTCTGTCTTTTCAGGCTGTCCTCTGCACCCTTGGTGTTCACAAAAGTGCTTGCCCTGTATTTGGCTCCTTTACAAACCAAGGGGAAAGGTCACAAGTTACCTGGACAACCTACTCAGCCTGAAGGACTCCTCGGCCACAATCTTGTCTGCAAACAGCCTAAGAACAAATCAGTTTCTGCAAAGTTTTGGCTGGATAATCAACCTTTCAAAGTCTGCTCTCCAGTCCTTAAATCATCTTGAGTACTAAGGTATCATCTTGGCCACAGTCCCACATAAAGACTCTTATTTAAAAACTGCACCTTTTAGTTCGCTACTGCATGAGGGTGTTCTGTTCTTGATGGTATTTTCCCTCTAAATTATTTCCCTTTGCCTAGTTTTGCTCTATACCTCTTCAATCCAATACGACATGGAACGAGCATATCCAATCCTTGAATCACACCCTGCTTGGTGTGCGATCCAAAGCTCAGTGACTTGGCGACTCTACAATTTAGCCCTTGAATTGGGTAATTTCTTTCCTTCACACACCCTGGAAGGTGATTACAATGGATTCAAAGCCTTACGGGCAGGGGAAAAGTTTCCTCCAACTGTCCATGGGGACCTGTTCCCCATATGAGTCAACACTTCCAATCAACATCCTGAAACTGAGAGCCACCAGATTCTCTCTACAACACTGGACCTCCCTTCTGCAAGGTCTCCCAGGCAGGGTACTGTTGGACCATGCCACAGCAGTGGCCTACATACTGTCAGAGGGGCACCATAAACTAGACTGCCTTAAAATGTGTCTAAACCTTAATGCATAGTTTGCATTAAGGTAAAAAACTGTGCACTACCTAATCTACCCACCGCCATCCCTAAACGCCTACCTGACTGAATCTCTGATCCAGTGCTGTCATGACTGCAGCAAAAAAAAAAATCTGATTTGATAAGAAAATTTAGATTAAGAGTAAAAGTTACATTTTATTATCCCTTTACGAGAAACAAGTTTGATACCCTACTGGGTGAAAACTCGCATTCCTGGAGGGGACAACTGGCAGTTCGATTTCCTAAGCTGTCAATGCTTAGACCTGGGGAGTTGTCTCTGCACTCAGAGGTCTTTTTAAAAATCTGTCGCAGGTAGAAAAAAAAAACAAATGCTCTTCCAGGACAGCCCTTGAGAGATGGAGTCCCTCCCATCGACACAGGAAACACATTGCCAATCAGTTCTTAAGGCGGTCCCTCAGGTCCCTGGTCAGTCATTTGTGTTTCCTCCCTCGGAGGAACATGTTGCCAGGAACCTGGGCTAAAGCCTTGTGGAGGACTCATCTCTCAGGGGCTGCCTGCAGAGGGGAGAAACCGCGCAGGGGACTGGGTCCTATCTAGCGGTCGTTTCTAAGTCCTACCTCATGTCTGTTTACGGGCCGGGTATCGTCCAGCAGAACCGGAGCAGACCCGCAGCCCCCCCTCCATCCTGTGCCGAGTAGCGCCTGTGGCAGCATGACGCGATTCCCCCCGGAGCGGTGAGTGGATTCGTCCAGCTCAGCTTCCTGTGTGGGGGCCGGAGACGCCGAGCGTCATTTCCGGCGGAACCGCGTCATTGCTGTGCGCGGAGACTTCCGGTTCCGGGTCTCGGACGCGCATGGAGGAGGGGAAAAAGCCCACGCTGGGCCTACAAATTCCCGCCAAACAGCCAGCTATACCGGACTTGTGGCGGGAACCGGAGCATGTGAGGAGCAGAGCCCTGTGCTAGCAACATGGAGGCTAATCCCCAGGACACTCCGGTCGATGTAGGCACCAGCCAGGCCCAGGTAAGCCGCTGTGCGGACTATTACTCTGGGGTGTTTTTTGATTGTGGTGTTGTAGGCTGGGACCTGTAGTACCCCATGGTGGTGGTGTTTCACAGTCCAGGATATGCAGTGGTGACACGGGTGGATAATGGCATACAGGCTTAAGAGGCTAAGGGGTTTGTTCTCTATTCTTTCAGACCAAAGAAGCCCCAAGGGAAGACAAAGCTGGCCGCAAAAAGTGTCCTAATTGTGGTAATAAGCTTTCCTCTGGCTCTAACAAAGCTTTGTGCAAACAGTGTATTGCAGGCTTATTAAAAACTGAGGCAGACTCTCCCTTAGCAAAGTTCTTGGGTTCCTTCAGAGAGGAAATGGCGTCCACTTTTAAATCTCTGAGAGATTTGATTACGGATGTAAGCACAGCCTCCACCAGTAGAGCTGCAGTATCCTCTTCACCTTGCCTCACAACACCCATTTCAGGGGAGCCCCGTATATTCAGGGAGCAGAGCCCCGTGCTAGTTAGTCCCGAATCCTCTGAGGAAAATTCTGACCAGGATGAGGACCAGGCGGTAGCTAGCAAGTTCGCAAGATACAAGCTCTCTCTTGAGGAGGTAGACGAGCTGTTGAGCGCAATATATGACACACTGGAAATTGAGGAGGAGGAGACTCAATTAACCAGGCATGACAAAATGTATGAGGCCCTGGGGGAAAAGAAAGCTAAAGTTTTCCCAATTCATAAGGTACTTTCTGACCTTATCCGCAAGGAATGGTCTGAGCCGGATAAAAAGGTGTTTTTTCCTAATTCCCTCAAAAGAAGGTTTCCTTTTGATGAGAGCCCAGAGGCAGTCTGGAATAAAAATCCCAAACTGGATGCCCCTCTGTCCAAGGTCTCAAAGCAATCAGATCTAGCTTTTGAAGATATGGGGCACTTAAAGGACCCTATGGATAGAAAGACAGATATAGTCTTGAAGAGGGCCTGGGATGCCTCTATGGCAGGTTTGAAGCCAGCTCTGGCCACATCCTGTGTGGCCAGAAATCTGGAATTTTGGCTTTCCCAATTACAGGACCACCTAAAAGCAGGTACTCCTAGGGGGGAGCTCTTGAAAACCTTTCCCATGCTGTTTAAAGCCACAGGTTTTATCTCGGATGCAGCTACTGACTCGGTTAAGTTTGCAGCCAAGTCAGCAGCACTTTCTGTAGCAGCTAGGAGGTCGGTCTGGATGAAGACCTGGGGGGGAGACACGGCGTCTAAAACTCGCCTGTGTAGTGTCCCCTTTACAGGTGACTTAGTCTTTGGGCCTGAGTTGGAGACCGCCTTAGAAAGGACGGCGGATAAAAAGAAAACCTTTCCAACAAAGAAGAAAACATTTCCTAGGAAATTTTTTCGTCCCTCTAAGGACCAGTCCAAAGCAGAGAAAGAGTTCAAGCCCAAGAAGCATTGGGCAGGACAAAAAGGGAAAGGAAAAGGGGGCATTCTTTTTAACCGCCCCAGTCAAAACCCCAAGCCCCAGTGACATCAGAGTCCCGGTAGGGGGAAGGTTAAGCAACTTTCTCCCACAATGGGAAAAGATAACATCAAACAATTATGTTCTGAACATTATAAAGAGAGGGTATGCGCTGGAGTTTCACAGCAGCCCACCCTCAAGATTTCTAGTGACAAAATTACCAAGGCACTCAGAAAAAGCCAGGGCCTTACCACTCTTGATAGGGGAAATGGTGGATCAAGAGGTATTGACACCAGTCCCCATTCAAGAACAGGGGGACGGTTTTTACTCTCATATATTTGTGGTAAAGAAACCGTCCGGGAGGTTCAGACTAATTATGAACCTCCGACCCCTGAACCACTCCATCCGCTACAAGAAGTTTCGGATGGAGTCCATTTATTCAGTAAGAAATCTTCTTCAGGAACGAATTTTTATGGCTACCCTGGATCTAAGGGACGCTTATCTGCACATCCCCATAAAGAAGGAATGCCAGAAATTCCTTCGGATGGCAGTGCAGATAGACACAAGAATCTATCATTTCCAGTGCAGAGCACTCCCTTTCGGACTGTCGTCCTCGCCCAGAGTCTTTACCAAGGTTCTGGGGGAGGCACTAGTTCCATTGAGACTCAAGTCGGTCTCAATCATCCCCTACTTGGACGATCTTCTGATCACAGCACACTCAGAGAGTCAGCTGTCTCAGGACCTAGAGTTAACGCAGCTCAACCTAAGTCAGCTGGGGTGGATCATCAGCCAAGAGAAATCAAAATTTACCCCAACTCAGGAGATCATGTACTTAGGTTACAGGATCCTGTCAGTACCGCAGAGGATAGTACTGCCAGAAGAGAAGATATCAAATCTATGGCAGAAAATGCATTTTCTACAAAACAGCCCCCAATGTACGGTCAGGGAGGTGATGTCAGTATTGGGTCTCATGACAGCAGCCATCCCGGCAGTACAATGGGCAAGATTCCATCAAAGAGACCTTCAGTGGTTTCTGTTGGAACATCTAAAAGGCAAAGGTCTGGAGGAGGAGGTTTCAATCCCCTCAAAGGTGAAACGCTCCCTCTGGTGGTGGAAGAACGCAGGGAACCTAAACAAAGGGGTTCCCTGGGTTCTTCCTATCTCGGCCACACTGACCACAGATGCGAGCAGTTGGGGTTGGGGAGCCCATCTAGGCTCGAGCTGGGCTCAGGGAGGTTGGTCACCAGAGGAGAAGGTTTTCTCCTCGAATTGGAAGGAGCTAACAGCGATATTGAGAGCCTTAGTAGCCTTTCAAAGCAAGATTCAGGGCCACCATCTACAGGTCCGTTCAGACAATATGACGGCTGTAGCATATTTAAACAAACAAGGAGGTACCAGGAGTCCTCGGTTGATGTCAGTGGCCAGAAGCATTTTCCAGTGGGCAGAGACAAATCTAGAGTCGATTTCGGCTATACACTTAAAGGGGGAGCTGAACAATACTGCAGATTTCCTGAGTCGACAGTGGATATCGAACCAGGAATGGTCCTTACACCCAGAGGTTTTTCAGCTCATAGCAGCCCATTGGGGAAATCCAGTAGTGGATCTGTTTGCAAACAGAGAGAATGCAAAGGTCCCAGATTTTTGCTCGCTACGCCCAGGAGATCAGCCCTTGGCAGTGGACGCTTTTCAGACTCCATGGACTTTCAGCCTGGCGTATGCATTCCCTCCCCTCCATCTCATTCCGAGAGTTTTGACAAAATTTCTGGTAGAAGAAACATGTCTAATTTTGGTAGCACCGTTTTGGCCCAAGAGACCTTGGTTCACAACCTTGCTGCAACTATCAGACCACCCGCCTCTGAGGCTTCCCCTCAGACGAGATCTCCTGTCGCAGGGACCTCTTTTTCATCCCCAGGTGGACATGCTGAATCTGTCAGCATGGTTACTGAGGAGGAAATTCTGAGGAGGAAGGGTCTATCTGAGAGAGTTATTGCAACTTTGCTTCAGAGTCGCAAACCAGTCACTAGAGCAATCTACAAAAAGGTTTGGAAAAAGTTCAATAGCTGGCTGAGTAACAACGGGGAAGAAAGCATGAATATCGCAAACATTCTCCAGTTTCTTCAGGAGGGGATAGACAAGGGGTTATCCCTCAGTACGATCAAGGTACAAATAGCAGCCTTGAGTGTATATCTAGATAAGCGGTTACAAGAGGATCCTTTTATCTCTAGATTTTGCAAGGCAGTTGCTAGACGCAAGCCAGTTAAACTAATTAGAGCTCCATCCTGGGATCTTGCTGTGGTGTTAAAAGCTTTCTTAGGGTCTCCTTTTGAACCCATCTCAGAGGCCTCTCTAAGACTACTTACTCTAAAAACAGCAATGCTGGTAGCAATTACGTCAGCCCGCAGGGTTAGTGAAATTCAGGCCCTTTCCATGAGGGAACCTTTCTTGCAGATCTTAGAGGACAGAGTCATCCTAAAAACAGACCCTGGGTTTTTACCAAAAGTATCATCCAGTTTTCATAGGTCACAGGATATTGTTCTACCATCTTTTTGTCAGAACGCAACAAATGAAAAGGAGAGTCGTTTTCATTTATTAGATGTAAGAAGGTGTATTCTAGAATACTTAAGAGTAACGGAGACTTTTAGAGTCTCTGACTCACTTTTTGTACTTTTTTCAGGAAAAAGAAAAGGGCAAAAAGCTTCAAAGGTAACCATAGCTAGATGGATTAAGCTAGCCATAGCAGAGGGGTATAAAGCTTTGAGTAAAGAGCCTCCTGGGGGTATTAAAGCTCATTCCACAAGGGCATTGTCAGCATCTTGGGCAGAAAGGGCTGGTGCCACCCCGGAGCAGATATGTAAAGCGGCCACATGGTCCAGCTTTTCTACGTTTACAAAGCACTATCGACTGGACTTAATGTCTAGTCAGGATCAGGCTTTTGGGAGGAAAGTCCTCCAAGCCGTGGTCCCACCCTAATCTGGTAAGTACTTGGGGATCCTCTCAAGGGCTGTCCTGGAAGAGCACTTGGGAAAACTGGAGTTAGTACTTACCGGTAACTCCTTTTCCAGTGATCTTCCAGGACAGCACGATCCCACCCTATTATATTATTGGAATGTACTAACATTATTACCTGTTGTGGGTTTATATATATTTTTCAGTTCCATCCTTCGGTTCTTGGTGAATGACTGACCAGGGACCTGAGGGACCGCCTTAAGAACTGATTGGCAATGTGTTTCCTGTGTCGATGGGAGGGACTCCATCTCTCAAGGGCTGTCCTGGAAGATCACTGGAAAAGGAGTTACCGGTAAGTACTAACTCCAGTTTTATCACTTGTATTTTGGCCTTTCTTCATCCTAGTCTTGACCATTTGCATCTAAATGGAGTGTTTGAGCTCACTGCTCTTCACTGCAAATAGCCCCCTCTTGTTTTACAGAAGTATAAATTTTAGAGACCAAAACCTTCCTTCATACCCAAGGTTGTGGTGTCTTTTTACCGTTATTAATATACAGGATTTATATAGCGCCAACAGTTTATGCAGCACTTCACAACATCGGGGAAGACCGTACAATTACAATACAATTACAATACAGGTGGGATCAGAGGGCCCTGCTTGTTGGAGCTTACAGTCTAAAAGGGAGGGTCAAGTGAAACAAAGGGTAGTAGCTGTTGGGGATGATCAGACGGACAAAATGAAAATTCAGTTGTTAGGTGTGGGTAGGATAGGCTTCTCTGAAGAGGAGGGTTTTCAGGGATCGTCTAAAAGCTAATGGAGTAAGAGATAGGACAGATTGAGTTCCATAGGCTTGGAGAGGCTCTGGAAAAGTCCTGGAGACTAGCATGGGAGGGGGTGATTAGAGAGCAGACTGTCTTGAGAAGAACAAAGAGTGATTAGGAGCAGAGCTGGGAGCAGAGTTGTGGATTGCTTTGTAGGTAGTTAGTATTTCGAATTTAATTCATTGGGTGAGCGGAAGCCAGTGGAGGGCTTGACAGAGGAGTAGCAGAGACAGAGCGGTTGGTAAGCTGGATGAGTCTGGCAGCAGCATTCATGATGGACTGAAGGGGGGATAGAGTATGCAGAGGTAGGCCAATGAGGAGGGATTTGCAGTAATTGAGGCGAGAGATGACCAGGGAGTGAATTAAGAGCTTTGTTGTGTCATTGGTTAGAAAGGGGCATTTTTTGGATATGTTGAGGCGGCAAGATTTGGACAGTGATTGTACGTGGGGCTTAAAGGAGAGTTCAGAGTCCAGGACTACTCCTAGGACCTTGTCATGTGGGGATGGGCTGATAGTTGTGCCATCAATTTTTACAGAGATCAGGGGAAGAGGCACGTGGGGGAGTAAAAATTATAAGTTTGGTTTTATAAAGATTTAAGTTTGAGGAACTGGTGCGACATGCAGACTGATATACCTGATAAAATAGTGATACGTGAGGAGACTGAAGGAGTGGGTTGAGGGGTAGAGCAATAAATTTGAGTGTCGTCAGCGTAGAGATGGTATTGGAATATGTGGAAGGCTATGAGCTGACCCAGGGAGGAGGTGTAGATTGAAAATGGGAGAGGTCCAAGAACAGAACCTTGGGGGACCCCAACAGAGAGAGGGAGAGGACGAAGTATAATTGTAAGTAACGCTAAAGTTGCAGTTAAATAAGTAGGTAGAGAACCAGCGAAGAGTACAGTTATGGAGACCAAAGGCGTGGAGTTTTTTGAGGAGGAGGGGGTGGTTGACCGTATCGAAGGCAGCAGAGCGGTCCATGAGTAGGAGTACAGAATAGTGTCCCTTCGTTTTGGCTGTTAGTAGATCGTTTGTTAGTTTTAGGAGAGCAGTTTCTGTGGAATGTTGAGGACAAAATACAGACTGAAGGGGAAGGGGATCAAGAATGCTATTAAGGTGGATGCTCAGTCGGTTGTAGACCTAGATGTTCAAGGAGTTTGGATAAAAAAGGGGAGCAAGGAGATGGGTTAAGATTGGATGGGTCCAGTGAGGGTTGACAAGTGCATGTTTTAAAGAGTTGGGGAAGATGACAGAAGATAGGGAGAGATTGAAATTGTGGGTTAGAGAGTGTAGTATTTGCAAGGGAACAGGATCCAGAGGGCAGGTGGTAAGATGGATGTTGGCAAGTTAGTAACCTCGTCTATAGTGGTGCAATGGTGTAATGATAGCATTGTACTTCCTTCCCTTTGTCATGAAATTACATGTAAATCGCCCTTTATGGTTCAGATGTGGTCATGGCCGTCAGTCTAGCTGACAGCCACAGTCTCTAGTTGCAAAACTCAGTCCCTCATTGTCCTGCCTGTGGGCCCTTCTGCTTCCTGTTGCACCTTTGCTAGGTGGATCAGGTAACTAATTTCCAAGGCTTACGACCTTAAGGGTAGAGTTCCTCCTTTCCCTTTCAGAGCCCATTCTGCAAAGGTTGTGAGTTGGGATAATAGGAATTTTCACTTACCTGTAATTTTTCTTGGAGTACTGTGTAGGATGCAGGCCCCTCTACTGTGTTGTTCATTCTCTATTGTTTGCTAAAATACCCAGGTTTCACTGAGGGGGCTATATGGTTTTCTCTTAAGGTGGCCCTAGCAAGTTTATATTTTGCAAGTGCCTAATCACCTGAAGGTAGCTGCATATAACCATGGGTCTAGGAAGTCATGTACAGTACTCAAAGATAAGAACTTTACAGATTTTTTTTTTTTTTACCAGTAAAATGTTTTTGGTACATTACAGGACACCGTTCCCTGCCCTCTGTTTTTTTGATCTCGCTATTGCTTGCTAGAAAAGTGAGGCTAGCTCGGTGTGGGAGGGGTTTTATAGGTTGATGTCTCGGCAGCTTTTTTGTCACTGTACAATCACCTGAAATGAACTGCATATAACCCAGTTTTATTGATGTAAAGAAGCCTGTGTCCTGTACAGTGCTTCAGAAAACCATTTTTCATTGCAAAGTCAAAAGTCCTATAACCAAATCGTACAATACTGGGCACAAAATGTGTAGTCATAGACCAGGCATGTCCAAAGTCCGGCCCGCGTTCCGGTTTTGAACCGCCCACCTGGTTATTTGGACATGTATATCTTTTGTGGCCCCCAACGATCTCCCAGCATCGGGGCCACAAAAGATGTATATTCTGGCTGCCTTGGAGGGGACAGGGAGGAGGCGGGATGAGTGCCGTACACACAGGAGAATTTCCTGTTTACACGTCAGCTTCTGTAATAGGAAGTCCCGTCTCCTGCGCTGACATTGGACGACTGTTCTGTCCATCATAGGAGGCGGGACTTTGTATTAATGAGGCCGCAGAGAAAACAGGAGTTTTTCCTGTATGTAATCTTTTGGCGCTCGTCCTGCCCCCCTCCCTGTCCCCTCCAAAGCTGCCTTTGGTTGGGCATTAATCAGGCTGCAATGATGGCAATGATGGTTGCTGCATTCCTGGCAATGGTGGGTGCTGCATTCCCTGCAATAGGGGGGGGGGGGGGTTGCATTCATGGCACTTGTGAGGCTGCAGATGTGCACTGACCCTTATTTTTGCTTCACAGTTCACAGGTGCGTGTTATACACCAATAAATACAGTATATCCAAATAACACAACTAAGCTCATCTCTTTACTCGCACACAGCCACAAAGGCAAGAGATTTATTGTTGGGCAGTGTATTAGTGCTCGAACTAACACACTTAGAATTTTAATGGTTCAAAGAATGTCAGACAAAATGGTCGGCCCTCACACATGTTCAAAAAAGTTTGGACACCCCTGTCAGACATAGGTTATTCAATTTTTTTTTTTGTCCAGGTTAAGTGGCTATCTTATGCCTGGGCATGTCCAAGTTCTGTCCCCCATGGTTTAGTGGGAGGAATAGCAATTTAGACTAAAACTGCCCAATTTCTGTTTTCCATCAGGTGTGTGTGTGTGTGCGCAGTGTCTTCCCCCTCTCTACTACTTGAGTTAAAGTGGTTGTAAACCCTCCTGGTGGGGGGTGGGGGTATGCATAACATACTAGCTCATTATGAATTACTTACCCGAGAACGAAGCCCCCGCAGCTGTCCTAGTCTCCCCCTCCGGCTGGCGACTTCTATCCCGGAGGTTACTTCCGGGTATCTTGGCTCTAGCGCTGTGATTGGCTGGAGCCGCCGAGGACCAGCACAGTACAACTGAAGCAACGGCACGTACATGCCATTGCTTCAGTTGGCTTAAGTGCGCATGTGCCGCATGACGTCGGCACATGCAAATACAGGGATATCTCCTAAACCGTGCAGGTTTAGGAGATATCCAGTGCAGCTCCAGGTAAGCCTCACTATAGGCTTGCCTGTAGTTAAGTGGTTGTAAAGGGTTTACAACCACTTTAAGCATGAATTGTTGGCTGAGGCAACTGTGTGTATTTAGCAAAATGCGGGCTGACAAATAATAAAAAAAAAACAAGTAATAAATTAAGAACTGAAAAAAAATCTCCAATGAAACGTCCCCAAAAAAGTCTAGCAAAGGAGCCTTTTGCATAGTACAAAATAAGTGATATGCAACATTTATATTTTTCTTATGTTTTGAAGTGTTATACTGTTTGTGTCAATTGTGGACTAAATGTTATCCTGCTTGAAACCTGTAATACATATGTGATAATGTACACATAATATTCTTTACAGGCCAATTACACTTACTGTTGCCAAATGCTGGGATCCTTCTCCACGTGGCTGCTTTACTTTACCCAGAAGTAAGTTCGTAGATTTAGCATGCTTGTGCCTTGGAAGCCTTGTAGTTTTTGTATTTTTACATCATACTTCACTTTCTTCTTTACAGATTTTAAAATCAGATTTAAATAGCTGGATCCACTCCACAGCCTCAGACTGCAGTTTTTCTTTTCAAGAGCAAGATGCCCTCACTTGTGTCCCAAATTTTTGTTAGGATATGCCGTAAGCCCAGCTGTGATGCTGGGCTTCCTGTCACCAGTTTCCGCTTTCTCTGTATACTCCTACAAATTTATACATTATATGGTAATCGCCCTATAATGTGTGCCCTGTAGGAATAGATGATGAAAGCTGAGGCTGTAGCCAACCAACAGCTGGGCTTTGAAGCTGATGGCTCCTGCAAAAGGCGAGGCTTCACCCAACTAAAAAATATATACTCTGTTACAGAACTGGGAGCTCAGTTCACTTGCGTTAAATACAGCATGGGTATTTGCGTTCAATAACTCATGTGGTATTTAAAGCAGTATTAAACCCAAAAGCAAACCTTTATTATATTGTAGCTTTCCAATTCATAGATGCAATGGCTGTATTAGTTTCCCTTTTTTAGGCTTTCTTCTATTTTTATCTGGTGATCTATCCAGCAAGTCAGTTTTTCAAAAGCACAAGCGCTCTAACAGAATGAATCAGTTTACAGGGATGAGACAAACCACTTAATATTGGCAGGGGTGATTAAAATGATCAGTAATTATTATTGTAAAACCTGTATCACAATATCACTGTTCCTTCCATTTTTAGGACTTGGCATGTTGGGTTTCTATTTATTCAACGCAGCGTTGAGTAAATGGAACACATTTAAAAAAAATACACATTTTTTTTTTGGTAAAATATAAGATATCGTGTGTTTGCACTAAAATTCATTTTATATTTTTTCCTGAAAATATGCATTTAATAAACAGTTGCGCAAATCTCATGTCACTAAAAAAATTGTAACACGTTATTTTTATTCTACAGCTCCTCTGCTTTCAGGAAATATATAATGCGTTGGGAGTTTAAGTAATTTTATTGCCAAAAATTAAGACTTTTACAGTGCAAAAAATAAAAAAAAATTGCTCTAGAGCCGAACTGGTTAAGTTCTCTCCACCTATTATTATTATTATTATTATTATTATTATTATTATTAGTGCTCTGCCAAGGGCTGAACTGGGATAAAAATTTGGCCCTGGACTTTATCCAGACTGGCCCACTTTACTCCAAACATCTGGGGTTGTCGCTTCAATCATCCCGGCACCATGGTGGTTATGGTGTCAAGATTATTGAAGCGCATTTTTTCTACTATTACATTGTAATATATAATGAAACATTTCAACTCGCCATAATGCAGAATCGGCGGGAGCCTGAGCATGTCACTTTCCACCAGATGCAGCTTGTCGCCTGCCCCCGGATCAAAGGGGGCCCCGTCAGGTAGGCTGTACAGGGCCCCGTGATTTCTAACAGCAGCCATGATGCCCACTGTAGTGGCTGTCGTGTCCGGCGCAAGATGGGACTCTGTGGACAGGGTAAGAGAAATGCACAGCGCCCAATACGCTGCTTATTTTATGGGGACTGATCGGGCCAGTAGATGCAGAGCACTGGTGTGTGTACTTCCACTTCCTGGTAGCGGTGAAACGCACGATGGTTTGGATGTGATTTTACCAGCCAGAAATGATGCAAGACGTGGGAGGCAACGTGGCCATTATATCCGGCTCATGACATCACCTCCACCCCATTGTGCGTTCCACTGTTGCCAGGAAGTAGAACTACACGCCGGTGCTCTACTGGCCCGATTGCTCCCTGTAAAATAAGCAGGAGTTTGCCGCCCCCCTGAAAGTGCCGCTTGGACCCATGGTTCCACCAGGTTCCATGGTCGTGCCGGCCCTGTCCCCTCCTTCACATTTGGCAGATTGGGTACCTGGTTTTGAACGGTACCCGCTCCCATTTTCTGTCAGATAGGCACGGCGTTCTGAGTGGAAGTTCGCCCCTCCCCCAGCAGGCTTCTGGGACACGTCACAGGACTGCAGGACTGTTCACAAAGCGCAGCTCACGCATGCGCTGCAGGAAACCAGCTGTGAAGCCGCAAGAGACTGCCAAGAGCGATAATCAAATGCAGTAATGGCTGCCTCCAGCACTGGTTAAAGTATAACTAAAAACAAACTTTTTTTTTTTTTTTTTAAGTTTTGTATAACGTGGAGAAGGATTAGAACACATGTCAGTTTTTATTGCGGTCTGTGCCCCGTTAACGAGATTCGCACTCTTTACTTGTCCTGTTTACCATTATCATTGAAAGAGAAAATCTGTAATTTTGGGTTGTCCCCAGAAAGGTAATAGTTTTGGTGACCTTGGGGTCCCCAAGAAACTCCCTTAACCCTCCTGGCGGTAATCCCGAGTCTGGCTCGGGGCGGGAACTTCAGTACCAAAAGCGGTAACCCCCGAGCCAGACTCGGGCTTGCATTGCAGGATACAGGGGGAAGTTACTTACCTTGTCCCCTGGATCCTGCGATGTCTCCCCGCTGTGTGTGCGAGCTGTCTGCTCGCTCGATTCACACAGTGCCCGAGTGCCGCTGATCTCTGTTCCCTGCAACGTTACGACGCACGGAGCGGAGATCGGCGCCAAATTCAAAAAAGTTAAAAAACACAATGCACATACACTACTGTAATCTTACAGATTACAGTACTGTATAAAATAAATACACACCCCCTTTGTCCCTAGTGGTCTGTCCAGTGCCCTGCATTATATAATAATAAATATTTTTTTTTTCTGCCTGGAAACTGGAGATTGTCCATAGCAACCAAAAAGTGTCCCTTTATGTCAAAAGTGATTTTTAGACCTGCTAGAAAACGCCGATAATAAATTAGAATCACTTGCATAATTGAGCGATAGCAATTTGTGTGGAAATTCGTCATCAAACGCTAAATCTAATGACAGCGACAATTCTGCAACTGAGCAAATTTCAGTGTTTTTGATTTTGATTAAATTATTTAATAATTTTTGTAGTTATTTATTATATTTTAATTTATGATTTTGTGTTTATCATACCCGGGATGTCTACTAGACTCTGGTTTGGACAGATTTAAGTGAGTTATTCCTAAGAATTGCAGGTCTACAATATAAAACGCCAAATTTCCCTGCAAAATAATTGTACTGCTTTCAGCACCTAAAACCAGAAAGAATCATACCACCAGGGAGGTTAATTTGCAGGGATTTCCTCTCACTTCCTGTTTGGGTATGGGAAAGGAAGTGAAATCTCTGTAACGGGACACAGATGGCGAAAAAAAAAATGGGAAGCGTTCTAAACCTCCTCCATTACGCTGTCCAAAATGGGAGGAAAAAACATTTTGCCTGTAGTTCTACTTTAGGTTCGGTGGCTCATATGGCTTGAATGAGAAGTGATGGTTTACCTTTAACACACAAGCATTGCTGGCATAAATACCTGTAAATATAGTAGGAAATCTAGTGCAGTTCATCTGCAGTTACATGCACATGTTTTTTGACAAGCAGTTTGCAACACAGGTATGTAAACAAAGCTTAAATGTTCTAGGCATCATACAATTATATTTTATCTCTAAAAATCTTGTGTTATTTGCACTTATTTGCCCTCTTTTCTTGTACGTGTTGTGTATCTTTAGTTTGACCAACGTGAACCCGCGTTTGAGGTGTTTGTCATACCTCCACATTGATGTATTTAGCCTTAAAAAGTACCCTTCTTTCTTCTACCTTTGACGGCCCTTTGAGAGTCATTTGCGAATGATGGATGAGAATTTATGGATTCTAGCTTTGTTTTGCACTTGCATATAGTGTATAATATAAATGATATTCCAAAGGGTACATTGTGTCAGCATTCGGTAGCTCATTGTGTCAGCATTAGGTAGCTCGCTGTATAACCATCTTGGCCAAGATTTTAATGGTTTTTAATTTTAAGATTTATTGATAAAGTGTATTTTTTTAGATTATCCAAACCTGTTCTGGTGTGTTGTATTGAGATGTTTGTTAATAACCTACAGAGGTTGTAGTCAGAACTAGGATTTTTATTGGAGGTTTATTGAAACTTTTATCACCTGCCATAGCCCTCCCCCTATTGTTATCCATTCCACCTGCCATTAGTCTCTGACCTCCTGTGTCACTTATCTGTCCAATTATATTTTCCTCCCCCTTCAATCCTAGTTTTAAATACTGTCCTCTTACCATAAACCTCTCCCCTAGCACAGCAAGACCCCCTTTCATTTAGATGCAAACCATTTTTAGCATATGGGTTTTACCCCAATGAAAAATCAGCCCAGTGTTCTAAAAACACAAATGCTTTCCTCTTGCGTCCAATTTTGAACCATGCATTTAGTTCTTCAAGCCCCTGCTAACTTCATGTCTTGTGCATGGTGAAATTCAAATCTTTGTGACAATATAACCTTGGTGGTCATTCCCTTCTACCTGCAGCCTAGTTCTTTTTAAATTGATTCTTAAGGATCCTCCATCTTCATATATTCTGTCATTGGTCCACACATAAACCTAGACCGTTAAATCTCGCTTACTTTAGCTCATTGTTCCTTCTTGTGGAGTCATTGCTCTTTGATGGTTTTCTTTTGTGGTGGTCTTGAGCACCAGGTTGATCCTCTTCAGCTTTCCCTAGAGTGTTGGCAGCTTCTCCTTGGTTGTGGAGGCTTCTTATCTGGTTCAGTTTTTGAAGTTTGTCCTTCAGGTGGTCGATTTGCAGACAGCTCTCAGTCCATTTTTATGGGCTTGTCAGGGGCAGGGCTGTTGCCCACCAATCCGTTTTACTGCTTTTGGATGTCCTGACTGTTTCTAAACTTCTGTACCCATCAATGGATGAGAAAGAAAAGATATTTGTTTTTGCCATAAAATCTGTTCCTTGTAGTCACATAGTCCTTGTTTTTGATTTGCCCTTTACCTAAATTAGGCATGCTGGGTGGGGTGGGAGGAGGGGGGTGATAAACAGGGCTAAACGGCCTGTCTTACAATTTTTCTGTTTACCAGTGTCCAGGCTTCCTGTAGGCAGCAGTATAACCCAACTGTTTCTGAATTCCTGTGTCTTTCAATAGACTCCAAGAAATGGATCTTATGGAAAGTACAGAAATCTTATTTTTAGTTTGAATAATTTTTATTGGAGTTTAAACAAGCATAATAACAGAAGTGAGGTTTACAAGTTCAGTTATACAGTATGAAATATCTCAAGTCTATGGACTCTAATACAATACAGAGGTATAATCTTCTAGTAGTCCCAGAAGAATGCTCAGATTGTATTGAACTTTTGTTGCTAACGTGAACCTGGGACAAAAGGCAGGATGAGGGGAGTGGGCAAGGAGGGAGGAATAAAGCATACAGAAGTACAAACTCTGGTAACCAATATACCTGTTTAAATATTTTATACTCCCATTGCCATTTGGATTATGACAGAAATCTTATCTTTGGGTGGTCTTGAGTTTAGTCATTAAACTACTGTATTTATTGGCGTATAACACTTTTTCATCCTGAAAATCGGGTGCAAATAGTGTGTGCGTGTTATACGCCAATACTGCAATTTTGGAGGGCATTGATCAAGCTGCATTGATGTGCAATTGTGAGGCTGCAGATGGGCATCGATCAAGCTGCATTGATGGGCAATTGTGAGGCTTCAGATGGCATTGATCAGGCTGCATTGATGGGCACTGACCCTTATTTTGCTTCAAAGTGCTTTAATTAAAATTTTAGTTTTTTTCCTGAAACTTCCCTCCTAAAATGAAGGTGCGTGTTGTATGCCGATAAATACAGTATACTGTTTCAACACTGCCTTTTCGCGTCTCACTTTTTCTGCTTCAATAAATGCAGCTATCCATGCTTTCTTTTTTTTTTTTTTTTTTTTTTTTTTTTTTTTTTAATGTGCTCTTGTTTTACATTTTCGCTCATTAGGTGAACCAATCCGACCTATTGATCCAGCAGCTTGGGTTTCTCATACAGCAGCAATGACTGGAACTTACCCAGCCTATGGAATGAGTCCATCTATGAGTACAATCACGTCAACCAGCTCTTCAATTACAAGCTCTATCCCAGAAACTGAGCGTAAGTCTGATTTATACAAAAGTGGCGTCTTTCTGGTTAAATTATGGGAGGTGGAAAGTCACTTTTTAGAGTGACACTATACAAGAAATGAATTACTAGAAATGTGTATTATCTTCTGATTTGACATTTCTCAACATTTTCTATTTCTGTAAAGGTTTTGATGACTTCCACTTATCCATACATAGTGATATGGTAACGATTGTAAAAGCTATGAGCTCCCCAGAATCTGGCCTGGAAGTTCGGGATAGGATGTGGCTTAAGATAACAATTCCCAATGCTTTTATTGGTAAGTATGGAAATCCTGCTTAGAGTAGTGGTTAAAGGGGGAATTTGATCTTTTTTTTCCCCCTCATTTAGTAGGTTGAAGTTCACTGCACACACAAGCTAGAACTGGAACTTCAGTCTAACAACAAAAATAATTGGTTGACTATTTTTTTTTTTTTTTTTTAATTACTTTTGTTTAAATACTTCTGTTCCTCTACAATGCCACCAACATCCTCTAGTACTTTTGTCAGCTTTACCATTTTTTCTCTCTCTAATTTGATGAAGATTATTCACTGTCAAATGAGTAATAATGTTAAGTGTGGCGATCTCCCCCTAGCACTGAGCGGTTTCTGGTTTTTCCAGCATTTCCCTTCGACACAAAGCCTGTCGTTAGACTAGCTTCTTACAGACAGCTGTACACACTGACCGAATGTTGGCCAGTTCCTGCTGAGCCAGTAGGAGAATGGCAGAGGATCCCCAAATCCCAGGTGTGAAAAACTTGTTGCATCTTTCCCAAAAAGACTCATGGCTGTATTAGATCAAAAAGGGTGCTTCTACTAAATACTGAGCAAAGGGTCTGAATACTTAGGACCATGTTATATTTCTGTTTTTTTCTTTTTTAATAAATCTGCAAAAATGTCAACAATTCAGTGTTTTTCTGTCAAAATGGGGTGCTGTGTGTACATTGAGGAAAAAAATGAACTTAAATTATTTTAGCAAATGACTGCAATATAACGGAGTGAAAAATCTAAGGGGGTCTGAATACTTTCCGTCCCCACTGTAAATAAAAAAGAAAATCTGTGGCAAGACTTGAAAATTGTTGTTCAGACGCTCTCCATCCAATCTGACAGAGCAGGAGCTAATTTGCAAAGAAAGGGCAAAAATGTCACTGTAGATGTGCAAAGCTGGTGGAGACATCCCCTAAAAAGGCTTGCTGCTGTAACTGCAGTGAAAAGGGGTATGAATACTTTTTCAAGGCACTGTATTAGAAATATGTAGGAGGGCTTCTGAATGTGGTATCTAGAATCTTGTTCCTCCTGTTTTTGCTAACATGACTAGAACATATAATATTTTGGTTATTGATGGCCACCATAAAATGTGTACTAGTCATAATCAAAGAATTTTTGTAAAAATTTGTACTCCCACCACATTTACACAGCTATGATTAACTTTGTTTACAGCACTGATTAACTTCGCTGTTATGTAAATTCCAAATGAGCTTAGCTCTTAGTCAGCCGTAAGTATTACTTTGAAACCCCAAAGTGCAAAATTTAGTTCAGTGCTGGTAGTAAAATTTTGTCTTTTTTTTAATTTGGATTGTTTTTCCATACTGTACTTGATTTTATAACTGCATTCATAACAGCTTATGGGCTTATATTCAAAGAATGCATTATGTAGAGTAACTCACACAAACCTGTCAACAATCTTCATTTGCACCGACTTTTGAAACTCATGAACATTGAAATATTGGTTCCTGCACTTTAATTTCCATAAAGCAATATACTTCTGTGTGTGTGTGTGTGTGTGTGTGTATAATATTATTGCAAGTTTCTTTTAGGCCACTTATGGATAAAATACTTGTTTGTTTCCAGAAAGTGTTTGGATACTGCACTGCATCATCTGGTTAAACTGCAACCTCTGCAAGAGCTCCTTAACCCAACCCCATTTATGGGATACATTTAGTTGTTTGAAATATATTTTCCAGAGAGCTCTCTGTTTTTCAAAAAAAACTTTAGTGTATAACTGTCTATAGCAGGTTTTGGCTAACTACAAAAGCATTGTTTCTGAATGCACATTATCCCATTTTTGCTTTTTATGCCTACTAATGTATATCTTTATCTACCTATGTATTCCTTGCTTGTGGACTTCTATAAATCCTAGAAAAATTTGAACTTTATTTTTTATAATTTTTTTTGTCTGTCACAGCTCCCAGGCTAAATGGTACATCAAAGACAGAGAGACGCAGGGACACTGGAGGGTATGAAAGCTCATCCACCCTTATGAGCAGTGAGCTGGACACAACTAGCTTTATTGATTCTGATGAGGATGATTCCACTAGCAGGTATAGTTTTTGTTTATTTTCTCTTTTTTTTTTGTTTGTTTGGCGTACACTCTCTTAATCACTTCAGCCCCGGAAGGATTTACCCCCTTAATGACCAGGTAATTTTTTGAAGTACGGCACTGCGTACGGCAACTGACAATTGTGTGGTCATGCGACGTACCCAAACAAAATTGATGTCCTCTTCCTCCACACACACACACAGCTTCCTTTTGGTATTTGATCACCTTTGCGTTCGTTTTTTTTTTATATTTATTTAAAAAAAAAATGTATTTCATCAGTTTAGGCCAATATGTATTCTGCTACATATTTTGGTAAATAAAATCGCAATAAGCGTATATTGGTTTGCAGAAAAATTCTGGCATCTACAAACTAGGGGAAACATTTAGGGCCTTTATTTATTTTTTATTTTTTTTACTAGTAATGGCGGGGCTCATCGATTTTTAGCGCAACTGCGACATTGCGGCGGACAAATCTGACCCTAAGTGACACTTTTGGTGACCAGTGACACCAATACTGTGATCAGTGCTATAGAAATGCACTGATCACTATATAAATGGCACTGACAGGTTAGGGGGTTAACACTAGTGGTGTTTAAAGTATTACGTGTTCCCTAGGGAGGTGCTTTCTAACTGTCCGGGGGGGGGGGGGGGGGGAGATGGACTGACTGGGAGTAGAGAGGGAGCTGTTCCTGATCACTAGGAGCAGCTTTTCTCTCTCTCCTCTCCTGTCAGAACGGGGAGCCGCCTTGTTTACATAGGCAGATCCCCGTTCTGCCTCTTTTCACCACGATTGCGGACCAGTGGGCCGGCACCTTCGGTGGTGGGCGCGCGCTTGCTGTATCTAATGCACAGCCGACGTACAGGTACGGCAGTTCGCGCAGCCGGGCCGCCCTTCCGCAGTTTATATTAAAAAAAATAATCTTCTTTTTTTGTAAACTTGCCTGCTTTGTGTAAGGGTTTTGCACAGAGCAGTCCCGATCCTTCTCTTCTGGGGTACCCCGGCAGCACTCCTGGCTTTTTTTCATCGGGTGCCCCCACAGAGAGCCGCTTTCCCTGGGGGCACCCATGCGGGCACGCTCATGGATCTCGCTGCTGCGTCCATTGAAACAGACAGCAAAACTCGCCCCCAGCTCTTTTGTCACTGGATTTGATTGAAAGCAGCGGGAGCTAATGGCTCCTGCTGCTATAAATCTATCCAATGAGGGCAGACAGCGGCTGGAGCTGCTGGGCTCCTGCTCGTCGCTGGATCGGACGGGTTCAGGTAAGATAAAGGGGGTGTTCTGGGAGCAGCTGTTTCCAGAAGGTTTTTCACCTTAATACATAGAATTCATTAAGGTGAAAAACATTGAGGGTCTACAACCCCTTTAAGGCTTGTTAACACGACATGAGATCGTGCTACCCTTTACAGAGGTGCATGGGTGCCATTAATTCTTAGTTGCATTCATGGCCACAAAAAACACATTGTACTGCAGTACTTTTTGCTCATTCCTGCGTGTTTGGCAATCCATTAAAATTAATGGGCTGTCAAAAACGTGCTCGGATGCACCTTTTTATGGTTTGAAATAGCCCTGAAAGTTAAGCCTGGTGTACACGGGCCAACTATCAGCCACTTCAATAGAAACCGTCTGTTATTCGGCCCGTGTGTACACACACAGAATCCAGCCAAATGGCCAGCTTCTGTCGAGTGGGCATGCTGGTAATCGGCATTTTATAAGCTTCCGATCAACTCTGGCAGCCTGTGGGCACTGACTAGTGTGTTCTGGCGGGGGGGGGGGTCAGTCCCCCTGTCAGAACACAGTAGTTTAGTGGGGAGATCCCTGTACTAACATTTGATAGTAAGTATAGCGAGCTCCTCCTGAGCTTGTCAGTTTTTTTTGTTTTTTCGTTCAGCCAGCTGGGTTGAATGGAAAAAAACTGATATAGTTTACTAGGCTTTATAGTTTACTTTCTTTTGCCAGTGCTTACAATTAGGACATAATTGCCTGGTACACAAGATGAGTTTATCGGATGAATGATCGTCCATTTTTTTTTATTTAAATTTTTTTTCTAATCTCCTATATGAAGAATTTACTGAAGTCATGAAAATTCTCATATGACAGACTAAAAAATCACAAGTGATGTTTTGTAGTGTATTTGGATTGTATTTTTAAATGGCAACTGTACTGATTGAATTAAAATTGTATGATCTGGTATCGTACGAGAAAAAATTTCGTGCTTATTCGATCGGTTAATATCAGATGAGCTGTCATGATCGGCTCTCGAACTAACTAACGATCAGATTATCGTACGATCGATTCGAGTATTTTTCATGCGATTTTCTGATCGTGTGTACGGGCTAAGGAAGGAAACCCTTATCAATTCTCATATGTATGCTTACTTGATAACGGTAGATAATAAGACTGATTTACCTGCTGCTTGCAGTGATTAGGCTGCATAAGGGATAACTGTTTCTCTATATAGAATAGAGAACGCTTGTTGATGTACACAGAGGATTTTGTGTGTATTAGAAATCTGAGTGACCCATCACTTTTCAATGTTGGGAAATGGAGGCAAAAAAGACACTTTGACATGCATCAGATCACTGCTTTGTGGAGAAATATGTAAGAACATATGTGACATGTTCTGGTGTCTGTTTTGATTCTAGTGAGAACAGGTTGATCACTTACTGTACTGTTTTTTTTTTTTCTATTTTATACAATATTCGGTTTGCAGGTTTAGTAACTCCACGGAGCAGAGCAGTGCATCTCGTCTAATGAGGAGGCACAAGAGGCGCAGAAGGAAAACAAAACCACCTCGTGTTGAGAGGGTGAGGTCTATTTCTTTAAAGACATTGTTTTAAAAAAAAAAAAATTATTGTCTAACCTTGAATTAAAAAAAAAAAAAAAAAAAAAGTGTTTTTCTTTATAGTACTGTTAAAACAAATAAAGAGAGAAGTATATGGAATACAGTCAGTGGCGTAACTACAACCTTCAGGGCCCCGGTGCAAGAAACCATGGAGGGCCCCCCTGACCCCCGGCCAGGGCCCTTCCCACTGAACCCAGGGACAGAAGGACCTGGATAGGACGGGGAACAAATCCCCTCCATGTTCCTCCTGCAGCCACTGAATGCCTATCAGAGGGAGAGGAGGAGAAGCAGACTTTTAGTGGCTGCAGGAATAAAATGGAGGGGATTTGTTCCTCTAAATGCCCCCCCCCCCCCCACCCAGGTGTTCAGGGGCAACATGTGTGCTATTGCAATTGTGACCCCTGTAGTTACGCCCCTGGGATCAGTGGCAGCGGTGTTGGTGGGGGATGGGATCAGTGGGGGTTGGGGAGGGATAGGATCAGTGGTGGGGGATGGGATCAGTGGCGTAGGTGAGGGAGAGATGGGATGAGTGGCAGCGATGGGGGGGATGGAATCAGTGGCGGTGGTGGTGGGGGATGGGATGAGTGGCAGCTGTAAGGGGGGATGGGATCAGCGGCAAGGGTTTTGGTTTGGGGGGTGGGATCAGTGGTAAGGGGGATTGAATGGGATGAGTGGCAGAGGTGGTGGGGGGGAATGGGATGAGTGGCAAGGGTGATGGTTGGAGGAGGATGGGATGAGTGGTAGTGGAAGGGGGGGTTGGATGGGATGAGTGGTAGTGGAAGGGGGGGTTGGATGGGATGAGTGGCAGCAGTGGGGGGCATTGGATGAAATGAGTGGCAGCGGGGGTGGGAGGCTGGGATCCATGGCAAAGGTGGTGGTTGGGGGGTGGGATGTGGTGAGTCATGGGAGGGGAATGGTACTCACTTGCAGATTACTTGGTTCACCCTCCTTCCGGGTCTTGCTAGTCTTGCTTGGGCGAACAGTTAGAGATGATGGGCAGGGCCTGTTAGTGCAGGCGGAGCTGGAGAAGATGGGCGGGGACTGTGCCCCATGAGTGCAGGCGGATAGTATGGGTGGAGAGGTTGGGCGGAGCGGGCGGTGCCACGGAGATGACGGGCGGAGCGGGCGGTGCCGTGGAGATGACGGGCGAAGCGGGCAGGGACTGTGCCCCTGAGTGTGGGATGAGGATGGGTGGATTAGATGGGCGGAGCCTGTGCAGTGTGCCCGTGAGTGCGCTTGGGGAGGGTGGGCGGATTGGCCGGCGAGGATGGGCGGAGCGAACTCCCCAGTGTACTGTTTTATCTCCCGGGCGGCCGCGGGCCCCCCTACGGTGGCGGAACCCAAGGGCCCAGCCGCAAATGCGACTGGTGCGACCCTGGTAATTCCGCCACCGAATACAGTCCACAAAGTTTTTTTAGGGCTTGTTTACACTTCAACACACATTAAAGTGCTTACTGCTTCAATATGCTTTTTTGATGTGTTTTTGATGCTTCGTTGGTGCTTTTTTGAAGCTTTAATGAAGCTTGGCAGATGCCCTGGGTGTGTGTGTTGATATCTCATACCTGCAATTTCTCCCAAAAAATTAAGCCAAAGCTAAATTAAAACCGAATTAAAGCCTCTCAAAAGCTGCAGGTGCTTCAAGCGAGCCTTGCCATAGACATGGGGTATCATTTTTAAAGCAAAGCCAAAACAAACGCAAGGTTTAACCACTTCCGAACTGCCGTACACCGATATACGTCCTAATTTTGAAGAGGAATATCGTTGTTATAGCAGCAGCTAGCGGCCAATAATAGTGATCTCTGCGGCGCCGCAAAATGACTTATCGGCGGGAGAGGGCCCCCCCTCCTGCCACGCCCCGTGCCCTCCGCCACTTACCAGAGCCGTCGGCAGCAGCGGAGGCGATCTCATGCTGGGTATGGAGACGAGTGAGGGCAGATGGCCCCCACTCGTCTCCATACCATTGCAGGGCGGAAGCGACGTCAAAATGTCTCTTCCGCCCATAGCTCTTAAAGGGACATTTTATTTATTTATTTTTGCCTTTTAGTGTAAATATGAGATCTGAGTTCTTTTTGACCCCAGATCTCATATTTTTAAGAGGTCCTGTCATGCTTTTTTTCTATTACAAGTGATGTTTACATTCCTTGTAATAGGAATAAAAAGTGACACAATTTTTTTTTAAAAGAACAGTATAAAAATAAAAGGTAAAATAAATAAGAAAAATTCTTAAAAGCGCCCCGTCCCGCCGAGCTTGCGTGCAGACGCAAACGTATACGTGAGCAGCGCCCATATATGAACGATAATTAAAGCCCTAGACCTCCTCTGTAACTGAAAACATGCAACCTGTAGAATTTTTTTAAACGTCACCTATGGAGATTTTTTTTTAAGGGTAAAAGTTTTGACGCCATTCCACGAGCAGGCGCAATTTTTGAAGTTGACATGTTTGGTTTTTACTCGGCATAACATTATTTTTCACAATATAAAAAAATTTTTTTACTAACTTTTACCGTTGTCTTGTTTTTTTAATTAATTTCCAAAAAAAGTGCGCTTGTAAGAGCACTGCGCAAATACGGTGTGACAAAGTATTGCAGCGACCGCCATTTTATTCTCTAGGTGTTAGAATTTTTTTTTATAATGTTTGGGGGTACGAAGTAATTTTCTAGCAAAAAAAGTTTTTAACTTTTAAACAAATCTCAAAAAGAGGCTCTGTGCTTAACCACTTAAGCCCCAGACCAATTTGCAGCCAAAGGACCAGGCCCCTTTTTGCAATTTGGTACTGCGTCGCTTTAACTGACAATTGTGTGGTCGTGCGACGTCGCTCCCAAACAAAATTGGTAACCTTTTTTTTTTCCCACAAATAGAGCTTTTTTTGGTGGTATTTGATCGCCCTTGCGGTTTTTATTTTTTGCGTATAAACAAAAATAGAGCGACAATTTTGAAAAAAATGCAATATTTTTTACTTTTTGCTATAATGAATATCCCCAAAAAATATAAAAAAAAACACTTTTTTTCCTCAGTTTAGGCCGATACGTATTCTTCTACATATTTTTGGTAAAAAAAAAATTGCAATTAGCGATTGATTGGTTTGCGCAAAAGTTATAGTGTTTACAAAATAGGGGATAGTTTTATAGCTTTTTTATTAATATTTTTTTTTTTTTTTTTTTTTACTAGTAATGGCGGCGATCAGTGATTTTTATTGTGACTGCGACATGGCGGACACATCGGACATTTTTGACACATTTTTGGGACCAATGTCATTTATACAGAAATCAGTGCCATTTAAATGCACTGATTCCTATGTAAATGACAGTGGCAGTGAAGGAGTTAACCACTAGGGGGCGGGGGAGGAGTTAGTGTGACATGTGTGTTTTTTTTTTTTTTTTCACAGTAGGGGGCGTGGCTTTACGTCTGACCTCACTGAACGGCTTTCCCGATAACAGGGAACAGCCGATCAGTGACAGGCAGAGTAGGAAGCGCGGGGAGAGGTTTGTTTACACAGACCTCTCCCCGTTCTTCAGCTCTGTGACCCGATCGCCGGGACACCAGCGGCGATCGGGTCTGCTGGTCCCGCGGCCGCGGAGCTCCTGACCGGGTCGCGAGCATGACCCCACGGCTAGGCAATTAAAGGGGACGTACCTGTACGTGCTTTTGCCTAGCTGTGCCATTCTGCCGACGTACATGTGCGGTCGGGAATCGGTTAAAGATGGAGTCCGGTGAAAAACAAATACTGCAGCTGCTGACTTTTAAAATGACACTCACCTGTTGCAGGGTCCAGCGACGTCGGCACCCGAGGCCGAACCGTCCCTCGGTCCTCGGATGCTGCCACCGCCATCTTGGGTATGGGAATCAGGAAATGAAGCCTTGCGGCTTCCCTTCCCGGTTCCCTATTGCGCATGCGCGAGTTGCGCAATGCAATAGGAATGCTCTGCGCTGTCTCTGGGACCCCGTGTGTTTCCCAGCAGACAGCGCGGCAGGACAGGAAGAGGCATAGACTCCCGTGGTAGTCTATGCCCAGAAGTGGAAGTATCTGCACCCCCTGAAAGGTGCCAAATGTGACACCGGAGGGGGGGAGGGTTCCGATGAGCGGAAGTTTCACTTTAGGGTGGAACCCCGCTTTAAGTGGTTAAACAGGACTGTAAATTAACCATTTTATTGACAGGGGCTTAGACTGGTGTTCAGAGAGGTTTAACAAAGCGTGTCTGAAGCCATGTTTTGAAGCAAGTGTAAACAAGCCCTTAAGGCTACAGATAATTAACTTGAAAATAATTTTCTTCCTAAAGTAGTATGGCCAAAGCTCTTTTGGCCATACTACTTCTGTGGGTCACAAGGGTGCACGTAGTTCTGCACTCCTGTGACTCAGATTAAACTGGGCTAAAGTCTGCTGTCTGCTGATGTCAGAGCTGGTCTCGACTCTGCAGGGATCCTGAAAATATTGTCCAGATCTTTCCACAAGCCTGCCTGGCAGCTAGGTCTGTCTCTTGGCATGCCACGTAGAGACCGAGCCAGCCTCTTTCACCCCCTCCACAACCCAGGGCTTCAGTGAGTGCTGGAGGGGCAGAGCAGAGAGCCGATGACTGACAGTCATTGGCTCGCTGAAAATCAAGAACTGAGCAATCGCTGATCTTTGATCCAACCAATTCATCAAGCCACTTTTTTTTTTTTCGAACAGTATATTTATAAGTGTTTTTTTGTTTTGAGCATAAACACTCTTAAACAGGGTGTACATGGGGATTTTTTTTTTCATTTAACCAGCGGGTTCTGCAAAAAAGTCTCACAGATCCCCGCATCCACACAAGCGATGTTGTTTCAGGGATCTCTCCTGCTGCATTATTGTAGTCTGATAGTGGGCACCCGTGTTTCCCCCATTCGTGAGATTACACTGATCGGCTCTGCAGCCATGGGACAAATTTCTGTATGTGCATGCCCAGCTTTACTAAAATGTTTTTAAAAAAATTTGAACTTAAAGCGGGACTGTACTGAAAAAAAATTTTTTTAAAAGCCAGCAGCTACAAATACTGCAGCTGCTGACTTTTAAAAAATGGACACTTACCTGTTCCAGGGTCCAGCGGTGTCGGCAGCAGAGGCCGATCGATCGCTCGGCTCCCTGCTGTAGCCGGCGCCATTCTCGGTGAGGGAATCAGGAAGTGGCTTCACTTCCCAATTCCCTACTGCGCATGCGCGAGTCGCGCGGCGCAATGAGAATCTTCAGCGCCGTCTGCCGGGTCACGTGTGTGTCCCGGCAGACAGCGCGCCGGGACAGGAGGTGACGTAAACTCCCGTGGGAGTTTATGCCCGGAAGTGGGTGCAGATACCTGTCTTAGACAGGTATCTGCACCCCCCTCCCCCTGAAAGGTGCCAAATGTGACACCGGAGGGGGGGAGGGTTCCGAAAAGCGGGAGTTCCACTTTAGGGTGGAATCCCGCTTTAAACATGATAGGAATTTGGAAATGTATTTAAACCTGTATAGACTTTCCAGTAACTTTTATTTTATTTATTCTTTTTTCCAGTCGTCTTCTTTCAGCAGCATCACAGACTCGACTATGTCTTTAAACATCATCACAGTCACGCTCAATATGGGTGAGTGTGGTATACTGATTGACTCCCCCTTTTCCCCAGCTTGTCCAAAACCATGTCAACAGTTGAAACATATCTTCCATCAGAATGTGTTGGTTCTGGTGGGGTATCTATCAGTTTGACCCAAAAAAGACATTTGTAAGTTTTTCAGACTTAAAGACACCAGCTAGTTTGTTAATTTCTGTGTATTTCCTAGACTTATCTTTTATTTCTTTGTGTTTTTGTTATTTGCTGTTAATTATTTTCCTGTTGTGTATTATCTGTGCAACTAGAAAAATACAACTTTCTGGGCATCAGCATCGTTGGACAAAGTAATGAACGTGGGGATGGAGGAATATACATTGGTTCCATCATGAAAGGAGGAGCTGTGGCTGCTGATGGGAGGATTGAGCCAGGAGATATGTTACTGCAGGTGCTTGTTACATCTAGATTTATCCTGCAAAGAAAGCAGTATTGGGACTCATGCACACTCCAGCTGTCAAAACGCCTGTTTTGTATAGGTTTGAAAATTTTTGCTGCCCATAAACGCTTATCTATATTAGCCTATGGGGGTTATTTACTAAAGGCAAATCCACTTTGCACTACAAGTGCACTTGAAAGGGCAGTCGATGTAGATCCGAGAGGAACATGCAAGGAAAAAAAAAACGCATTTTAGCTTGCACATGATTGGGTGATAAAATCGGCAGAGCTTCCCCCTCATTTCAGAGCTACAGCGACTGCACTTGCAAGTGCACTTTCAAGTGTACTTGTAGTGCAGAGTGGATTTGCCTTAAGTAAATCAACCCCTATGTGTCCATGCACACATAGCCGTTTAGAGGCAGGGGCATTTTGGGGCAGAAGTCTGAACGCACCAATATCGCATTCAGGATAGGCGCCTTTGGGCAGAATTGACACCCGATGCGTCTATATGCTAGGTGCATTCATTAATTTCACTAAAATGGATGAACACTCAAATGCTTGATGCACCTAAATGTGATTTTTAACACTAGTTTTCTTCTGCCAGGAGAAAAGCATTAGAGGAGCATAGTGTGCATGAAGCCTTAAAGAAAACCTGTCAAGGGAGAAATATGTAGGTTGCCATTAACAAACTGTCGGCAAAGTCAGTTGCTCAGCTGTCATGCTGATACTTTGGCTTTGGTACTTTGAGTCACTGACCCAGATCAAGTATAGCTTGCTACAAACTTTCTCTGGACATTCCCATGACATGTTATTTGGCTCTACATTGACCCAGTGTTTATATTTCTATTAACAAGTTTGCCCTTTGGTCTTGTGGCACAAAGGCGTTATTTTGATAGGTAATGCAGTACACTTTGATTTAATTAGTACGCTACTGCAAGTCCTGTACGTTTGTCCTCCGAGCAGCAGGTGGAGCTGTTGCGCTCACAACCGATCTGTCTGGATTCTGTTGATTTATGGCTTATGATGCTATATAATCACCAGTGGTGTTTCCTGCGCATTGCCTCTACGATTAAGCCCTGAAAAGGGACGCAATGTGTCTGAGGCATTCTCTACAGGTGGAGAACAGGAGTTGAAGCCATCTTTTACCAATTTCGTTGTAATTTATGAAATATGGAGTCGGTGTCTGTGTACAGACAGGCACCATTTTGTTGAAGCAGAACTTGTAGGCCATCTATCATTTTATTTTTTACCAAAAGTTGTTTTTTTTGTGTGTGTGCACCAAAAATAATTTTAGTGTACTTTTTTTTCTCAAAATAGACATTTGTGAACAGTCATGAAAATATTGTGCATCATAATTTGAAACTGCTGTCATTTAATTGTTTTCTATCACAAAATGTGCACCTTTCTTGTGGAGTCCTACAGAACTGAAATTAACCAGGTCCTGCATCTTTGATTTCTGCAGGTCAATGACATAAATTTTGAGAACATGAGCAACGATGATGCAGTCAGAGTCCTTAGAGAGATTGTGCACAAACCAGGGTAAGCCTTTATAGAGGTAATTTTATTTTTTATATAGATGGATATTTTTTCTTAGTTACATTACAGATGGAACGTACAAGCATTCCTCACAGCAACTCAGCCCTAAATACTTTGGTAAGCATAGGGCAGAGTCCCACATATAGCAATTGAGAAGCTTAATGTCACTCAAATAATCTAATCTAGTCCTCTAAAGCGGATGTGAACCCTTTCATATACCCAGTGAAATGACTTGGCTTAGGTGTTACACAGAGATGAAACAAATCTGTCTACATAAGGTGTACCGGTTTATATGCAGCACCCTCTTCTCTGCATCCTTTCAAAGTCCACAATTTTATAAATTTTGTCCAAGCATTGAGGAAAAGGAGCAGAGCTGAAATTGCATTCTGCACAGCTCTGTGAATAGAACTCTGACAGCTGATTGGCAGGAAGGGTCACACCCCCTTACACAGCACACAGGAGTAGGGCTAAGTCTGTCAATCCACTTTGTCGGTTCCTCCCCTTTTTCCCATTTTCTCTTGGAGTTGGAAAAAACTTCAATTATGCTGATAGCAGAGGAATGAAGCAGCAGACATAAATGACACTTGGTGCTCTTAATTAAGACAAGTATGCACTATAGACGGATATGCTTTGTTCATATTTCATGAACTGATGTTTACAACCACTTTAAGTATTTAAGGTACAATATGTCTTGTATAAGGACTGTCTACATTTTCCTGTTGCCGTCTACTGCATGCAGGGAGAGGGAGTTGCAATCTTTGTTATGTAGCCATACATATTTCAAACTGGACTGTTAGATATTACACCTGGGAGCATATAAGCTTGGGGCTGGCTGGGTATGCAGCTATCATAAATTGATATGAAAATTTAGTTATGGACGTCTTAGAAGTCAATTTGATTTATTTTGTAAATCATGGGTAAACCTTTATTTGTCCTTCCTGCGTTCTTATTTGGAATCACAGCATTTTACACCAGCCACAAATAAAGAATGGGGACAGGATAGGCCCCATTCACAGAACAATAATAATATATTTTATTTATAGTGCCCTTTTCATCAAAAGATCTCGAAGTACTACAAGTTAAAAACAAAAAAGAAAAATAAGCAGTTTATACAATAAAACGAACATCTAAAAGGGACAAAAAGCTTTGTTAAATAGAAATGTCTTAAGACCTTTTTTTAAAAGAATCAGTGGATTGAGGAGCCCTCAGTATCGGGGCATTCCACAGGCACTGGGCAGCTGCACAAAAAGGCCTCGTCTCCCATTGTCCTGAGTCTGGTTCTGGGTATATGAAGGTTTGAGTGAGTGGAACGGAGGGAACGTGTTGTTTTTTGTAGTTTTGAGAAGTTCTTTAAGTGGGTGGGGTGGGGTATGTCCATGGATGCATTGGTGTGTGAGGAGGGAAACCTTGTACTCAATCCTAGTGGAGACAGGAAGCCAGTGGAGTGAACAGAGAATGGGAGTAATGTGCTCATGTTTCCGCACTCTCATCAGGATCCTTGCAGAGTTTTGGATGTACTGAAGCCTCTGCAGACTTTCTAGGAATCCCAATGAGAAGTGCGTTGCAGTAGCCCAGTCTGGATGAGACAAAGGCATGAACCAGCTTTTCAGCATCTGAGAGGGAAAGAATGGGTCGAAGTTTACAGATGTTACAGAGATGGTAGAAAGACGTCTTGAATAGGTGATTTATATGGGCTTCAAAAGTGAGTTGAGAGTCCATTTTCACATCAAGATTTGTAACTGTTGATGAGAGGGGGAGGTTGGAGCCAGAAAATGTAATACTGGTTATGGATGATAATTTGGTCTGGTAAGGAGTTCCAATCAGAATGACTTCAGTTTTGGAACTGTTTAACCACTTCAGCCCCGGACCATTTGGCAGCCAAAGGACCAGAGGTCTTTTTTCAATTTTGCACTGCTTTAACTGGTAATTGCGCGGTCATGCAATGTTGTAACCAAACGAAATTTGCGTCCTTTTCTTCCCACAAATCGAGCTTTCTTTTGATGGTATTTGATTGCCTCTGTGATTTTTTATTTTTTTGCGCTATAAACGGAAAAAGACCGCAAATTTTGAAAAAATATATATTTTCTAGTTTTTGTTATAAGAAAAATCCAATAAACTAAATTTTAGTCAAACATTTGGGCCAAAATGTATTCAGCCACATGTCTTTAGTAAAAAAAATGCCAATAAGCGTATATTTATTGTTTTGCGCAAAAGTTATAGCGTCTACAAACTAGAGTACATTTTCTGGCATTTACACCGCTTTTAATTTATGACTGCCTTTCTCATTTCTTGAGGTGCTACAATGGCAGGGAAGTACAAACCCCCCCCCCAAATGACCCCATTTTGGAATGTAGACACCCCAAGCTATTTGCTGAGAGCATGTTGAGCCCATTGAATTTTTTTTTTTTTTAGTCCCAAGTGATTGAATAAAGACAAAAAAAAAAGTTGTCACTAAATGATATATTTTCTCACACATGCCATGGTTATCTGTGGAGATGCACCCCAAAATACATTTTGCTGCTTCGCCCGAGTATGGGGATACCACATGTGTGGGACTTTTTTGGAGCCTAGCCGCGCACGGGGCCCCGAAACCCAATCAACGCCTTCAGGGTTTCTAAGGGTGCAAATTTTTGATTTCACTCCTCACTACCTATCACAGTTTCGAAGGCCATAAAATGCCAAAATAGCACAAAACCCCCCCAAATGACCCCCCATTTTGGAAAGTAGACACCCAAGCTATTTGTTGAGAGGCATGGTGAGTATTTTTACAGCTCTCATGTGTTTTTGAAAATGAAGAAAGTAAAGAAAAAAAAAATTTTTTTTTCAATTTTCAAAACTTTGTGACAAAAGCGAGATCTGCAAAATACTCACCATACCTCTCAGCAAATAGCTTGGGGTGTCTACTTTCCAAAATGTGGTCATTTGGGGGTGGTTTGTGCCATCTGGGCATTCCATGGTCTCCGAAACTGTGATTGGCATTGAGGAGTGAAATAAAAAATTACACCCTTAGAAAGCCTGAAGGCGGTGCTTGGATTTTGGGGTCCCGTACGCGGCTAGGCTCCCAAAAAGTCCCACACATGTGGTATCCCCGTACTCAGGAGAAGCAACAGAATGTATTTTGGGGTGTATTTCCACATATGCCCATGGCATGTTTGAGCAATATATCATTAGTGACAACTTTTTGTAAAAAAATATATATATTTTTTTTTTTTCATTATTCAATCTCTTGGACCAAAAAAAAAAATATTTAATGGGCTCAAATTTTTACAAAATTTGGGGTTTATTTGGGGTATTTTGGGGGGGGGGAAAATTTTGTTTTAACACAACATTTAAAACTTTGGAAAAACCCCCTTTTTAAAACCTTTTTTTTGAAAAAATTTTTTTAAAATTTTTTTTTTTTAAAAAAATATTTTTTTTTTTGCAAGAAAAAACGTTAAAAAATTAAAAAATTTTTTTCAAAACCCAAATTTGGGGGTTTTTTTTTTTTTTAAAATTTCCCTTTTTTAAAATTTTTTTGGGAAAAAAAACTTTTTTTTTTTAAAGATAAAAAATATTTGCCAAATTTTTGATAAAAAAAAATATGATCTTACCGAACATTTGGACAAAACACCTTTTTTAAAGGGAAAAACCCTTTCGAAAAAACATAATTTTTAAAAAACTTTAAAAAAATTTTTTAACCCCGATTCCCGGGGGGTTTCTCAAAAAATTTCCCCCGTTTATTGCGGTAAATACCCCACTGGTTTCTTGCGAAAGGCCCCCTTTTTTTTTTTGGAAAAAGGGGGGGGTTTTTTTTTTTTTTTTTTTGTTTTTCTTTTTTTTTTTTTATTTTATTTTTAAAAGTTCCCCATTTTTTTTTCTTATTTTCTTTTTTTGTTACCGGAAAAAAACTTTTTTAAAAAAAAGGATGACTTCTTTTTTTTTAAAAAAAAGGGTTTTAACCCCAAACCCTTTTTCCCCAAGCTTGACCCAACCCAAAAATCTTTAAAACTTTTCCCAATTTCCCAATGGTGGGGTTTATGCCCAAATTTTTAAAAACCCCCATCCCCCCCAATATGGGGGTACATGCCCCCTTTTTTGCCAAAAGGGGGGATTGGGGAAAAAAATTTCCTCCTTTTTTCCCCATATATGGGGGTTTTTAAAAAAAAGTTCCCCCCCCTTCCCCCTGTTTGGCATTTATGTTTTTTTAAGTGGTGGGGAAATATTACACGTTGGGTGGGGTTTTTTTTTTTTAAAAAATTTGCGAAAAAAAATAAAAGGGGCCAACTTTTAAAAAAAAAAACCCCAAAAAAAAAAAAAAAAAAAAATAAAAAAAAAAGGGGAAAAAACAAAAAAAAAAAAAAAAAAAAAAAAAAAAAATTTTTTTTTTAAAAAAAAAATTTTTAAAAAAAAAAAAAAAAAGGGGGGGTTTTTTTTTTTTTTTTTAAAAAAAAAAAAAAAAAAAAAAAAAAAAAAAAAAAAAAAAATTTTTTTTTTTTTTTTTAAAAAAAAAAAAAAAAAAAAAAAAAAAAAAAATTTTTTTTTTTTTTTTTTTTTGGTAAAAAAAAAAATTAAAAAAAAAAAATTTTTTAACCCCTTAATATAATAAATTTAAGAGGGGGCTCCCCAAAAAAAAATTTTTCCCGTAAATGGTCGGATTTTTTTTACCAAAAAAACTCATTAGGAAAAAATCCCCCCCCAGCGGCAAAAATTTTTTTTTTTAACGTGGGGGGAAATCCCTTACAGGGGAAAACTTTTTTGATCGGGGGGAAAGGGGTTTTTTTTAAGATAAAAAAACCCTCAAAAAGGGGGACCCGAAAAAAAAAAGGTTAAAATAAAAACCGAAACAAAATTTCCCCAAAAAAGATGTAAAACTTAAAAAATTAGCAAAAAGAAAAAAAAGCCAATGGAAAAAAAAAAGACAATTTTTTTGTTTTTTTTAAAAATTTTTTGGGTTTTTTTTTTTTTTTTATTTTTTTTTATTTTTTTAATTTTTTTTTTAAACAAATTTTTTTAACGTCGGCGGGGCCAAAATTTTGGGTCTTTGGCCCTGAAAAGGATTTGGGAAATCTTTCCCTCACTTTCCCCAAAATTTACTTTAAAAACCCCCGGAAAAAGGATTTCAGGCGGGGAAAAAACGGGTTCACGCCACACCCCCTTGGTACAAAAAGAACTTTTTGGGGGGGGCCCTTGGGTAAAACCGGGGAAAAGGTAACCTTCATAAGCCGGGCAATTTTGGTTTAAAGGGGAGGGGGGCCCCCGGAAAAGAATCTTCCCTTTGGAAACAAAAAAACCCCCCCCCCCAAGCTGTAAGCCTGACCGAAAAAAAAATGGAAAAAAAAAACTTTTTTACCAAGCGCGTTTCGGAAAATGGGCCGCAACAAATGTTTGGGTACCCCCCAAAAAGGTTTAAGTGGAAAAAGGGGGGGTTTGTACAACAAAACCCCCCGGGTGTCTGTCTGAAGAAGGGGGAAGAACGAAAAAACCTTTCCCCCCCATTACACGGGCAAAATTTTTACCTTCAGGGCCCCCCCCCAGCCAAGGGGAATTAAAAAGCGGGGAAAACCCCCATTGGGAGGGTTTAAAAATTGCAAAAGTGAAAAAGGGCAGTCGGTAAAATTGTCCACTACAATGGACCCTTTTCCAAAAAGGGGAAAAAATTTCCCCTTCTTACGCTCCCCTTTAACGGTTCCCGGTGGGGATACTTTTTCCCCAAAAGGCCCACGATGCGTTCCCTGCAAAGGCTTTTGGTTGACCCCGTTTGGCCCTTGTGGAAGGAACTTTTTACGCGGCAGAAAAAAATTAAAGGGACTCGAACAACAATGTTTGGGGATAAAAACCCAAAAAGGGGCAAAAGGGGGGAAATTTTAAAAAGGGGGGGAATTTTTCCATCAAAAAGGGGGGTCCCCAACACGGTTTTTGGGGCGACTAACCCCAAGCTTTTTCGTGCCCGGGCAACGGGGAACCGGGCTTGGGGTTTGGGGGGGAAAAAAAGGTCTTTAATCCCAAAAACTTAAATTTTTCCGTTAATTTGGGTTTCCCCTTTTTTTTGGGGGAAAAATTGGGATTACCATTATTACCCGGAAAAATTCTTTTGGGCCCAATGATCAAAACTTCCAAAAAAACGTAAAAATCGGAGGTTAAAAACCGTTTTTCCCCAAACCGGGGGGGGGTGGGGGGTAGGGGGTTAGAATGGTGGGCCCCCCCCGGTTGGCATTGGGGAGGGGGAAAAAAAGGGGGGGGGGGGGGGGGGGGGGGGGGGGGGGGGGGGGGGGGGGGGGGGGGGGGGGGGGGGGGGGGGGGGGGGGGGGGGGGGGGGGGGGGGGGGGGGGGGGGGGGGGGGGGGGGGGGGGGGGGGGGGGGGGGGGGGGGGGGGGGGGGGGGGGGGGGGGGGGGGGGGGGGGGGGGGGGGGGGGGGGGGGGGGGGGGGGGGGGGGGGGGGGGGGGGGGGGGGGGGGGGGGGGGGGGGGGGGGGGGGGGGGGGGGGGGGGGGGGGGGGGGGGGGGGGGGGGGGGGGGGGGGGGGGGGGGGGGGGGGGGGGGGGGGGGGGGGGGGGGGGGGGGGGGGGGGGGGGGGGGGGGGGGGGGGGGGGGGGGGGGGGGGGGGGGGGGGGGGGGGGGGGGGGGGGGGGGGGGGGGGGGGGGGGGGGGGGGGGGGGGGGGGGGGGGGGGGGGGGGGGGGGGGGGGGGGGGGGGGGGGGGGGGGGGGGGGGGGGGGGGGGGGGGGGGGGGGGGGGGGGGGGGGGGGGGGGGGGGGGGGGGGGGGGGGGGGGGGGGGGGGGGGGGGGGGGGGGGGGGGGGGGGGGGGGGGGGGGGGGGGGGGGGGGGGGGGGGGGGGGGGGGGGGGGGGGGGGGGGGGGGGGGGGGGGGGGGGGGGGGGGGGGGGGGGGGGGGGGGGGGGGGGGGGGGGGGGGGGGGGGGGGGGGGGGGGGGGGGGGGGGGGGGGGGGGGGGGGGGGGGGGGGGGGGGGGGGGGGGGGGGGGGGGGGGGGGGGGGGGGGGGGGGGGGGGGGGGGGGGGGGGGGGGGGGGGGGGGGGGGGGGGGGGGGGGGGGGGGGGGGGGGGGGGGGGGGGGGGGGGGGGGGGGGGGGGGGGGGGGGGGGGGGGGGGGGGGGGGGGGGGGGGGGGGGGGGGGGGGGGGGGGGGGGGGGGGGGGGGGGGGGGGGGGGGGGGGGGGGGGGGGGGGGGGGGGGGGGGGGGGGGGGGGGGGGGGGGGGGGGGGGGGGGGGGGGGGGGGGGGGGGGGGGGGGGGGGGGGGGGGGGGGGGGGGGGGGGGGGGGGGGGGGGGGGGGGGGGGGGGGGGGGGGGGGGGGGGGGGGGGGGGGGGGGGGGGGGGGGGGGGGGGGGGGGGGGGGGGGGGGGGGGGGGGGGGGGGGGGGGGGGGGGGGGGGGGGGGGGGGGGGGGGGGGGGGGGTGGGGGGGGGGGGGGGGGGGGGGGGGGGGGGGGGGGGGGGGGGGGGGGGGGGGGGGGGGGGGGGGGGGGGGGGGGGGGGGGGGGGGGGGGGGGGGGGGGGGGGGGGGGGGGGGGGGGGGGGGGGGGGGGGGGGGGGGGGGGGGGGGGGGGGGGGGGGGGGGGGGGGGGGGGGGGGGGGGGGGGGGGGGGGGGGGGGGGGGGGGGGGGGGGGGGGGGGGGGGGGGGGGGGGGGGGGGGGGGGGGGGGGGGGGGGGGGGGGGGGGGGGGGGGGGGGGGGGGGGGGGGGGGGGGGGGGGGGGGGGGGGGGGGGGGGGGGGGGGGGGGGGGGGGGGGGGGGGGGGGGGGGGGGGGGGGGGGGGGGGGGGGGGGGGGGGGGGGGGGGGGGGGGGGGGGGGGGGGGGGGGGGGGGGGGGGGGGGGGGGGGGGGGGGGGGGGGGGGGGGGGGGGGGGGGGGGGGGGGGGGGGGGGGGGGGGGGGGGGGGGGGGGGGGGGGGGGGGGGGGGGGGGGGGGGGGGGGGGGGGGGGGGGGGGGGGGGGGGGGGGGGGGGGGGGGGGGGGGGGGGGGGGGGGGGGGGGGGGGGGGGGGGGGGGGGGTTGGGGGGGGGGGGGGGGGGGGGGGGGGGGGGGGGGGGGGGGGGGGGGGGGGGGGGGGGGGGGGGGGGGGGGGGGGGGGGGGGGGGGGGGGGGGGGGGGGGGGGGGGGGGGGGGGGGGGGGGGGGGGGGGGGGGGGGGGGGGGGGGGGGGGGGGGGGGGGGGGGGGGGGGGGGGGGGGGGGGTGGGGGGGGGGGGGGGGGGGGGGGGGGGGGGGGGGGTTGGGGGGGGGGGGGGGGGGGGGGGGGGGGGGGGGGGGGGGGGGGGGGGGGGGGGTGGGGGGGGGGGGGTGGTGTTGGGGGGGTGTGGGGGGTGTTGGGGGGGGGGGGGGGGGGGGGGGGTTGTGTGTTTGGTTGGGGGGGGGGGGGGGGGGTGGGGGGGGTGGGGGGGGGGGGGGGGGGGGGGGGGGGGGGGGGGGGGGGGTGGGGGGGGGGGGGGGGGGGGGGGGGGGGGGGGGGGGGGGTTGTGTGGGGGGGGGGGGGGGGGGGGGGGGGGGGGGGGGGGGGGGGGGGGGGTGTGGGGGGGGGGGGGGTGTGGGGGTGGGGGGGGGGGGGGGGGGGGGGGGGGGGGGGTGGGGGGGGGGGTTGGGGGGGGGGGGGTTTTGGGGGTGTGGGGGGTGTTGAGGGGTGGGGGTGGGGTGGGGGTTTGGTGGGTTGGGGGTGGGTGTGGGAACACTGACACTCGGCAATTCAAATGAAAGCTGTTACAACAGTGTTCCTCGGCTCGCTGATGATCCAGCTGGCAATCCTCTTCCTCTCCTCTCTTCCCCTGCACAGGTAGGCGGCATTGATGGGCACAGGTGAAGCAGGGTTGATGGGCACTGATAAAGCTGGTAATATTTTTGTAACTTAATTCTGCATAAAACATTTAAGTGTCATAATATGAGATAATTTATGAGGGCGGAATTAAGGGTTACTCTCCACCAGTTGCCCCACCTAACTCCTACCCTGCCCCTAAGACCTGGCTAGTAGCTCAAGACCTGAAATTTTCAACCCCGTTATATCGCACAAAATGTTAATTAAACTTGGTTTAAAAAAAAAGGCCTGTAGTTTGAAGTATAGGGTTCTTTCCTTCTCCGTTAACAGCTGGCCATACACTGTTGACCCCCTCCCATCTGAAATCCAGCCATCTATTTAAAAATCAAAGAAAAATGTATTGGCCGAGCAGTGGCTGCATCAGATTGGATTGGCCAGGACTGTTGGCAAATAAACCTTTCATAAAAGAATTCTGAAAAGACAAATAGAAAAGTTAGCTGTCAGAATTCAGTTGCCTCAGTGGGCTATTCTTTTATCCTTGCATTATAGCATAAATCTTTATGGTAAGCTTTAGTCACACTCTACCAGAGCTGTTAGTGCTTCATGGGCCTTTCAATATACAACACCTATGTTTTAGTTTAGGCTTTTGTTCACATGCTTGAGCTCCACCAGGTGGATTTAGGACTCTTCTGATTCCAGTTTGGGACGTAAGGTGCTTCAAGCTACTCTCTTGAGCCTTCTGATCCTTTTTTGTTTTATTTGAGCATCGTGTTCTTTGAGCTGTTGGCTTCCCTTTAGTTGGACTGCTTTTGGTCATCCAAGTCATATTGATTTAAAGAAGTCTGTGTTCAGTCCTGTACAATCAGGAAAATAGGATATCCAAACTGTACAGGACATATAATAGATAATGGGTTATAATCAGCCGCCTACACTTGCAAAAAACTTGATAGAGCTGCCCCCAGAGCACACCATATAACCCGCCTACTCAATTAGACTTCAGCTTTTTTTGCTAGCGTCCTAGACCTGTTCTCTAGCAAATAATTTTTCCTTTATTACAATTATTTTTTTTAAACTTCTATCGAGATCTTACTGCCCTGAACTGTCTAGCAAACCTTCATTAGGTCCAGAATCATGGATATGGTAAGACAGGATTTCTATGCATTTACACCAGCTCCTGGTTTTTCAGAATCTCTTTTCTTGGAGGATTTTATTGAGGACACTAAAACGGGCAGCAGAAGATTTCTTGCCAAATGCCCTTTACTGTGGGCACACTAATTGACACAATGCCCTCTAATCTTGAGCTGACACATCCCTGACCTTTGTGTCCGATTAGTACCGTAATTTTAAAGTACAAAATAGTTTCGATCTCTTCTGCTGCCTTGCTCTTTGGTTTCCAATCTGCTAGCTTCAGACCGACTAAAGGAAGATTTTTTTTTTTTTTTTTTTTTTGCCACCTTGCACCAGACTCGAACGTAATTTTCCCCACGCACACGTTCCCGAAAATGTCTGTAATGCTAGGTGCTGTAATTGTCGCTGGCTGGAAACCATAGACCATCAATGTGTAGATATGTCATCGGCACATTCCTCAAAAGGTTCCAAAGCTTTATTCACTTGGTCATATGGTACACATCCGGCAACATTCCGGAGCCACACAGGGCCCCTTGGCCAGTCAAGTGACCATGTGAATTAAGCTTTGGACCCTTTTGAGGAATCCTTGGTGTGCTGATGAATTTCTACACTTTGCATCAGCTTCAGGTACAAGGAGTAGTTGTACCAGTTCCTGTTGCAGAACGGTTTCAAAGTTTCTATGTAAACCTATTCAAAGTCCCAAAACCAAATGAGCCCTCTGCACAATACTATACTTAAAATCTCCAAACCGATTTT
The DNA here is from genome assembly GCA_028564925.1 of Lithobates sylvaticus. NCBI lineage: Eukaryota > Metazoa > Chordata > Amphibia > Anura > Ranidae > Lithobates > Lithobates sylvaticus. Next base: position 349,429,612 of record CM053028.1, read on the forward strand.
GTGTTCCAAATTTCCAGATGGAATTAATGAGATCTATCATGGTAATGCAAGGGGAATTTGCACCCTTGGTGTTCACAAAAGTGCTTGCCCTGTATTTGGCTCCTTTACAAACCAAGGGGAAAGGTCACAAGTTACCTGGACAACCTACTCAGCCTGAAGGACTCCTCGGCCACAATCTTGTCTGCAAACAGCCTAAGAACAAATCAGTTTCTGCAAAGTTTTGGCTGGATAATCAACCTTTCAAAGTCTGCTCTCCAGTCCTTAAATCATCTTGAGTACTAAGGTATCATCTTGGCCACAGTCCCACATAAAGACTCTTATTTAAAAACTGCACCTTTTAGTTCGCTTCTGCATGAGGGTGTTCGGTTCTTGATGGTATTTTCCCTCTAAATTATTTCCCTTTGCCTAGTTTTGCTCCATACCTCTTCAATCCAATACGACATGGAACGAGCATATCCAATCCTTGAATCACACCCTGCTTGGTGTGCGATCCAAAGCTCAGTGACTTGGCGACTCTACAATTTAGCCCTTGAATTGGGGAATTTCTTTCCTTCACACACCCTGGAAGGTGATAACAATGGATTCAAAGCCTTACGGGCAGGGGAAAAGTTTCCTCCAACTGTCCATGGGGACCTGTTCCCCATATGAGTCAACACTTCCGATCAACATCCTGAAACTGAGAGCCACCAGATTCTCTCTACAACACTGGACCTCCCTTCTGCAAGGTCTCCCAGGCAGGGTACTGTTGGGCCATGCCACAGCAGTGGCCTACATACTGTCAGAGGGGCACCATAAACTAGACTGCCTTAAAATGTGTCTAAACCTTAATGCATAGTTTGCATTAAGGTAAAAAACTGTGCACTACCTAATCTACCCACCGCCATCCCTAAACACCTACCTGACTGAATCTCTGATCCAGTGCTGTCATGACTGCAGCAAAAAAATAAAATCTGATTTGATAAGAAAATTTAGATTAAATAAGAGTAAAAGTTACATTTTATTATCCCTTTACGAGAAACAAGTTTGATACCCTACTGGGTGAAAACTCGCATTCCTGGAGGGGACAACTGGCAGTTCGATTTCCTAAGCTGTCAATGCTTAGACCTGGGGAGTTGTCTCTGCACTCAGAGGTCTTTTTAAAAATCTGTTGCAGGTAGAAAAAAAAAACAAATGTAAACATCCTGGCCTTCAAGTTGAAGAAAATTGTAGCCAAGACCAGGGATCCACGACTGCTATGCAGCGCAAGATAGTGGAGGAAAGGCTTCCAGTTATTTTCATCACTAAAAATTGGTCCAGAAGAAAATGGTACGCAAACATACTAGGACATCTGGCAGATGATACCTGGCCTCTTCTAAGCAGATGAGACCTACAGAACCACTACTTACTTTTCCTGTTGCAAGGACAGGTAGCCAAGTCCCAGGGAATACTTTTTATCACTTGTATTTTGGCCTTTCTTCATCCTAGTCTTGACCATTTGGCCCCTGAATACCTTCAAGGTTAAGGTCTCTCAATTTTATTCCAGAAACCCTTTGCCTTACAATCTCTCAAGACTTTTCTTCAAGGTGTTGCACATATCACCCAATTCATTCTGCCGTGTCTCCTTTTGGGTTCTCACCCTGGTGCTCTCTGTACTTCAGAAACCTCCCTTGGAGCCAATTCTAGAGATTCTATTGGGAAAACTTGCTTGTAAATTTGCCTTCCCGGTAAGTAATTGCATCTAAATGGAGTGTTTGAGCTCACTGCTGTTCACTGCAAATAGCCCACTCTTGTTTTACAGAAGTATAAAGTTTAGAGACCAAAACCTTCCTTCATACCCAAGGTTGTGGTGTCTTTTTACCCTTATTAATATACAGGATTTATATAGCGCCAACAGTTTATGCAGCACTTCACAACATCGGGGAAGACCGTACAATTACAATACAATTACAATACAGGAGGGATCAGAGGGCCCTGCTCGTTGGAGCTTACAGTCTAAAAGGGAAGGTCAAGTGAAACAAAGGGTAGTAGCTGTTGGGGATGATCAGATGGACAAAATTAAAATTCAGTTGTTAGGTGTGGGTAGGATAGGCTTCTCTGAAGAGGAGGGTTTTCAGGGATCGTCTAAAAGCTAATGGAGTAAGAGATAGGACAGATTGAGTTCCATAGGCTTGGAGAGGCTCTGGAAAAGTCCTGGAGACTAGCATGGGAGGGGGTGATTAGAGAGCAGACAGTCTTGAGAAGAACAAAGAGTGATTAGGAGCAGAGCTGGGAGCAGAGTTGTGGATTGCTTTGTAGGTAGTTAGTATTTCGAATTTAATTCATTGGGTGAGCGGAAGCCAGTGGAGGGCTTGACAGAGGAGTAGCAGAGACAGAGCGGTTGGTAAGCTGGATGAGTCTGGCAGCAGCATTCATGATGGACTGAAGGGGGGATAGAGTATGCAGAGGTAGGCCAATGAGGAGGGATTTGCAGTAATTGAGGCGAGAGATGACCAGGGAGTGAATTAAGAGCTTTGTTGTGTCATTGGTTAGAAAGGGGCATTTTTTGGATATGTTGAGGCGGCAAGATTTGGACAGTGATTGGACGTGGGGCTTAAAGGAGAGTTCAGAGTCCAGGACTACTCTTAGGACCTTGTCATGTGGGGATGGGCTGATAGTTGTGCCATCAATTTTTACAGAGATCAGGGGAAGAGGCACGTGGGGGAGTAAAAATTATAAGTTTGGTTTTATAAAGATTAAGTTTGATGAACTGGTGCGACATGCGGACTGATATACCTGATAAAATAGTGATACGTGAGGAGACTGAAGGAGTGGGTTGAGGGGTAGAGCAATAAATTTGAGTGTCGTCAGCGTAGAGATGGTATTGGAAGCTGTGGGAGGCTATGAGCTGACCCAGGGAGGAGGTGTAGATTGAAAATGGGAGAGGTCCAAGAACAGAACCTTGGGGGACCCCAACAGAGAGGGGGAGAGGACGAAGTATAATTGTAAGTAACGCTAAAGTTGTAGTTAAATAAGTAGGTAGAGAACCAGCGAAGAGTACAGTTATGGAGACCAAAGGCGTGGAGTTTTTTGAGGAGGAGGGGGTGTTTGACCCTATCGAAGGCAGCAGAGCGGTCCATGAGTAGGAGTACAGAATAGTGTCCCTTCGTTTTGGCTGTTAGTAGATCGTTTGTTAGTTTTAGGAGAGCAGTTTCTGTGGAATGTTGAGGACAAAATACAGACTGAAGGGGATCAAGAATGCTATTAAGGTGGATGCTCAGTCGGTTGTAGACTAGATGTTCAAGGAGTTTGGATAAAAAAGGGGAGCAAGGAGATGGGTTAAGATTGGATGGGTCCAGTGAGGGCTGACAAGTGCATGTTTTAAAGAGTTGGGGAAGATGACAGAAGATAGGGAGAGATTGAAATTGTGGGTTAGAGAGTGTAGTATTTGCAAGGGAACAGGATCCAGAGGGCAGGTGGTAAGATGGATGTTGGCAAGTTAGTAACCTCGTCTATAGTGGTGTAATGATAGCATTGTACTTCCTTCCCTTTGTCATGAAATTACATGTAAATCGCCCTTTATGGCTCAGATGTGGTCATGGCCGTCAGTCTAGCTGAAAGCCACAGTCTCTAGTTGCAAAACTCAGTCCCTCATTGTCCTGCCTGTGGGCCCTTCTGCTTCCTGTTGCACCTTTGCTAGGTGGATCAGGTAACTAATTTCCAAGGCTTACGTCCTTAAGGGTAGAGTTCCTCCTTTCCCTTTCAGAGCCTATTCTGCAAAGGTTGTGGGTGTCTCTTGGCCTTTTCTACATGAAGCATCTTCTTCCCCAATTGCAAATCCATCACTTTGTATTCTGTTCACACATTTTTTAAGTTCTACTAGGTGAATATTCAGGCCTCTGCTGATGCAATCTTTGACCTCGAGGTGCTTCAAGCTGCTACGAGTTTATTTTTTTGGGGGATGGGAGGAGTTTCTAAACCTTGTTTTCTGTTTTGTCATGTTGCCCACTTCTCTGGTTTTATGCATGGATATATCCCATGGTCTAAAAATACAATAACTGTACAATTGGGATAATAGGAATTTTCACTTACCTGTAATTTTTTCTTGGAGTACTGTGTAGGATGCAGGCCCCTCTACTGTGTTGTTCATTCTCTATTGTTTGCTAAAATACCCAGGTTTCACTGAGGGGGCTATATGGTTTTCTCTTAAGGTGGCCCTAGCAAGTTTATATTTTGCAAGTGCCCAATCACCTGAAGGTAGCTGCATATAACCATGGTCTAGGAAGTCATGTACAGTACTCAAAGATAAGAACTTTACAGATTTTTTTTTTTTTTACCAGTAAAATGTTTTTGGTACATTACAGGACACTGTTCCCTGCCCTCTGTTTTTTTGATCTCGCTATTGCTTGCTAGAAAAGTGAGGCTAGCTCGGTGTGGGAGGGGTTTTATAGGTTGATGTCTCGGCAGCTTTTTTGTCACTGTACAATCACCTGAAATGAACTGCATATAACCCAGTTTTATTGATGTAAAGAAGCCGGTGTCCTGTACAGTGCTTCAGAAAACCATTTTTCATTGCAAAGTCAAAAGTCCTATAACCAATTCGTACAATACTGGGCACAAAATGTGTAGTCATAGACCAGGCATGTCCAAAGTCCGGCCCGCGTTCCGGTTTTGAACCGCCCACCTGGTTATTTGGACATGTATATCTTTTGTGGCCCCCAACGATCTCCCAGCATCGGGGCCACAAAAGATGTATATTCTGGCTGCCTTGGAGGGGACAGGGAGGAGGCGGGATGAGTGCCGTACACACAGGAGAATTTCCTGTTTACACGTCAGCCTCTGTAATAGGAAGTCCCGTCTCCTGCGCTGACATTGGACGACTGTTCTGTCCATCATAGGAGGCGGGACGTTGTATTAATGAGGCCGCAGAGAAAACAGGAGTTTTTCCTGTATGTAATCTTTTGGCGCTCGTCCTGCCCCCCTCCCTGTCCCCTCCGAGGCTGCCTTTGGTTGGGCATTAATCAGGCTGCAATGATGGTTGCTGCATTCCTGGCAATGGTGGGTGCTGCATTCCCTGCAATAGGGGGGGGGGGGGGTTGCATTCATGGCACTTGTGAGGCTGCAGATGTGCACTGACCCTTATTTTTGCTTCACAGTTCACAGGTGCGTGTTATACACCAATAAATACAGTATATCCAAATAACACGGCTAAGCTCATCTCTTTACTCGCACACAGCCACAAAGGCAAGAGATTTATTGTTGGGCAGTGTATTAGTGCTCGAACTAACACACTTAGAATTTTAATGGTTCAAAGAATGTCAGACAAAATGGTCGGCCCTCACACATGTTCAAAAAAGTTTGGACACCCCTGTCATAGACATAGGTTATTCTATTTTTTTTTTTTTTTGTCCAGGTTAAGTGGCTATCTTATGCCTGGGCATGTCCAAGTTCTGTCCCCCATGGTTTAGTGGGAGGAATGGCAATTTAGACTAAAACTGCCCAATTTCTGTTTTCCATCAGGTGTGTGTGTGTGCGCGCAGTGTCTTCCCCCTCTCTACTACTTGAGTTAAAGTGGTTGTAAACCCTCCTGGTGGGGGTATGCATAACATACTAGCTCATTATGAATTACTTACCCGAGAACGAAGCCCCCGCAGCCGTTCTAGTCTCCCCCTCCGGCTGGCGACTTCTATCCCGGAGGTTACTTCCGGGTATCTTGGCTCTAGCGCTGTGATTGGCCGGAGCCGCCGAGGACCAGCACAGTACAACTGAAGCAACGGCACGTACATGCCATTGCTTCAGTTGGCTTAAGTGCGCATGTGCCGCATGGCGTCGGCACATGCAAATACAGGGATATCTCCTAAACCATGCATGTTTAGGAGATATCCAGTGCAGCTCCAGGTAAGCCTCACTATAGGCTTGCCTGTAGTTAAAAGTGGTTGTAAAGGGTTTACAACCACTTTAAGCATGAATTGTTGGCTGAGGCAACTGTGTGTATTTAGCAAAATGCGGGCTGACAAATAATAAAAAAAAAACAAGTAATAAATTAAGAACTGAAAAAAAATCTCCAATGAAACGTCCCCCAAAAAGTCTAGCAAAGGAGCCTTTTGCATAGTACAAAATAAGTGATATGCAACATTTATATTTTTCTTATGTTTTGAAGTGTTATACTGTTTGTGTCAATTGTGGACTAAATGTTATCCTGCTTGAAACCTGTAATACATATGTGATAATGTACACATAATATTCTTTACAGGCCAATTACACTTACTGTTGCCAAATGCTGGGATCCTTCTCCACGTGGCTGCTTTACTTTACCCAGAAGTAAGTTCGTAGATTTAGCATGCTTGTGCCTTGGAAGTCTTGTAGTTTTTGTATTTTTACATCATACTTCACTTTCTTCTTTACAGATTTTAAAATCAGATTTAAATAGCTGGATCCACTCCACAGCCTGAGACTGCAGTTTTTCTTTTCAGGAGCAAGATGCCCTCACTTGTGTCCCAAATTTTTGTTAGGATATGCCGTAAGCCCAGCTGTGATGCTGGGCTTCCTGTCACCAGCTTCCGCTTTCTCTGTATACTCCTACAAATTTATACATTATATGGTAATCGCCCTATAATGTGTGCCCTGTAGGAATAGATGATGAAAGCTGAGGCTGTAGCCAACCAACAGCTGGGCTTTGAAGCTGATGGCTCCTGCAAAAGGCGAGGCTTCACCCAACTAAAAAATATATACTCTGTTACAGAACTGGGAGCTCAGTTCACTTGCGTTAAATACAGCATGGGTATTTGCGTTCAATTACTCATGTGGTATTTAAAGCAGTATTAAACCCAAAAGCAAACCTTTATTATATTGTAGCTTTCCAATTCATAGATGCGATGGCTGTATTAGTTTCCCTTTTTTAGCCTTTCTTCTATTTTCATCTGGTGATCTATCCAGCAAGTCAGTTTTTCAAAAGCACAAGCGCTCTAACAGAATGAATCAGTTTACAGGGATGAGACAAACCACTTAATATTGGCAGGGGTGATTAAAATGATCAGTAATTATTATTGTAAAACCTGTATCACAATATCACTGATCCTTCCATTTTTAGGACTTGGCATGTTGGGTTTCTATTTATTCAACGCAGCTTTGAGTGAATGGAACACATTTAAAAAAAATACACATTTTTTTTGGTAAAATATAAGATATCGTGTGTTTGCACTAAAATTCATTTTATATTTTTTCCTGAAAATATGCATTTAATAAACAGTTGTGCAAATCTCATGTCACTAAAAAAATTGTAAGACGTTATTTTTATTCTACAGCTCCTCTGCTTTCAGGAAATATATAATGCGTTGGGAGTTTAAGTAATTTTATTGCCAAAAATTAAGACTTTTACAGTGCAAAAAATAAAAAAAATTTGCTCTAGAGCCGAACTGGTTAAGTTCTCTCCACCTACTATTATTATTATTATTATTATTATTATTATTAGTGTTCTGCCCAGGGCTGAACTGGGATAAAAATTTGGCCCTGGACTTTATCCAGACTGGCCCACTTTACTCCAAACATCTGGGGTTGTCGCTTCAATCATCCCGGCACCATGGTGGTTATGGTGTCAAGATTATTGAAGCGCATTTTGTCAGGTAGGCTGTACAGGGCCCCGTGATTTCTAACAGCAGCCATGATGCCCACTGTAGTGGCTGTCGTGTCCGGCGCAAGATGGGACTCTGTGGACAGGGTAAGAGAAATGCACAGCGCCCAATACGCTGCTTATTTTATGGGGACTGATCGGGCCAGTAGATGCAGAGCACTGGTGTGTGTACTTCCACTTCCTGGTAGCGGTGAAACGCACGATGGTTTGGATGTGATTTTACCAGCCAGAAATGATGCAAGACGTGGGAGGCGACGTGGCCGTTATTTCCGGCTCATGACATCACCTCCACCCCATTGTGCGTTCCACTGTTGCCAGGAAGTAGAACTACACGCCGGTGCTCTACTGGCCCGATTGCTCCCTGTAAAATAAGCAGGAGTTTGCCACCCCCCTTAAAGTGCCACTTGGACCCATGGTTTCACCAGGTTCCATGGTCGTGCCGGCCCTGTCCCCTCCTTCACATTTGGCAGATTGGGTACCTGGTTTTGACCGGTACCCGCTCCCGTTTTCTGTCAGATAGGCACGGCGTTCTGAGTGGAAGTTCGCCCCTCCCCCAGCAGGCTTCTGGGACACGTCACAGGACTGCAGGACTGTTCACAAAGCGCAGCTCACGCATCACACCTGCTAGAAAACACCGATAATAAATTAGAATCACTTGCATAATTGAGCGATAGCGATTTGTGTGGAAATTCGTTATCAAACGCTAAATCTAATGACAGCGACAATTCTGCAACTGAGCAAATTTCAGTGTTTTTCATTAAATTATTTAATAATTTTTGTAGTTATTTATTATATTTTAATTTATGATTTTGTGTTTATCATACCCGGGATGTCTACTAGACTCTGGTTTGGACAGATTTAAGTGAGTTATTCCTAAGAATTGCAGGTCTACAATATAAAACGCCAAATTTCCCTGCAAAATAATTGTACCGCTTTCAGCACCTAAAACCAGAAAGAATCATACCACCAGGGAGGTTAATTTGCAGGGATTTCCTCTCACTTCCTGTTTGGGTATGGGAAAGGAAGTGAAATCTCTGTAATGGGACACAGATGGCAAAAAAAAAATGGGAAGCGTTATAAACCTCCTCCCATTACGCTGTCCAAAATGGGAGGAAAAAACATTTTGCCTGTAGTTCTACTTTAGGTTCGGTGGCTCATATGGCTTGAATGAGAAGTGATGGTTTACCTTTAACACACAAGCATTGCTGGCATAAATGCCTGTAAATATAGTAGGAAATCTAGTGCAGTTCATCTGCAGTTACATGCACATGTTTTTTGACAAGCAGTTTGCAACACAGGTATGTAAATAAAGCTTAAATGTTCTAGGCATCATACAATTATATTTTATCTCTAAAAATCTTGTGTTATTTCCACTTATTTGCCCTCTTTGCTTGTACGTGTTGTGTATCTTTAGTTTGACCAACGTGAACCGTTTGTCATACCTCCACATTGATGTATTTACAGTGGCTTGCGAAAGTATTCGGCCCCCTTGAACTTTTCAACCTTTTGCCACATTTCAGGCTTCAAACATAAAGATATAAAATTTAAATTTTTTGTGAAGAATCACCAACACGTGGGACACAATTGTGAAGTGGAACAAAATCTATTGGATATTTTAAACTTTTGTAGCAAATAAAAGACTGAAAAGTGGTGCGTGCAAAATTATTCGGCCCCTTTACTTTCAGTGCAGCAAACTCACTCCAGAAGTTCAGCGAGGATCTCTGAATGATCCAATGTTGTCCTAAATGACTGATGGTGATAAATAGAATCCACCTGTGTGTAATCAAGTCTCTGTATAAATGCACCTGCTCTGTGATAGTCTCAGGGTTCTGTTGAAAGCGCAGAGAGCATCATGAAGACCAAGGAACACACCAGGCAGGTCCGTAATACTGTTGTGGAGAAGTTTAAAGCCGGATTTGGATACAAAAAGATTTCCCAAGCTTTAAACACCCCAAGGAGCACTGTGCAAGCAATCATTTTGAAATGGAAGGAGTATCAGACCACTGCAAATCTACCAAGACCTGGCTGTCCCTCTAAACTTTCAGCTCAGACAAGGAGAAGACTGATCAGAGATGCAGCCAAGAGGCCCATGATCACTCTGGATGAACTGCAGAGAACTACAGCTGAGGTGGGAGAGTCTGTCCATAGGACAACAATCAGCCGTACACTGCACAAATCTGGCCTTTATGGAAGAGTGGCAAGAAGAAAGCCATTTCTCAAAGATATCCATAAAAAGTCTCGTCTAAAGTTTGCCACAAGCCACCTGGGAGACACACCAAACATGTGGAAGAAGGTGCTCTGGTCCGATGAAACCAAAATTGAACTTTTTGGCCACAATGCAAAACGATATGTTTGGCGTAAAAGCAACACAGCTCATCACCCTCAAACACACCATCCCCACTGTCAAACATGGTGGTGGCAGAATCATGGTTTGGGCCTGCTTTTCTTCAGCAGGGACAGGGAAGATGGTTAAAATTGAGGGGAAGATGGATGCAGCCAAATACAGGACCATTCTGGATGAAAACCTGTTGGAGTCTGCAAAAGTCCTGAAAGTGGGACGGAGATGTATCTTCCAACAAGACAATGATCCCAAACATACAGCAAAATCTACAAAGGAATGGTTCACAAATAAACATATCCAGGTGTTAGAATGGCCAAGTCGAATTCCAGACCTGAATCCAATCGAGAATCTGTGGAAAGAGCTGAAAACTGCTGTTCACAAACGCTCTCCATCCAACCTCACTGAGCTTGAGCTGTTTTGCAAGGAAGAATGGGCAAGAATTTCAGTCTCTTGATGTGCAAAACTGATAGAGACATACCCCAAGCGACTTGCAGCTGTAATCGCAGCAAAAGGTGGCTCTACAAAGTATTAACGCAAGGGGGCCGAATAATTTTGCACGCCCCACTTTTCATTTTTTTATTAGTTAAAAAAGTTTCAACAATCCAATAGATTTCGTTCCACTTCACAATTGTGTCCCACTTGTTGGTGATTCTTCACAAAAAATTAAAATGTTATATCTTTATGTTTGAAGCCTGAAATGTGGCAAAAGGTTGAAAAGTTCAAGGGGGCCGAATACTTTCGCAAGGCACTGTAAGTACCCTTCTTTCTTCTACCTTTGACGGCCCTTTGAGAGTCATTTGCGAATGATGGATGAGAATTTATGGATTCTAGCTTTGTTTTGCACTTGCATATAGTGTACAATATAAATGATATTCCAAAGGGTACATTGTGTTAGCATTCGGTAGCTCGCTGTATAACCATCTTGGCCAAGATTTTAATGGTTTTTAATTTTAAGATTTATTGATTAATAAAGTGTATTTTTTTTAGATTATCCAAACCTGTTCTGGTGTGTTGTATTGAGATGTTTGTTAATAACCTACAGAGGTTGTAGTCAGAACTAGGATTTTTATTGGAGGTTTATTGAAACTTTTATCACCTGCCATAGCCCTCCCCCCTATTGCTATCCATTCCACCTTCCATTAGTCTCTGACCTCCTGTGTCACTTATCTGTCCAATTATATTTTCCTCCCCCTTCAATCCTAGTTTTAAATACTGTCCTCTTACCATAAACCTCTCCCCTAGCACAGCAAGACCCCCTTTCATTTAGATGCAAACCATTTTTAGCATATGGGTTTTACCCCAATGAAAAATCAGCCCAGTGTTCTAAAAACACAAATGCTTTCCTCTTGCGTCCAATTTTGAACCATGCATTTAGTTCTTCAAGCCCCTGCTAACTTCATGTCTTGTGCATGGTGAAATTCAAATCTTTGTGACAATATAACCTTGGTGGTCATTCCCTTCTACCTGCAGCCTAGTTCTTTTTAAATTGATTCTTAAGGATCCTCCATCTTCATATATTCTGTCATTGGTCCAAACATAAACCTAGACAGTTAAATCTCGCTTACTTTAGCTCATTGTTCCTTCTTGTGGAGTCATTGCTCTTTGATGGTTTTCTTTTGTGGTGGTCTTGAGCACCAGGTTGATCCTCTTCAGCTTTCCCTAGAGTGTTGGCAGCTTCTCCTTGGTTGTGGAGGCTTCTTATCTGGTTCAGTTTTTGAAGTTTGTCCTTCAGGTGGTCGATTTGCAGACAGCTCTCAGTCCATTTTTATGGGCTTGTCAGGGGCAGGGCTGTTGCCCACCAATCCGTTTTACTACTTTTGGATGTCCTGACTGTTTCTAAAGTTCTGTACCCATCAATGGATGAGAAAGAAAAAATATTTGTTTTTGCCATAAAATCTGTTCCTTGTAGTCACATAGTCCTTGTTTTTGATTTGCCCTTCGTACTACCTTTACCTAAATTAGGCATGCTGGGTGGGGTGGGAGGAGGGGGGTGATAAACAGGGCTAAACGGCCTGTCTTACAATTTTTCTGTTTACCAGTGTCCAGGCTTCCTGTAGGCAGCAGTATAACCCAACTGTTTCTGAATTCCTGTGTCTTTCAGTAGACTCCAAGAAATGGATCTTATGGAAAGTACAGAAATCTTATTTTTAGTTTGAATAATTTTTATTGGATTTTAAACAAGCATAATAACAGAAGTGAGGTTTACAAGTTCAGTTATACAGTATGAAATATCTCAAGTCTATGGACTCTAATACAACACAGAGGTATAATCTTCTAGTAGTCCCAGAAGAATGCTCAGATTGTATTGAACTTTTGTTGCTAACGTGAACCTGGGACAAAAGGCAGGATGAGGGGAGTGGGCAAGGAGGGAGGAATAAAGGATACCGAAGTACAAACTCGGGTAACCAATATACCTGTTTAAATATTTTATACTCCCATTGCCATTTGGATTATGACAGAAATCTTATCTTTGGGTGGTCTTGAGTTTAGTCATTAAACTACTGTATTTATTGGCGTATAACACACATTTTCATCCTGAAAATCGGGTGCAAATAGTGTGTGCGTGTTATACGCCAATACTGCAATTTGGAGGGCATTGATCAAGCTGCATTGATGTGCAATTGTGAGGCTGCAGATGGGCATTGATCAAGCTGCATTGATGGGCACTGACCCTTATTTTGCTTCAAAGGGCTTTAATTAAAATTTTTGTTTTTTTCCTGAAACTTCCCTCCTAAAATGAAGGTGCGTGTTGTATGCCGATAAATACGGTATACTGTTTCAACACTGCCTTTTCGCGTCTCACTTTTTCTGCTTCAATAAATGCAGCTATCCATGCTTTCTTTTTTTTTTTTTTTTAATGTGCTCTTGTTTTACATTTTCTCTCATTAGGTGAACCAATCCGACCTATTGATCCAGCAGCTTGGGTTTCTCATACAGCAGCAATGACTGGAACTTACCCAGCCTATGGAATGAGTCCATCTATGAGTACAATCACGTCAACCAGCTCTTCAATTACAAGCTCTATCCCAGAAACTGAGCGTAAGTCTGATTTATACAAAAGTGGCGTCTTTCTGGTTAAATTATGGGAGGTGGAAAGTCACTTTTTAGAGTGACACTATACAAGAAATTAATTACTAGAAATGTGTATTATCTTCTGATTTGACATTTCTCGACATTTTCTATTTCTGTAAAGGTTTTGATGACTTCCACTTATCCATACATAGTGATATGGTAACGATTGTAAAAGCTATGAGCTCCCCAGAATCTGGCCTGGAAGTTCGGGATAGGATGTGGCTTAAGATAACAATTCCCAATGCTTTTATTGGTAAGTATGGAAATCCTGCTTAGAGTAGTGGTTAAAGGGGGAATTTGATCTTTTTTTTTTTTTTTTTTTTCCCCTCATTTAGTAGGTTGAAGTTCACTGCACACACAAGCTAGAACTGGAACTTCAGTCTAACAACAAAAATAATTGGTTGACTATTTTTTTTTTTTTTTTTTAACCACTTTTGTTTAAGTACTTCTGTTCCTCTACAATGCCACGAACATCCTCTAGTACTTATGTCAGCTTTACCATTTTTTTTCTCTCTCTAATTTGATGAAGATTATTCACTGTCAAATGAGTAATAATGTTAAGTGTGGCGATCTCCCCCTAGCACTGAGCGGTTTCTGTTTTTTCCAGCATTTCCCTTCGACACAAAGCCTGTCGTTAGACTAGCTTCTTACAGACAGCTGTACACACTGACCGAATGTTGGCCAGTTCCTGCTGAACCAGTTTGATTTTGGCCCATATGTACCCAGCATTAGTAGGTTGTGTTGAACTGGAAAATGGTTGTGCCAACTGCTTGGCAATGGTACAGGACTGGCTGTATATATTTGGATATTTTTGCATGTTACATATATGCCACGCCCTGACATGTATTGACCAAAAGGGGTTATGTCCGTCAACACATTATGAACCATTTTTTTCTGGGTCATCTTCCAGGATGGCTTACGAGAGAGGCAATTCCCAGGGCTGGTTCTATACTATTCTGCGCCCTAGGCTAGACCAACTACTTGCCCCCCCCCCCCTCAACATTTTAAAATCATTAGAAAATGATATATTTATTGGTGTATAACACGCACCCCAAGTTTAGGAGGAAATTTTAAGGAAAAAAAACTTACATTTAAATGCCCATCAATGCAGCCTTGCACAGCGTCCATCTGCAGCCTTGCACAGCGTCCATCTGCAGCCTTGCACAGCGTCCATCTGCAGCCTTGCACAGCATCTTTTGTATTAACAAGGTAGTCGTAAGAAGATGCTTAATAGTCTACATTGACCACACGCAAGGGCCGAGATCTACCTTTTAGTTTTAGTCTATTGGCCTAACAAAGGCAAGAGAGTTTTAAAAAAATGTATGGCAAGGTGGATAATTTTGCGATCCTAGAAGCTCATATGCATCTTGTCTGAATCCTCCTCTGAATATCAAGGCTCATTCCACCAGGGCAGTGTCTACTTTATGGGCAGAAGGAGCCATAGCCACAGCACTCCAGATCTGCAAAGCCTCGTCCTGGTCCAGCTTCTAAACCTTTGTGAAGCATTACCTGTTGTTGTAACTGCCCTCCAGCCAAGAACAAGCCTTCAGGAGGAAGGTACTTCAAGCAGTAGTCCCACGCTAATCAGGTAGTTCTTTTTTGTCCTTTCTCGTATGCCATCCTTTTAGAAGATCCAGGAAACAACGCTATTGCCTGTTAACTCACTTTCCAAAAATCTTCCAGGGTGGCATTCGTTCCTGTAAAGCATGGTCTCTTCAGATTTTGTTGTAAGCCTGTGCAATGCTGTGCTTCTAGGTTTAATGAAAAGTACATCAAGTGTTCACAATGAATGTCTTTTTTGTAAACTTGAAAAAGCATGTGCTTAAAATCTGCCCCCTGCATCTATGCATTAACCACACCTGTATATAGTACAAGTAGTACAGTACATACTGTGCACCCCTACACTCTGTATATAGGTTCAAGTATTATGCCCTTTCCACTGTTAACACCATATTGCCACACCCACACTTCACCACAGCATGCTGAACTTGTCACCTGAATGTTCTCCTCTGGGTTTCTTTTCTTGAGAAAGGGGGTCCAACCAGTGCATACAGGCCTATTGCATTCATAAAATGAAGCTGTCAGGAGGACTATGATGTAAACACTTAAATTACCCTATTAAAACGAAACGAAACTCCCAGGAATTCTCGCTGCCTCATTCCAGTGATGTGCTGGTAAAATTCGCTGTCATCCTCTCCCCGGCTACTTTCTGGTCCCGGGTTTTCGGATAGAGAATGGCATTATTCTCCGCATGTGCATGGGGGTTTGTCATTCTGGCACAGCTAGAGTGCGTTCGAAGTGCACGATGAGTTGCGCATGCACAGCTCAGCGTGTATTTAATTGTAGGCTGCAAACGATCAGGTTGTAGTAGGATGGGCTAGGCGGCTAATGGCTGAACTTCACAAAATGTAGATGAGAAGGAGATGATTTTTGATTTCACTTGTAAAGACACATGCAAAAAGTTCCCAAAAACACCTGCTTTTAAACTCTCCCCCTCCTTCCTTTGCCCCTTAAAGACAGGATGTATCGTGCTATATGCCGCTTGTTAGCTGATGTTTTAAGCAGATATATATGCAAAGTTTCAGGAAGCTCTGAAGGGAAGAAGTGTTTTTGCAAAAAGCTGTTAAAGGAGAAGTCCAACCTGAGCTCATTTGGCTGGGCTTCTCCTATGGGTCACAGGAGGACAACTCGTTTTGCATTCCTGTGACCCGTTTTCAGCAGAGAGCAGTCTGAAGTCCGCTCCCTGCTGACATCACCAAGATCAGTCCAGGCACCGCGCCATCCTGACAGTCTGGGTCGGACTGATGCCAGTCTCATCCTCTCAGCGAGCCGCTGAGATCCTGAGATGGCCGCTCCCCGCCCCTCCACAGCTCAGCGCTCCAATGAGCGTGGAGGAGCAGAGAGAAGTCTGTTTGTCCCGGAGTTATTCCTGTCTATCTCCCGCTTTAGGTAAGTGTTTATTATTGCAGTAGAGACATAGCATGTGTTTTTTTAGTTCCGCGATGAGTTTCCAAGAGCACTCCATGTCAGAGAAAGATTTTGCAACTTGCATCCAGACTTTGTCACAGATGACTTGGTTTTTGCTCCTGGAGAATATGAAAACACTTCCTCAAACTCATCCCTTTTTTTTTTTTTTTTTTTTTGGATACAGTGGGGATGTGCTAAAATCTTGGGTTTTTCTGTGTGCTTATCCGGAATAAAAAAGTGGGCGTCTTCCCTGCAAAGATACATTCTAAGCTTTTACCATTCTACCCGTTCTGTGATATTTGGGTGTGCTCCTCATCTGTAACGAGGTTACTTGTGTTACCACGATTTTCAAAGCACTTTAAAAAGATAGATATTCCCTCCACTTTTGTGTAAGCTTAAAATTTGTGTTGTGAAGTTTAAGTGCACGTAGTCTTTTACAGCAAAAGAGGCTATTATGGCTGTTGGTGTAACGTTACTCATGGCTTTTATTATTTTACAGCCTTATTCCTCCGCAGAAATATATTTATTTTCTTTTTATTATGAATGTTATTTTATTCCAGGTTCTGATGTGGTGGACTGGCTTTATAACCATGTGGAGGGCTTCACGGATCGGCGAGAAGCGCGAAAATATGCCAGCAACCTCCTTAAAGCTGGATACATCCGCCATACTGTCAATAAAATCACTTTCTCTGAGCAGTGCTACTATATTTTTGGAGACCTTTGTGGCAGTATGTATCATACTCCAACTTCTTTATTTGTGTACCACCACCATTTCTAGTACAGTGCCATCTTGTGTTTATAGTTTATCACCAAAAAGTGAATGTAATTACTTACTTCTCCCTTAACCCACAGACATGGCAAATCTCTCTCTTAATGACCATGATGGGTCTAGTGGAACATCTGATCAAGACACACTTGCTCCCTTACCGCACCCAGGAGCTGCTCCGTGGCCAATGGCATTTCAGTATCAGTATCCATTGCCTCATCCCTACAGCCCACATCCAGGTTTTCCAGATCCTGGATACAGCTATGGTGGTGGAAGTGCTGGTAGCCAACACAGTGAAGGTGAGCATGAAAAAAGACACACTTTCTAAAGCAAATACCATGTCTTTTAAAAAGTACAAATTATCCCAGCTCAACAACGGGGATTAAATCATTGAAGCAATATGTTAAGCAAAAAAAAGACATTTAGTACATATCTGCAAATCATGCACACTCCCCCTCCTCCTCCCACCCACCCTGTACCCAAATTAAATTTTTATTATTTTTTATACAGTTTTAGCTTTCTTTTGGTGCTATTTAATCACCACTGGGTTTTTTATTTATTTTTCATACATCATGGGACACAGAGTTAGGCCAATATTCATTACCTACTAGAGCTGCACAATTCTGGCCAAAATGAGAATCGCTTTTTTTTTTTGCTTAGAATAAAAAAAATTGCGATTCGCACGTAAAAAAAAATTTTTATTATTCATTAACCACTTTCAGACCGGACCAATTTGCAGCCAAAGGACCAGGCCCCTTTTTGCGATTCGGCACTGCGTCGCTTTAACTGACAATTGCGCGGTCGTGCGACGTGGCTCCCAAACAAAATTGACTTTTTTTCCCACAAATAGAGCTTTCTTTTGGTGGTATTTGATCGCCCCTGTGGTTTTTATTTTTTGCGCTATAAACAAAAATAGAGCGACAGTTTTGAAAAAAATGCATTATTTTTTATTTTTTGCTATAATAAATATCCCCAAAAAAATATATAAAAACTTTTTTTTCCCTCAGTTTAGGCTGATACGTATTCTTCTACATATTTTGGTAAAAAAAAATCGCAATATGCGATTATTGATCGGTTTGCGCAGAAGTTATAGCGTTTACAAGATAGGGGATAGTTTTATAGCATTTTTATTAATATTTTTTTTTTATTAGTAATGGCGGAGATCTGCGATTTTTTTTTTTTTGTGACTGCGACACTATGGCGGACACATCGGACATTTTTGGGACCATTGTCATTTTTTACAGCAATTAATGCATTTAAATGCATTGATTTCTGTATAAATGACACTGGCAGTGAAGGGGTTAACCACTAGGTGGCAGTGTAAGAGTTAAGTATGCCTAGGGGTGTGTTTTTTACTGTGGGGGGGCGTGGCTGTCAGCTAGTGAATGCTGATCTCTGCTCCAATCACAGGGAGCAGAGATCGGCGTCACTAGTTGCTAGGCAGAACGGGGAGATGCTGTTTATCTCGGCATCTCCCCATTCAGCCGCCCCGTGAGACGATCGCTGGGGTCCCCGCGGCGATCGAGTCCGCGGGGACCGCGATCGGACTCACGGGGGTCCCGCTCCCGGCGCGCTCCCGATGGCATGGACAGGCTAAAGGAGGGACTTATATATACGCCCTCCTGCCTGTACGTGCCATTCTGTCGACGTATATCGTCGTGCGCCGGTCGGCAAGTGGTTAAAGTGTAATTTTTTGCCAAAAAATTGCATTTGAACGACTGCTGCACAAATACAGTGTGACATTAAAATATTGTGACAACCACCATTTTATTCTCTAGGGTCTCTACTAAAAAAAAAATTTTTCATATTCTAATGTTTGGGGGTTCTAAGTAATTTTCTAGCAAAAAAAATTATTTTAACTTGAAACCAACAAATGTCAGAAAAAAGTTTAGTGTTTAAGTGGTTAAACTTCCCTCATTTACACACCAAAGTGTATTCATTTGATCTAAAGGACAAATCGTTACAATGTAGTTACACTGCCCGGTGTGTTTTTTTTTCTTTTGATGGCTATCCGCTTTAGCAGAGAAGAGAGAATTCTCTGCATAGAAAGAATTGGGAAATACTTTGTCAAGATCGCAACGTGGAAAAAATCGTGATAACGATTCTTAACGATTAATCGTGCAGCTCTATTACCTACTGGGTTATAATGCCATCTCTAGGTGAATGAACACTGGTACACAAAGTCTTAAACAGGAAGTGATGCCCTATATAATCCCTCCTATACAGGAAGTACATCAGTAGTAAGAGGCATGGTGAGCGTTTTAAAGTTGTAATTTGTCACAATTTTTTGGAAGATGAAGGAATAAATACTTTTCTTTTCCCACAAGTTCTTGTAACAGTACTGTGACCAGAGCAATACCGTGTTACCATAGTGACACTGTACTAATCTGGGTAGGTGATCAGGGTTTTTTTTTTTTTTTTATACAATATAAAAGCAATTTTTATGAATGGCATCCATCCATTTATTAATTCTGTACTATTGTGAAGCTGTGATTGGTCACAGCTATCGTATGGTACAGATGCACTGTGATTGGCCCTGTCTGTACCATGTGATTACTGTGACCAATCATCGATATCAACATACTAGTACACAATGAATCAAAACAATTTTGTGAATAGCAAGCGCTTACTTTATGCTCCAAGTGCTATAATACTCTTTAGTGTATACAAAGAATATGCATTTTTATAGCTAGTGTAGCTCCCCTTTAACAACTTCCCAACCGGGCAATAGACAAATGACATCCTCGTGGGAAGTGGAATACCGGTGTTCTTGCCTATTGCTGCAGGTATTATTTTTTTCAGCTGGCGAGTCTCTAATCGATAAAAGCACTCCAAGTGGCAGATTAGTTGCTGGATCACCACTTCCTGACGGTTCTCGGGCTTACTTGGATGATCGGTAGCACGAGAGCCGATCCGGCGGCTGCTGGTAACAGACATGAGCGGAGGTAAGATGACCTCCGCTCATCTGTATGGTCAAGGAGGACCGGGCAACGCCATGGCCCAATGTAAACAAGGCTTTTTTATTTTATTCTTTTAAATCTAATGCTTTACATCAGGGGTGCCCAACCTTTTGAAGAGTGAGGGCCATTTAAGCGACTGGGTAACCAGTCGCGGGCCACAATGAGTGGAGCGGGCGGATGACATGCATACTGCAGAGCGGACATGGACGCAGCCCACTTTACTCTATGGGCCCTCCGATCTGCCCAGACATAAGGGGAAGGATCCCCTTCTATTTTTTTTTTTTTAGGAGATCGAATTGGAGGTAGGCGGGTGTAAATGGACACAAGTCCGTTTGCATCTGCTGCTTCATAGAGGTGAATGGAGGGTCCGATTGGGTCGGACTGATCCTGTAAAAGGGGCCTAGGGCTGCTTTCACAATGTTGTGCTGCGGTTTACCCACACCGTGGGTGCAGTGCACTTGTGGATTTCCTGCGGGTTAGCTGCACTTTGCCATAGAATTCTATTATGTCCTGCATGTGTGGCGCACTTTCAGAAAGCAAGCCAAACCTGCATGTAATTACAGAAGTCTATGGCTCAGTGAAGGTAACCCACCGGTACATTGCGCTGCACCTGCGGATCAGTTTGAAAGCAGTCCAGTAACTAATGCAGAAGCTATATATATATATATATATATATATATATATATATATATATATATATATATATATATATATATATATAAATATATATATATATACTGTGATTTTAGTAATCAACTGACCTATAATAACCATCTTCCATTCAGGTATTGTCGGTTGTTGCTGTCCCAGGCAGAGCACATTTGGTATCACTCCCCCCTGTGACAGGAGCCAACGCTATACAGGAAGCATCAGCTTATGCGGCTCCGCAGCCGCTTGCTTCCTCTACTGCTCGCTTCATTCACAACAGTGATGCTCTGGCATAGTGGGTCGGGAACCCAAGATCTGGGCTTGCCAATCCACCTTTACAGAGCAAGAGGTCGTGGGCCACATCAGAGGGCTCCGCGGGCCACTGGTTGGACACCCCTGCTTTTACATTAGAGGAGAAATGTGGAGTCTTATGACCCCATATCTCTCCAGAAAGAGATCACTGCTTATTTCTATCACAAGGGATGTCTACATTCCTTGTGATAAGAATAAAAGTTCTAAAAAATGTTTTTTTTAAAGGGACGGTGTAAAAATGTAATAAAAGAGAAAAAAATTTCAAGCGCCCCATACCCCCCCCCCCCCCCGCTCACGTGCAGTGGTGGTGAACGTATACGTAGGTCACGCCCATATTTGTAAATGGTGTTCAAAGCACACATGAGGTATTGCTGCGAACATCGGAGCAAGAGTAATGGTTCTAGCACTAGATCTCCTCTAACTCCAAACTGGTAACCTGTAGAGATTTTTTATGTACTGTAATTAGGCGCCATTCCACAATCGTGCACAATTTTAAAGCCTGATGCGTTGGGTATATTTACTCAGCATAACATCATTCATATTTTACAAGAAACATTTTTTTCAATTCGTTAAACGTTTTTTTCCCGGCATTTTTGAATACTGTGGATTTTTTAAAAATGGCGCCACTTCCGGCTTACTACATCTGACACCCGATCAATGACGATTCTTCCCTTGTTCGGGTGTCTGGCCAGCATGCTGGCTCGGTTCTCCTGGTGGGATGGGACAGCTCAGCGAGGCACGGGGGGAGGGGGGTTATTTTCCGCTCTAAAACTTTAAGCACATGGTATCAGCCCTGCGTACTTTTTGATTCATTACTAAACACACAGACCTCTCCTTTTATTCTAACCCAATCTCCTTAACCTTCCTTGAGCACAGTTGATTTTTTCATATTTTTGCCAGGTTTTGTTACTCGATGGACTGACTGATTAATGCCTTACCAGCAACTTCCAGATCCGTTACCCTCAATGTTTACCTTTTTGGTACTGTACTCAGACCCTGTGGCAGCAAGCCCTGCCTGTAATGTTTGAATTGAACATTGGATCCTGCACAAGGCATTCACCATGGCATGTGGCGCAATGAGTGTAGTTAGCCGCAGGGTTGCTATACAGGTCCAGAGCCCTGGTCCATTCCTGTAGCACCCAGAACCCTCCTGTGGTTCTATTTTAATTAGACCCTGCTATTTTAGTAGACCCTTATTTACACTCTGAACCTCATCCCAAGGTGCCTTGAAAACCTTTTAACTACTAGGTCCAGAGCCTAATTCTTTGAACCACTTGCTCAGTCAGATGCTGTTGCTCACACTTTTCCCTTTGGTTGATCCTTCATCCTACTTGGGCCTTTCCCCGATCTTGGACATCTGGGGTTTCTGGGTTTAATCCTGACATCATTCTTATTCGCTTTTTTCCTGGTCCCATGGGACATACTATCATTAGCACCCCTCAGTTACCCTTCCATAAGAATTTCTCTCCGGTTATACTGACAGATTCTTATGGTAGCCTGTGCCCTTTCTCCACTTAACTAGGCCTTTCTTCACTCCGTGGGGAGGTTGGCTCTACTTACTAGAGTCCTTTTACTGCCATAACACCGATCTCTCTGGCTTACAACCCTCTCACCAAAAATATTCAGTTATATGACTTCTCTACAGACTTTTTTTTGCCCAGAGATCTTTAGAATCTCCAATTCACTCCAGCAATTAGGCACATATAATCGTTTTGCCTATACTCTGCAATCTATCATGTGAGGTCTTTCTCGCCTAGTGTGATGATAGGAAACTACATCTTAAAACCTATTCCTATGCCTCATGAAACCTGTTCTCTTTGATATTGCCAAACACCTAGCCCTTATTATCATGCAGGTATTGGTTCAGCCTTGTATGTTTGTTTTCTTCCCAACACCCTGCCTCTCACACTCCCTTTGCACCCCACAGTTAGAATCACTCCCTAGGACACACTTAACCCCTTCCTAGTCAGCTAGCGGTTAACCCCTTCACTACCAGTGTCCATTTTACAGTAATCCGTGCAATTTTATAGCACTGATTGCTGTAAAAATGACCGGTCCCAAAAATGTCAAAATAGTCTGATGTGTCCGTGCAAGTGGACACGTTTAATGCCCCCCCCTTAAACTGCAAAAGCTGTGAGAAAGGGTGTTTACATGCCAGGGCCGTAATGCTTTTCTTCGCACCCATGGCTTAAACTAATCACTGCTTCTGCTTTTGGCCAGCAGTAAGGCCACCAAACGCAAACCATTCAGGTGAACGGGGAAGCAATGCAAGCACATTTGGCTCTTTGCTGTAGCAATTATAGAGTTAAAACAGGCAGTGAGGAGGCATCGCATTACCTCCTTACTGCTTGTCAAACACCTCTGCAAAGCAACAAACGGGTATCACTTTTCAGTGGCACGGTGGTTTAGATGCAAGCTTAAACTTGGCCTAAGATTTAAAATGTAAAAAATAGAACCTCATTTACTATGTTAACCTTGTGTTTTTTTCTTTTTGTGATTTCCCAGGTAGTAGAAGTAGTGGTTCCAACCGCAGTAGTACAGAAAAAAGAAAAGACCCAAAGGCTGGAGATTCCAAATCTGGAGGGAGTGGAAGTGAATCGGACCACACTACACGGAGCAGTATGCGCCGAGAAAGAGCAGCAAGTGAACGTTCAGTACCAGCTAGTGAACATAGTCACAGGAGCCACCACTCCATTGCACACAGCATCCGAAGCCACCACACACACCAGTCTTATGGTCCCCCTGGTGTACCCCCACTCTATGGTCCTCCAATGATGATGATGCCAGCACCTCCCCCAATGATGGGACCACCAGGAGCCCCACCCAGCCGTGATTTAGCCTCCATCCCTCCAGAACTCACCGCTAGTAGACAGTCTTTCCGCATGGCCATGGGCAATCCTAGTGAGTTCTTTGTGGATGTTATGTGAGCAAACTTTACAACTTTGACCTTGTTTTTAAAAGTTTGTTTTATTTGAGAATTTCCTAATTATTATTTACATCTTGATACTAAGAACCGAAATGGAGAGGCTAATCCAGTCCCAATGAGCTGTGTGTGTGATGCTCGCACGGATCCTCTCACCTGCCACTAATCCATGCACCTAATCTCTCAGACCCTGCTCCAGACTGTGTGTTTGTGCAGAGGTAGAAGGCTGGCCGCATTCTTGCCTTGTTGCTTGGCTTTTGTTAACAGATTGATTTTAACAAATTTAATATTGCATCTAAGAAAAAAGGCCTCAGTAGTGGAATGGAGCTACTCTTTATTTACGTCTTATTTTATTAGAATTTTTTTTACCATTGTGTTTCTTTTATCAAGCAGCCAAGAATTCGGGGGTCTTTGACTTTCTCTGAGCTGTCTGCCAGGGAAAGTGTATGATCCTCAGTCGGAGGGTATCCCTTCGCATCTCATGGCGTCATTGTAGAGAGAAGGAAAACCTGTTGAAAAGGAAGATATTGCTTTTTAAGTAGAAGACGACTGATGGGAATGAAGCACCACAAGCCTTATACATTTACAATGAACGTGTCTTATGGTTTTTTTTTTTTTTTGTCCAATTTTGCGAGTGCCATGAATTTTCATATAAACTGATGTTGAACCAGCCACATACACTTTATTCTATTATAAATCTGCTCTCACAGCTCCATAATTTTTAAAAAAGGTACATATTTTTGACATGTAGTTGGGATCCTAAGCTGCAGTTTTGCAAATCTTTTCTGCCAGTAAGGCCTGCAACTTTGTACTTATTGTTAATATTGTGTTGCACATCAAACTGGCAGGGGGAAGGTTGCTTCTTTCCTGGAAAGGAGGGGGGGGGGGGGGGGTCCTGTTGCTGTTACACAAGGTTCTTCTACACAGGCCTTCCCTTGTCTCATGTTGGTGATGTTCCAGGAATGGTGCTAGTATTTGTATTTTCACTAATATTTTCATCTTCAGCTGGTTGCCCCCCAGAACACTAAATAAAAGGCACAATTGGGGCAAGGGCAATGACAATAGATTGTACTATTCACTGACTTGTAACCTCTCAGACCTTGTATAAACACAGAAGGAAACGACAGCATAAAGATGGCACAATGGCAGAATTTCAAGAATTTGCCTTAGCATCTACCAAAAGGTAGATTTGTTTTGTACAGTATAACCTGCTCTGGAATGGAGTAAATTCACTGTTGTCTGGGAGCTAAACACCTATAAACAGGTGCCTGTGTTCTTATTTTTTCCATTGCTTTGTTGCACTGAAATTTCTGCTGCAATAAATCTACACATGTTTTATGTTCTGTCCTGAATTGTTTATGGTAGATCCAACAGAATATTAGTGCACCTTATGCCGCTGCAATCCCAGTTTAAGATTTTTTTAATGTGAGAATTGTTTAAGGCCTCATGCACACTAGACGCTGTTAAACGCGCGTTCAGAGGCAGTTGGACACTTTTTTTTCAACTGCACCTGAACGCATGCAATGTTATCCTATGTGTCCATGTACAGTCTAGTTTTTTCCTGTTTTTATGCAGTTGCGTTTAACCTCGTTTTTCCAGAAGCAAAAAAATGCGTTCAGACACTTTGCTTTTCCACGTTTCAGATGCTAAACGCAGGCACCTGCGTTTAGCCGCGTTTGCATTTATAAGCCTTTTTAAAGGAACCCAATTTTTTGGACCAGAAAACTCAAATATGATGGTAAACCATAAAAAAATACTAGAAAATTGGTTTAAAATTTCGTAATTCGTTTAGAAAGTTCATAGAGCATATATACTCACTAATGCATACATGTTTGTGAAATGTCCAATATCGACAAGCTCTGATTCTGGACCTTCTCATGCAAATTTGCGACAACGTTGCTGCCTCATCAAGAGCAACATCAGGAGCATTTCCTGACATATATTCAATATGGGATCCATTTCCAATAAAAAACACAGAAAGAAGAGGGGCTAAACGCGGCATGAAAACGCAGCAAAACGCGCGTTTTTAAACGCAGGTTTCTGCTTTTTAAAACATGCGTTCAGCAGAGTTTGCATCTGCGTCTTGTGTGCATGGGGCCTTAATTTGAAGCTTTGAATATCACAGTAATCACTGTGATGATAAAACACTTAACTGCCACTCAGTGTATCCAAAGTGTTGGAAAGTCTTTTGACTTGCTCTGAGTGGAGGTGAATGAAACTTTCTGGACTGGTAGACAAAATGTAGCCTGCTGTTGGCTAAATCCGGGTAACAGGAGTGCAGCACCAAGACCATTCATGTGACCTACAGGAGATGTAGGGCCAAATGAGCTTTTGCCCTAATTTCCCTTTTTTAAATGGGTTTTTATGCATTTCTTATTCCTTCAAACAGTACTATAAGCTTTTTGTTAAACACTGCAGCTCATTTTTTTTAAACTAGGCTGTTCATTTTTGTAATGAGAACCAACATAGCTCCTAAGGTCTTGTTCAGGTGTTTTAAGGTGTGTTGCATTTGGGCAGCCCATTCATTTGAATGGTCTGCATAACACACAAAAATAATGCATGCAGCATTTTTGGCAATGCAGCGCACAGCAGCACATGTTGCTGCAACACAGGAGTTAAAAGTTGCATTGGGGTGCTATTCAGAATAAATGGCACTTTGCACCAACACGCATAACATGCACCAATTTGAACAGTGCCTTACTCTAAAGATCTGAATTACATTGATACCATAGTGACGTGGAGGTTAGCTGGAGGAATCGCTGAACACTGCAGGGGCTTCACATGAAGATTTATTTTGAACAGACCTGTGTGTGGGCCACAAGAAAGATGAGTACTAACAGTCTTCCTTTACAGGCACAGCTGTTTTGTAGGGGGCTGTGGGGCTTGCCTTTAAAGTTATTGTAAACCTATTTTTTTTATTTTATAACAAATGGTTTTGCACATAGCAGCCAGGATCCTCCTCTTTTCAGGTTCCCTGCTGGCTCCTCCCCTTCTGTCGAGTGCACCCTGTAGCAAGCCGTTGCTAGTGAGACACTCTGGCGAGCTCCTGATCTAGAGCTGTATTGACTTTCCACTGGAGAATGGGTGCAGTGATGACCGCACTTGTATTCCATTGACCTTCAAGTCTGCTGCAGTGGGAGACATGATGTTTAGTTCATAGAGCTCTGTGGATGATGTGGCTGTGTGGGTAGTGGCCAGCACAGCTGAGCAAAGTTCAGTAATTGCAGTGGCTACAGGGGAGAAGAACCCCATCACGCTGTTAGGGCTGGTAGCCTAAGGCTGAATATCAGCCGGTTCAACCGAAAACATCCGGTATTCAGCTAGTGTGTACAGCAGCCTGTCCGACAGAAGCTGGTCTAACAAAATGGCCATGCTCAAGGCCGTCTTTAATATTGATTGGACCCTAAGCAATCATTTTCTTAGGGGTGCCCTCAGGCAATTCCCCCCCCCCCATACTACCCAAATCACTACATAGGACCTGCATTCCCTATACTACCCTCATAATTACAGGAACCCCCTCCCACATAACACAGGACCCCCCTCCCCCATACTACGCCCATCACTACACAGGCCCCCTCCTCCATACTACCCCCATTATTACACAGAATCCCTCCTCCATAATACCCCCCTCTCCATGCTACATCGCCACTCATTAACCATCAGCGCACTGCTGTTTCTGCCGAAAGGAGGGGTATTGTTGAGGGTGGAGAAGCAGGGAGGAGGGTTATTGTTGGGGGTGGAGAGGGGCGGACAGGGGTTATTGTTGGGGGCGGAGAGGGGTTATTGTTGGGGGTGGAGAGGCAGGGAGAGGGGTCATTATTGAGGGTGGAGTAGCGGAGAGAGGGAGGTTATTGATGGAGATGTGGGTTATTGTTGAAAGTGGACAAGCGGGGAGGGGGGTTATTGTTGAGGGTGAAGCAACGCTGTATCCTTGCCTAGGCCAACACTTTGCAGGGGGCAGCATGGAAAGGGTCCCCCGTTGGCTTGCGCTACACTGTTAGTGTAGCACCAGTCTTATTGGGCGGACTGGGCTGAGAGGCAAATTAGTCTAGTGCCCCCCATAAAGCAGTCGCACTGCTTCTGGTATGTGGGTGGCTGGCATTCCGCAACTGTGGTGGGGGGTGCTGCCGCCGCTTATTCTTCTTCTAATTTTTACTGTCCTCTCATCCTGGACCACAAACCTTCCTCACTGTGCTATGTTTTATGCTGCACCATTGGCATGGTTATCGTCTTAGTCCTCTCCATAAAATTATCAGAAATTTGTGCTTAAAGATGTAATGGATGTAAACCCAAAAATTTTTATTTTTATTTTTTATGTCATAATGTAGAGAATAAGATTTCCTTTCATTTGAGCCTAGTCTTGCCACACAGATTTACTCGAGGCCTGAGCAATCCTCTTTTATTGTTCAGTTAAAGAAATCTCGACAAAGTCTTAAACTTTGTCAAAAACGTCCTCTTGCTGTGAGTGATAGGTGATTTACATATCTCATGCACTAGCCTGAGACAGGCACATCCTGTGTAAAAAGTTCACAATTCACATCCCCCCCCTCCAGCTCTCCCAGCCCAGGAAGTGAGGGGAAATCTTTGCAAATTAAGAAAATCCATTGCCCCCCCCCCCGGCCCTCAGAACTAGTGTCCCCACTCGAAAATTTCAGGGTGGGTCTTAAACGGCAAGGGGTGTGACCTTCACAGGAAGGAGGAGGGGGCGGGTGCACGAGTTTAGTACAAAACCTAAATACACTACTGGGGTGGAGGGGGGGTTTATTGAGGGTAGGGAAAAAGGGGGTTATTGCTGAGGGTGCAGAGGCGGATCATTGCTGAGGGTTTACAGCACACGGTGTCTCCAAGGGAGACAGTCTACTCACTGTGCAGAGCAATGTAGTTCGGCAGCCGCCCGCAGAGGAGAGGGATGGAAGGGGCGGAATGCAGCATGTCACAGGGGAAGAGACTCTGTCCACTCAGACTGAGATGAGGGGGACGTGACTTCACTTAACCCGTGCTGAGCTGGATATAAAGGAGGAGAAAACGAATGCACTTGACGTATCAGCGTTTGGGACCCTCCAACAATGAATGGGCCCTGGGCAGATGCCCCATTTGCCCTGCATTAAAGACAGCCCTGGCCATGCTGTTAAACCAGCATCCGATCAGCTCAGGCAGCCAATCAGTGTGTTGTGTTCTGGGTGGGGGGGATGCAGAATGAGCGAGATTTCTGCACTAACATTGCTTAGTATAGCAACCTCTTCAGTTTTTTTTTTGTTTACCTTGCTGGTTTGGGGTTGAGACAAACCATTTACTACTGGCAGGTGCTTACAATGGTCAGCTTTTATTTATGTAAAACATTTATTGCATGAAAGATAAAAAAAAATGTTGCTTTAACTGCTTAAAAGTGTTAGCTGGAGTTTGGCTTTAATTTGTCAGGTCCATCTAAATCTGTTGGTGCATCTAATGCGGCGTACACACGAAGGGACAATCCCGCGGGATTATCCTCTGGACTGAAGTCCAGCGGATAATCCCCTCGTGTGTGGGCGCCGGCGGACTTTTTGGCGCCAAAGTACGGCGGACTAAAGTTTCAGGTTTTGTTTTCAAATTATCCGCTGGACTTGGAAGTCCAGCGGACAATCCCGCCGTTAGTGGGCAAGTCCGCGGGACTTTTGAAATGAAGGGACTTGCCGCTCATCGGCAAGTCCGTTCATTTAGCACGTGACTTCAGGTTACGTAGCTAGCGTAGGCAGTTACTGCCGCCGCGCTAGCTCTGTGACCTGGCATGGATTTAAAGGGAATCCCCACGCCGAAAAAACGGCGTGAGGGTTCCCCCCAAATCCATGTCAGACCCTCATCCGAGCACGCAGCCTGGCAGGCCAGGAAAGGGGTGGGGACGAACGAGCGCCCCCCCCCCCTCCTGAGCCGTACCAGGCCGCGTGCCCTCAACCTGGGGGGTGCCCTGGGGAAAGGGGGGCCGTGCGGCCCCCCCCACCCCAAAGCACCTTGTCCCCATGTTGATGAGGACAAGGGCCTCTTCCCGACAACCCTGGCCGTTGGTTGTCGGGGTCTGCGGGCGGGGGCTTATCGGAATCTGGGAGCCCCCTTTAATAAGGGGCCCCCCAGATACCGGCCCCCCACCCTATGTGAATGAGTATGGGGTACGATGTACCCCCTACCCATTCACCTAAGGTGTAAAATGTAAAGTAAAAAAAAAACACCCACACTTTTGAAAAAATAGTTTATTGCACTGCTCCGGGGGTCTTCTTCCGTCTTGGGGGTCTTCTCGCCGGACTCCCCGCCATTTACCAAGCTCTTTTACCGAGCGAGGGGAGTCCGGCTACCTTCTTCGTCGTCGCCGCCGTCGTCGTCTGGGGGGTCTCGATCCGCCTTCGGGGGTCTTCTTCCGTCTTGGGGGTCTTCTCGCCGGACTCCTCCCCTCTCTTCTGCTCTTTTACCTAGCTCTTTCACGAGGGGAGGAGTCCGGCTACCTTCTTCGTCGTCGCCGCCGTCGTCTGGGGGTCTCGATCCGCCTTCGGGGGTCTTCCGGGGGTCTCTTCTGTTCTTGCGGCGGTCGTCGTCTTCCGCGCCGCCGGCGCCTTGTCCTTCTTCTTGTCCTTCTTGTCCTTCCTCTTGTCCTTCCTCTTGTCCTTCCTCTTGTCCTTCCTCTGTTGACCCGTCGCTGTCTCTGCCCGGAATGCCTGTGCCGATCTGCGCTCGGACTTATATAGGGACATGGGGGACAGGGTCACATGTTCATGTCACATGGTGACCCCGCCCCCTTGCGATGTCACAGTCCCAGCATCCTCCGGGACTGTGACAACACAAGGGGGCGGGGTCACCATGTGACATGTGCATGTGACCCTGTCCCCCATGTCCCTATATAAGTCCGAGCGCAGATCGGCACAGGCATTCCGGGCAGAGACAGCGACGGGTCAACATCGGAAGAAGAAGAAGAAAGAAGAAGAAGAACAAGGCGCCGGCGGCGTGGAAGACGACGACCGCCGCAAGAACAGAAGAGACCCCCGGAAGACCCCCGAAGGCGGATCGAGACCCCCAGACGACGACGGCGAAGAAGGTAGCCGGACTCCTCCCCTCGTGAAAGAGCTAGGTAAAAGAGCAGAAGAGAGGGGAGGAGTCCGGCGAGAAGACCCCCAAGACGGAAGAAGACCCCCGAAGGCGGATCGAGACCCCCAGACGACGGCGACGACGAAGAAGGTAGCCGGACTTCCCCCGCTCGGTAAAAGAGCTTGGTAAATGGCGGGGGAGTCCGGCGAGAAGACCCCCAAGACGGAAGAAGACCCCCGGAGCAGTGCAATAAACTATTTTTTCAAAAGTGTGGGTGTTTTTTTTTACTTTACATTTTACACCTTAGGTGAATGGGTAGGGGTACATCGTACCCCATACTCATTCACATAGGGTGGGGGGCCGGTATCTGGGGGGCCCCTTATTAAAGGGGGCTCCCAGATTCCGATAAGCCCCCGCCCGCAGACCCCGACAACCAACGGCCAGGGTTGTCGGGAAGAGGCCCTTGTCCTCATCAACATGGGGACAAGGTGCTTTGGGGTGGGGGGGCCGCACGGCCCCCCTTTCCCCAGGGCACCCCCCATGTTGAGGGCACGCGGCCTGGTACGGCTCAGGAGGGGGGGGGGGGCGCTCGTTCGTCCCCACCCCTTTCCTGGCCTGCCAGGCTGCGTGCTCGGATGAGGGTCTGACCTGGATTTGGGGGGAACCCCCACGCCGTTTTTTCGGCGTGGGGATTCCCTTTAAATCCATGCCAGCTTGCGGAGCTAGCGCGGCGGCATTTACTGCCTACGCTAGCTACGTAACCTGAAGTTACGTTCGAAATGAACGGACTGCTCCGTGTGTGGGCAAGTCCGTTCATTTTCAAAAGTCCCGCGGACTTTTGGCTGGCGGATTATCCGCTGGAGAAGTCCGTGCGTGTGTGGGCAAGTCCACACCCTCGGAAAGTCCAGCGGACCTAGCCGGAAAGTCCAGCGGATTGTCCGCTGGACTTAGGTCCGCCGGGAAAAGTCCGTACGTGTGTACGAGGCATAACACTACCCTCTCTCCTCATTGACAATGCTGCTATTCCTGTATCTCTGGTGATTCTCCTTCCAGATTGGAGATACTCAGACGGAAGTGTGTTACTGGCTATATCACTTGGTAAAAATAAAGAAAAAGCCCCCTCTGGGTTCTTCTTGACACAACTGTGTTCAATCCAGTTGCTATAAGAAAAAATTACATTTAGAATGTGAATGTAAACAGTTACAAAACAGAGCCTTGGGGCATACCCTGGCTCAAATAAACAAAACTAACAGTTACTGTACCCCCCTATCATAGCCAATTCATTGCGAGCCCCAATCACGCCACTTCCAGTTACTGGAAAATATCAGTAATTGGAGATTTTGGTGAATTGCTGTTCTAACACAATACCGGCAACCGTATACACGCAGATTTATCTTTTTTTTTTACAAAACAGCGGGTAAGGAGAAAAAAAAAGTTGTCACTGCTTCGGAGGTGGCCATTTTCTTTGTATCGAAGCGGACTAACAATGTCCGCTCATAATAGCGTGTACCAGAGTGTATACGGTTGCCCAGTATTGTCAAAACAGCAGTTTATCGAAATTTACAATTACTGATGGTTTACAGTAACCGAAAGTGACGTGATTGGAGATCTCGATGAATTGGCTATTTTGACAGAACACCGGAATAGGCGTTTCGTGTTCCAATCATTAGAATGGGGCCGGGCTCTGTGAGACCCTGAACGCTGTGCTGGGAGCATGCCACAACACAAAGGAAGATACGCAAATCTGTGGCCCTACGGAAAAAAGTCCAGTGGGGCAGCATATTTGTATTAAGTTAGCTTTAAGGAGCTGAGGAAACAACATGGGATCCAATCAAATATTAACTTCTGAGGACAGCCACGAGATAGCTACGTGACCTTGTGAAACTGGACTACAGAGTTAATCCGGTGTTTCCAGAAGTCTAGAGTAGGGGCTGGATCTGAGTTCCACTTCAGTACTAGTCTTTCTGGCATAACATGGCATTGGCCCAAGAAAAGTTCTAGTGGCACGAGTGGGCTAGTGTGTTAACCAGGCCCAAGAGACAAATTTCCACTGGCTGCTTTATCTTGTTTCATGTCTCCCACCACAGTTGCAACTAATGACAATACAACTTTTTTTTTTTTTTTAGCCCACTCTTGCAAAGTCTGGGATTCCATAAATAATCAGGGCTTAATCTCACTTCATTTACCCCTGATGGGCTTAATAAAATGCCTTCTATTCCCTCTGGAAATAGAATCTACTGCCAGATTTCATTGGGGGCACCACCAGGGATTAAAGAAAATAAAACATGGCATACTCTTTACTCACCTTTTTGAATGTATCAACCTTGCAATTGAAATATTTTGTTTCCTCTGCCTTGGACTGCAACTCCCCTTGTCTTAACAGTTTTCAAAAGTATAATCCTCTCACTCAATTGCTTATTTCCTTCATACAAGCCTCCATTCATTTCTCTAAATTTTACACAAAAACATTGTATGCTCTGATGGGAAGAGGAGTTTAGTAAATCTCTATTTGAAGAAGATTGGATGGAAAGTAGGATTTTAAGTGGGTCTAAAGGCATAAGGTTTTTTTTTTTTACCGTAAAGGAGAGTTCCGCCCGTCCTTTTAAAAATTAAAAGTCAGCAGCTGCTGACTTTTAACATTAGGACACTGTCCTGGAGTCCAGTGAAGTTGGCACCGCAGCTGATGTTTCCATCGGCTGGTCGGGGGCTGCCACTGCCGCCATTGTGGCTAAGGGAACCTGGCAGTGTAGTCTTTTGGCTTCACAGCCAGGTCCCTACTGTACATGTGCACTGCGCTCTCACTGGCCCGACAGAAGGGGAGGGAGGGGGACCAAGCTGCTGACGTAGTTCGCCACGCCCTGGTCTCCCGGAAGTGGGGACAGGGTACCTGTAAAAAAACAGGTATCCGCCCCCCCCCGAAAGGTGCCAAATGTGCCACTGGAGGGTGAGCAATCGGATAAGTGGAAATTCCACTTTTGGGTGGAACTTTTGGGTGGAACTCCACTTTAAAGTCTACGGTCACTGTTATAGAAAAAAAATGCACATATTTTTGCTAAAAAAAAAACGTGTATTCAATTTTCCAGTACGAGTCTGGAAAGCATTGCATCTGTGATTTTGTGATCATGGGTGCAATATGGGCTCCTGCAGATGTGTTTTCTGGTTTTAAGCCCTTACGTCTGTAAAAGACCCCTTTCACACCGAGCCGCCTAGGGTGTCAGCGGTAAAGTGGTGCTTTTTTCACCGCCGCTTTACCGTCGTTATAGCTGTGATATTTGGCCGCTAGCGGGGTGGTTTTAAACCCCCCCCCCCTAGTGGCCAAAAAGGGTATCGCAGCGCTGCCCCTTCACCGCTCCAAAGAGGCTGCCGGCAGGACTTTTTGTGACGCCCTGCCAGCACACACCGCTCCAGTCTGAAAGCAGTGAATGGAGCCGCTTTTTTTAGGCGCCATTTTTAGCGCTATAGCGCCTGAAAAATGCCTGACGTGTGAAAGGGGTCTTAGGGCTTCCTATTTGTAGGCCAGAGCAGTGGCCATCAACCCTGTCCTCAGGGCCCACTAACAGGCCAGGTTTGCAAGATAACTGAAATACATCACAGGTGATATTATTTGCTGCTCTGTGATTGCAGTATTCAAGTCTGCATTTCCCCAATGTAATACATAAAACCTGGGCCCTGAGGACCGAGTTGATGACCACTGGGCCAGAGGACATAACAATGGACTGAAAAAGCACTATTCAGTGCCCCGCAGCCCATTGAAACTGCAAGACCTCTGCTGCGGTGGTACTTGTAGTTTGTTCATTCACAGGAAATTCACATGAAAGGAAAAAGGGGGTGGTAATTGCGCAGACCGGGGGGTGGTAATTGTGCAGACTGGGGGGCGGGTGGTAATTTCTGTATTTCTTGTTGTACATGCTGTATATATTTCCTGGTTCCTGGAGGGAGGAGAGGTTTGCATAGCTAACTTCCTCTGACACTACCGTTGCTATGGAAACCTGACCTGAAACCTATTACACCGCTTGTGATGCACTGAGCATGTGCGAGATCTGCAAGGCTGAGATCCAGAAAGAAATACAGTCTGGCTTCATATGCCCACACTTAAGATGGCCACGGTCTGCTGCAAGTTTATAAAGTTACAAAATGCTGTAATAACAAAACACCTTATTTTACAGACTAACTTTACTAGAATACATTAAGCTTGTGTATTATAGGGTTATTTTAATTTAAAAAGTATAATTTTGTCCGGAACACTACTTTAACAATAAAAGGCGGTGCCAGGCTGCCGGTGACAAGTACAAGAGGCTTGAAAGAGAGCCTTAGCGTTGCCTACGGCCTCACCACCCTGAATGAGCCCGCTCTCGTCTCATTTCGGAAGCTAAGCAGCGTTGGGCCTGGTTAGTACTTGAATGGGAGACCACCTCGGCAATCCGGGTGCCCGCCAAGGAAATCCAGGTGCTGTAGGGTTTTGCTTTTCTTCCAGCAGGGGTCACTCTCCTCTATGCCTCTTTTTACATTCATTTTTACCCAAAGCGCTTTGCAAGCCCTCCTGCACACCTAGCTCCTCCAAAATCACCCGTGGGGTGGTAATTGGGCAGATGGGGGGTGGTAATTGCGCAGACGGGGGGGGGTAGTAATTGCGCAGGCGTGGTTGGTAATTGCGCAGACGGGGGGTGGTAATTGCGCAGATCGGGGGGAGGTGGTAATTGCGCAGATCGGGGGGAGGTGGTAATTGGGCAGACGGGGGGGTGGTAATTGTGCCCCGCTAGTGGCCGAAGAGCGCAGCTATCACAGTGGGAAATCGCCGCTAAAACTTGCGTCACTTTACCGCCAATGCACCCCTTGCCCCAGTGTGAAAGTAGCCTAAAGGACAATTTCCTTTTTGTAGAAAAAAATAACTGCACGTCTTAATGAATGAATGGGTTGAAAAATCGCATTGCAGGGGAATGCACAGGAATGCAGTTCTGGTGTGAACCAGCCCTTACATGAGCTGGCAAAGAAAGCTCAAATATTTCTGTCCTGAAAATATGATGGTTGGGTTAACATTACATTACAAGAGCAGGAACCCTTATGAATTAGTGGTTCATTTCAGTCTGCTTGAGGAAGATTATCATCCTTCTTGTTTAAAGCGGAGTTCCACCCGCACCAAAAATTTTAAAAGTCAGCAGCTACAAATACTGCAGCTGCTGACTTTTAATAGATGGACACTTACCTGTTCCAGGTTCCAGCGGTGTAGGCAGAAGATGACGAGCGACCGCTCGTCTCTCGGCTGCCCCGCCGCCATCCTCTGTCAGGAAACCAGGAAGCAAAGCTTGCGGCTTCACTGCCCGGTTCCCTACTGCGCATGCGTGAGTCGCGCTGCGCGTCTTTATTGGTCCCCGTTGTGTCCTGGGAACTGTGTGTTTCCCAAGACACAACAGGAACCCTCGGATGTGGGCGGGCATCCTCGGATATGGGCGGGGCAGATACCTGTATTATACAGGTATCTGCACCCCCCTCCCCCCTGAAAGGTGCCAATTGTGGCACCGGAGGGGGGGAGTAATCCGATAAGCGGAAGTTCCACTTTAGGGTGGATCTCCGCTTTAATGTAAATTAGCTAACCAAGCCTACTTTATATTTGTTCAGTGCTAGTATATTTTTCACTGTTCAGCCCAATATTGGTTCAGAGCTTCATGTGACTGCAAAGCTTATCCAGTGCAGATATTACGTTAAATGGGTGTGTTAATAAAATCACCAAATGTCTGCATTCACCTCTTATCTTCACAGAGTGTGTCTAAAAGATTAGGACTATACACACTACCAGTTGTAAGTGCAGTCATTTGTGCTAAGGCAAACTGTGTTGATTAATGTCTGACAGTAAGGCAAGGCCATACGCTGTTCGAATCTTGGCCAATTCAGCAGGAATCGGCTGAGATTCTAACCATGTATGGGCAGGCCGAATGTGCCAAGTTGATTGATCAGCACTTGATCAGTTGGTAGAATCAGCAAGCTGGGTTTTACCTGTGATTATCGCCAGTGGCTGCTATCAGTTGTGTCAACCCCCCCCCCCCCCCCCCCCCCCATCAACTATAGTCCCTCTCTCAGTACAGACCCTCCTCCACTAACTACAGACCCCCCACCATTAAAGACAGATCCCCCTCCCTCAGTACAGACCCCCCTCCATCAGTGCCAACCCCCCTCAGTGCAGAAGCCCCCTCCTCTATCAGTGCAAAACCCCCTCAGTGCAGACATTACATTTTAGTACATTAAACTTTACAGACCTCAGAACCTCAGAGGGATACAGCGGTGTGTCCGACTCCCTTGGACTCCCTCTCACACAGGGGAGTGAACCGAAGCTGCCTCCCCCGCCTGTAGATTTAAACAGAGAGGAGGGGGAGGCGGGCGAGACACAGATCAGTGAGGACCATGCAGCGTTAGTGGTGCCGCTGGCCACAGGTGTCACCCCCTCTGGTGGGTGTCACCCAGTGCAGCCTGCACCCCCCCAGCGATGCCACTTGCTGCTATAGCCATTCACAATTATCATTGTCTTCTCCCAGCAAGGACGGCCAAAGCTCACTGATGTACATGGGGAGTGAAGGTTGGTCTGTGTAGTGCCATCCGATAGAAAAGCTACTGTAGCTCAAATTGCTGAAAAAGTTAATAATGGTTTTGATCAAAAGGTTCAAACACACAGTGCATCACAGTTTGTTGTGTATTGGGCTAAGTAGCCACAAACCTGCCGGAGTGCCCTTGCTGCCCCGTTTCTAAAACCAAAAGAGCCTACAATTGGCATGTGACCATCAGAACTGTATCACAGAGCAGTAGAAGGTGGCCTGGTTTGGTAAATCTTGTTTTCTTTTACATCATGTGGATGGTCAGGTGCGTGTGCAGCACTTACCTGGAGAAGAGATGTCACCACAGTGCTTTATGGGAAGAAGGTGGAGGCAGTGTAATGCATTTGGCAATGTTCTGCTGGGAACCTTGGGTCTTGCCTTTTAAATGGATGTTACTTTGATACGTATCACCTTCCTAAAATTTTTGATAACCACACCATTTCATGGAAACAGTGTTCCTCGTTCAGCAGCCCTCACGTGTAATGCAAGTAAAAGTGTATATTATTATAGCCAGTCTTTGCTTTTCCACATGCGGCGTGATGTTGCAGCATCTGGCTTTGCCCTACAGGTTTTGTCAGAACTGACATCATCAGAGTCTGCGGTGACTCACCACATATTATATACTCAATGGACAGTTAAGGAGGAATTAAAGCGGAGCTCCACCCTAAAGTGGAACTTCCGCTTATCGGATTCCTCCCCCCTCCGGTGCCACAATTGGCACCTTTCAGGGGGGAGGGGGGTGCAGATACCTGTATAATACAGTTATCTGCACCCACTTCCGGGACTAGATAGCCGGAGCTGGCCCGCCCATATCCGAAGATCCCCCGTTGTGTCTTGGGAAACACAGTTCCCAGGACACAACGGGGACCAATAAAGACACGCAGCACAACTCGCGCATGCGCAGTAGGGAACTGGGCAGTGAAGCCGCAAGCTTCACTTCCTGATTCCCTGACAGAGGATGGCGGCGGGGGCAGCCGAGAGACGAGCGATCGCTCGTCATCTTCTGCCGACATCGCTGGAACCTGGAACAGGTAAGTTTCTATTTATTAAAAGTCAGCAGCTGCAGTATTTGTAGCTGCTAACTTTTAAAAAAAAAATTCAGGTGGACCTCCTCTTTAACATCAAGTTATACAAATAAATTACATAAAACTCATCTCTGTTTAGATCCTATGAGCATTAAATAAATTGCATCCTAAAAATTGTTAGTCGGCAGCAGAAAAAATGTATTATATTATTCCATGGATTAAAAAATGATGGACATATATACCGAAAAATGTATAAATATAGAATGGTGTGAAAAAGTATTTACCCCCTTCCCCTTTTTTTTTTTTGCATATTTCTCACACTTAATGAGTCAGATCATCAAACAAATTTTAATATTACACAAAGATTATCCACAAATGCAGATAACTTGGAACAGTGGTGAACCTTCCCAAGAGTGGCCGGCTTGCAAAAATTACTCCAAAAGTATGACGACGACTCATCCAGGAGGTCATAAAAGAACCCAGAACAACATCTAAAGGACTGCAGGCCTCACTTGCCTCAGGTAGGATCAGTGTTCATGATTCAATAATAAGACTGGGAGGGGCGTGGCCTAGGCATGGCAGTGTGAAGACGCATCCGCACAGGGCTCCCGGCCGGCAGCTCCCCTGCAGCTCCCCTGCAGCCTAAACAATACAAAATACAGTGCACTACCCGCACCTACCGGCCTCCTCGGGACACCAGGGGAACCCGACCGCCATTCACCCGCTCCTAAGACCAGCATGGATC
This sequence comes from Lithobates sylvaticus, assembly GCA_028564925.1. Classification (NCBI taxonomy): domain Eukaryota; kingdom Metazoa; phylum Chordata; class Amphibia; order Anura; family Ranidae; genus Lithobates; species Lithobates sylvaticus. The sequence continues at coordinate 349,468,587 of CM053028.1, forward strand.
GCTTCTTAAAGCCACTCCAGCAGAGGTCTCCAGCGTGCCTTACCCTCCTTTACAGGTGACGGAAGATCACCCAAAAGCCGCCCTTCTCACCCCCCAGTGACCTCTCTCCTTGTCTCCCCAGATCGCTGGCAGCCTCCCCAGACATAGAGGACGCTTTGCTCAGCCCAGTTCTCTCAGCCTCTCCTTCAGCTCCCATCCCACCCAGCGCTCTGTGTTTCAACCTGGCAGACATGGAGGGGCAGAGGATGACATCTCCTCAGACCACAGTGAGTACACTCTGTAACCCACTCCAAACACAGGGACTCCCTCTCAGTGCCTCCTCTGAACAAAGGCTGTGGGCTTTTTTTGCAGCAGCTACCCACAAGATCTGATATGGAATCCCTTGTTCAGAGAATGGAAACAGCCATGAAGGGTGAGATACACACTATTAGGCAGGAAGTGTCTGTGCTGGACTCCCAGATTACTGTAATAGTGCAGGAACAGGGCATAGTGTCCCAATCTGCAAACTTCTTACTCTGAACTTACTGATCAAATTATACAGCTGCACCTACTTCAGGACGACCTGGAGAATCAGCAGGCAGAACATTTGTTTAAGAGGAATACCCAAAACTGTCCCACATTCAGAATTACGCCAAACAGTGATTAATGTATTTAACCGCTACCTAGACCGCCTGCCAGACTCAGAGATCATCATTGACAGAGTCCATAGAACCCTGGGTCTGTGATCAAACCCATCTGACAGACCCAGAGACGTCCTCTGCTGTTTACATTCATTCACCCTTAAGGAGGATATTTTACAGCGGGCCTGGTGGGTGGGAGTCTTGGAATTTGACGGCGCAGCTGTCCACCTCCTACCGGATGTTTCCAAGAAGACCCTCCTAATGCGAAGATCACTCAAACCTCTCCTAGATGGCCTGGGTGAGAAAGGGCTTACATACAAGTGGGGTCACCCATTTCACCTCATAGTCTGCAAAGGCCCAGATACCTTCCCTTTGCGTCACCCTTCTGAGCTTCCAGACCTGTTCGCCTTTGCCGACATGGATCCAATCCCAGTACCCAACTGGCTGATGACTGTTGTCGCCAAGGATCCGCAACGTCAAGCCCCCCCGGTAGACCACAAAGGGCTCGCTATAGCAACCGTGGTCGTGGGAGCCACTCACAAGCTAGGCGGGTGGGTAACCCCCGTTCACAACCACCGAATGAAGAGGTGGCTGGCTGATCCCTTAAATGCAGACTGCTAACACACCCAGCTCAGCGGTTCTATTTTCTTTTCTTATGTTGATTCTAGAGTCAAATTACCTTTAATGCTATCTACGGATGACATGCCAGGAACAATGTGTGTTGGGCCTAAAAACTGGGGGCCCTCTGGCTAAACAATCAGTTTATATTGGTTCACCGAGAAATGAAGACCTCCCTTATGCTGCAAATGTACCACATGAATGTTGGTTTGTCTCCTGGATTTTTATTTTCCTTTGACAAGACTCGGTGTTATGCCTGTCATTCTCATTTTTAGACTAACACCTCCACATTGGTATACCCCGAACGTCCCGCGGGAGCAACGGTTACTACATTTCTGGGTTTGGGCTCAGCTACCGTGCAGCCCCATATCCATGGCATTTTGCTGATGTTCTCCCCCCGGGCTATTGTACCAGCGAGGGAGTAGCTTGCTCATATAACCACGACCTACTAGTAGACTATCGGCCTCATACACTTAAAGTTGTTGTTATATTGTTTATAATGTTCCTACGAGTGTGTATGTTTGGGGGCATATATATATGTGGGTATATGTGTATTCATGTACATGACCTCTTAACCAATGCCTTCCCTTAGAGTTAATATTGGTAGGTGCTATGAGATGTTCAGTTTTTCAAGTGCCACCTGGATGCAGTGGTGCCGCCCCAGGGGGGCCCGGTGACTTGTGGCATCTCACTTCGGGTGCCTTGTCGCCTCGGGACTGGTGCACTGAACCAGTGCTAATCCCAATGGGGGTTCCCAGTTTATTGCTGTTGCAACTTATTTGTGATCTCGGCTTGTTGGTCTGTCTTCACCATTTCAGAAGAAAAAAAAAGGGGAAAAAAAAAATATTCATTTTTTTTCCCTCCCTTCCCGGGTAACTTTAGTGCCTTTAAACGCATGATCACGATGGCTGCGGGAGCCCCAACGGCCGGGGCCCAGAACTTGAAGCTGTGCCTTACCACTCCCCGCACTTGGAACACTCTGCCCTGGTGGCAGTAGTTTCTCTCTGCGGAGCCTACATCCTTGACTCGATCTCCTCTTGCCTTTTTTACCTTCACTCTTCCTTAATTTTCTTCTTCATCTTTTTTTTTTTCCTTCTTCTACTCCCTCTTCATCTCCCCCACACCCCGGGAGTCGTAGCGAGTTGATATAAAGTTTGACAGCATGACTGACAAGATCCTCTCTTGGAACATTAAGGGGTTGAACTCCCCGGAGAGTAGTACTTCATTTTCCCATCGCACACGTTCCTGGAAATGCTCTCAGTTTTGGGTGCTGTAGCAACAACCAGCTGGATACTGGTTCAAGTCACAATGAAGATACAGTGGTGTGAAAAAGTGTTTGCCCCCTTCCTCATTTCCTGTTCCTTTGCATGTTTGTCACACTTAAGTGTTTCGGAACATCAAACCAATTTAAACAATAGTCAAGGACAACACAAGTAAACACAAAATGCAATTTGTAAATGAAGGTGTTTATTATTAAAGGTGAAAAAAAATCCAAACCATCATGGCCCTGTGTGAAAAAGTGATTGCCCCCTAAACCTAATAACTGGTTGGGCCACCCTTAGCAGCAACCACTGCAACCAAGCGTTTGCGATAACGTGCAATGAGGCTTTTACAGCGTCCTGGAGGAATTTTGGCCCACTCATCTTTGCAGAATTGTCCTAATTCAGTTACATTAGAGGGTTTTCGAGCATGAACGGCCTTTTTAAGGTCATACCACAACATCTCAATAGGATTCAGGTCAGGACTTTGGCTAGGCCACTCCAAAGTCTTCATTTTGTTTTTCTTCAGCCATTCGGTGGTGGACTTGCTGGTGTGTTTAGGATCATTGTCCTGCTGCAGAACCCAAGTTCGTTTCAGCTTGAGTACACGAACAGATGGTCGGACATTCTCCTTCAGGATCTCTTGGTAGACAGCAGAATTCATAGTTCCTTTTATCAGGGCAAGTCTTCCAGGTCCTGAAGCAGCAAAACAGCCCCAGACCATCACACTACTACCACCATATTTTACTGTTGGTATAATGTTCTTTTTCTGAAATGCAGTGTTCCTTCTACGCCAGATATACTTGGACACACACCTTCCAAAGAGTTCCACTTTTGTCTCATCGGTCCACAGAATGTTGTCCCAAAAGTCTTGGGGATCATCAAGATGTGTTGTGGAGAAATTGAGATGAGCTTTGATGTTCTTTTTGCTCAGCAGTGGTTTTCTCCTTGGAACTCTGCCATGCAGGCCATTTTTTGCCCAGTCTTTTCCTGATGGTGGAGGCATGAACGCTGACCTTAACTGAGGCAAGTGAGGCCTGCAGTTCCTTGGACGTTGTTGTGGGGTCTTTTGTGACCTCTTGGATGAGTCGTCGCTGCGCTCTTGGGGTAATTTTGGGCGGCCGGCCACTCCTGGGAAGGTTCACCACTGTTCCATGTCTTCGCCATTTGTGGATAATGGCTCTCACTGTGGTTCGCTGGATTCCCAAAGCTTTGGAAATGGCTTTATAACCCTTTCCAGACTGATAGATCTCAATTACTTTCTTTCTCAATTGTTCCTGAATTTCTTTGGGTCTCGGCATGATGTGTAGCTTTTAAGGATCTTCTGGTGGACCTTACTGTGTCAAGCAGCTCCTATTTAAGTGATGCCTTGATTGTGATCAGGCCTGGGTGTGGCTAGAGAAATTGAACTCAGGTGTGGACAACCACAGTTATAGTATGTTTTAACAAGGGGGGCAATCACTTTTTCACACAGGGCCATGATGGTTTGGATTTTTTTTCACCTTTAATAATAAACACCTTCATTTACAAATTGCATTTTTGTGTTTACTTGTGTTGTCCTTGACTATTGTTTAAATTGGTTTGATGTTCCGAAACACTTAAGTGTGACAAACATGCAAAGGAACAGGAAATGAGGAAGGGGGCAAACACTTTTTCACACCACTGTATTTGCCAGCACACCATGGAGCGACACAAATAGGGTCCAAAAGGGTGATTTATTGCATGATCACAACATGGGGATAGTGCAACGTTTCGGAGCCACGCAGGGCCCCTTCGTCAGGCATGTGACGAAGGGGCCCTGCGTGGCTCCGAAACGTTGCACTATCCCCATGTTGTGATCATGCAATAAATCACCCTTTTGGACGCTATTTGTGTCACTCCATGGTGTGCTGGCAAATATCTTCATTGGAACTCCCCGGAGAAGCGCACCAGTTGTCTTGCCGAGTTATGGAGACCGAAGGAGCACATTGCATTTCTCCAAGAGACTAATTTTAGGACAGACAAGATCCCCAAACTAACGAACAAACACTTCCAGACGGCCTATCATAGTCCGTCCTCATACTCTAAGTCTAAAGGGACGAGCATACTCGTCTCTAAGTCCCTCCACTGGCAATTTCTTGACGAGTACCGCAACCAAGAGGGCAGATTCCTGCTCCTAAAGGGGAAAATGTATTCTCAGACCTTCACTCTTGCGAACATATACCTCCCGAACTCCAACCCACTTCCCACCCTTGAGGCTTTTTTGTCCAGCCTTGACTCCTTCCTTGAGGGAACCCTTGTCTTAGGAGGTGATTTCAACTTGACTTTGGACTCTCACAAAGACTCCTCCTCGAACCTGTCTTCCCTTCCACGGGGAACCCGACTTCTCCTCAAAGATCTTTTGCACTCCCATCAGCTAGTCGACATCTTTAGAATAGTCCATCCACAAGAGCGGGACTACACCATTTACTCTGCCGTCCATGGGTCTTACTCCAGAATTAACCTTTTTCTCCTAAAACACTCTGCAATTCCCCTGGTCAACAAGACGGATATAGGCCACATTGCACTCTCTGACCATGCCCCAATCTTGCTGGAATTGGCAATCTCGTAAGCGTCCCCCAGGACCTCTACGTGGCGACTTAACGAGGCGCTCCTAAAAGACCCCGAAATTGCCGCAGACAGCTTTAGGGAACTTAAGTCTTACCTCTCTATCAATGTTGACTCTGTGAACAATCCAGCCTCAGTGTGGTCAGCGTACAAGTGCTTTATCGGTCACGCGGCCAAACAACGTTGCGTTAAAACCCTGTCCGACCTCCTGGCACAACTTCACACTTTGGAACGTCAACACAAGACTCAACCAGATAGTGCCACTGAAACGGAACTGGTTTGTCTTCTGGAGGCTATTCGAGATCATTCCATGTACGAAGCGAAACATGTACTATTGAAAGCCCGTCGTTCCTTCTACGAATTTGGTGACAAATGTGGCCGTCTATTGGCCAATGCTTTACGCGCCAAACGTTCTCAGACGTACGTTCCCACTCTTCTCTCGTCATCGGGCTCCTCCAAAGTTCATTCATCCCCAGAACTTGCAGAGACTTTCCGCGCCTTCTACTCCAATTTATATAATTTGGACCCGCTGTCCACCTCCTGGTCAATACCCTAAAAACGCTCTAGATATCCGCAATTGCCTTCAAGAAACCGACCTTCCTAGGCTCAGTCAGCTAATATAATCTAGTGAGTGTTGTCTGTCTGATAAGGGGGGGGGGGAGGTGCTGCTGGACACAGATATATTATATTAGATATAATAGGCACAGCAGCTGAGTGAGCTGGTCTGGTGGGGGGGGGGATGGGGGCAGCTGGACCAGATTTCTCTCTCTCTCTCTCTCTCTCTCTCAGGTCAGCCAGGGCGCCAGACACAGAGTCCTCCCACACAAGCTCTTTGGTGGCCTGTCTGTACCATGGCAAGCCCCCCCCCCTCACCCTGGGCTCGGGCCGGCGGTGGACACCAGGACAACCCCCCCCCCGCGCACCTGTTCCGAATCTGGACGGCAGCTTGAGTCTATAGCGGAGAGGAGAGCAGCTTCACAGCTGAGCAGAGATACTGTATAGTGACGTCATCATCATGTCTGCAACATGAGATGTGACAGGATGAAGTTCTCTAGCTCAGTAGGGTAGGGAGGAGGATGAGGAAGAAGGAGGAGGACACACTCATACACCAGGGGCGGCGTGGCGCTGGAGGTGTGTAGTTCCAGCCCAGTGGGGTGAACGGGTCAGATGAAAAAAAAAAATTACCAGGGCTTTCCTCACTCTCGGGAGGGTGTCACCCGGATGCGGACCGCACCCCCCTTGCAACGCCTCTGCATCCACTGATTGGACCAACTCTTATGGAACTGAAAAGGTTCTTCCATTTATCCTCACTAAGAAATTTTCCTTCCCTAATGACGCCACTTATTGGTCACCTGGATTTTATACCTGGCCTTACTGACCCATTCTTTCTCTCGCAAGCCCCACAGGGACTCATGAGAGCCTCTTCGTTATTATGTTCTTCCGGTTGGCTAACTACGGAGAACTTGCTTGGTGGTCGGGCCCCTCTCTCATTAGATCGCTGGAGGATTAATCAACTATCTCACTTCCTCGGCTCTCTGCCCAAACCAACCCATTTTGTCAGAAAGCTCCACTCTTTTGAGGAACTATGCTTAGGTGAAGGACCGATCCGGAGGTCCTTGTCAACCTCCTACAAATCCTTGCTAGACCTTCACGCCACTGAAGACCCTCCATTCTTAGCAAAATGGGAGAGGGACTTGCAAGTCACCTTCACAGAACCCCAAAAAGATCGTATATTTTTTTTCACACAGAAATCTTCTCTATGTAGCAAATACCAAGAGACCACGTATAATATAGTAACGCGCTGGTATAGAACCCCCTCCGTGCTGGCTAAGATATTCCCTTTGCAAACTGACCGCTGTTGGCGCTGCGGCCTACACTCAGGCACCCTCTTACATATTTTCTGGGAATGCCCTGTGCTCCAAACTTTTTGGCAGCTGGTGCTCAAGCTCATACAGAAACTCACAGACATCTCCCTACATGATAACCCAGCTGCGGTCCTCCTCAACCCTACCCCCCTATCAAGGAAACGTTATCATAAATCCCTTCTCAAACATCTCCTTAATGCTGCACGGGCCAGCATTCCATCCCTTTGGAAACAACAGTCTGCGCCAGCGGTGGCCCAATGGTTCGCGAGAGTGAAGGACATTGAGCAAATGGAAGATCTGACCTCTGCCTTGCGAGATAAGTCAGAGGAACTTAAGTCCAGATGGTTCTACTGGGATCTCTTTCGCTTCTCTGACGAGTTCCACCAATACACGCTAGGTTCCACCATCTAGGATCCCCGCTGTCTGTTCCGCTGTTCCGTACTATCAATCACGACTCCCTCGGGGTGACCCCCACCCCTGTTTGCCCCCCCTTTCCCTCCCTTCTCGCTCTCTCTCTTCCTCACTCGTCTCCTCTTTTTTTTTTCTTTCTCTCTCGTTTCCATCTCTCCTCTTCAATTAAAAAACAAAAAGTGATGGGCACAAAAGCTTATATTCTCCCTGTATTAGACTTCAACTAGTGGAGTAGGCCAGACTGAATGGCTCCCTTCACTCACGTGCATTTATTTTGTATAGTTGATGTGCTTGATGCGCTTACCACAGTCTATATGCAATGTGAAGTTATCTTATTGTCTGTATCTGTGTCACATCTTTAAATAAAGAATAAAAAAAAAAAAAAAGAAAGAGACTGGGCAAAAATAGCATCCATGGGAGAGTTGCAAGGCCAAAGCCACTGCTGACCAAAAAGAACACAAAGGCTCATCTTACATTTACCAAAAAACATCTTGATTATCCCCAAGACTTTTAGGCAAATATTTTGTGGACTGATGAGACAAAAATGTTACTTTTTGGTAGGTGTGCGGCCTGTTACATCTGGTATAAAACGAATACACCATTTCATAACAAGAACATCATACCAACAGTCAGACATGGTGGAGGTGGGGCTGCTTTGCAGCTTCAGGACCTGGACAACTTCAGGAAGGAATTTTTTTCCCCTGCTTTAGCAAATTGGAGAATGCTCTGCTGGGTTTTTTTTTTTGCCTTCCTTGGATCAACTGTGGGTATAGAATGGGGTATATGGGATTGTATGATATATATATATATATTATTTTTTTTTTTTTTTTATTTGTGGTTGAACTGGATGGACTTGTGTCTTTTTTCAACCTAACTAACTATGTAACTATGTAACTATGTAACTTACCATAATTGATGGAACCATGAATTCTGAACTCTACCAGAAAATCCTAAAAGGAGAATGTCCGGCCATCCGTTTGAGACTTTAAGCTCAAGTGCACTTGGGTTATGTAGCAGGACAATGATCCGAAACACAACAGCAAGTCCACCTCCAAATAGTTCAAACAAAGCAAAATTTAGGGTTTGGAGTGGCCTAATCAAAGCCCTGACTTATTTGTCGGATTTTAAAAGGCAGGAGTCTTCAAAAATTATATAAAAAATAATATTTATTGGAAAAGTTAAAACAATGAAATAAATTGGATGCAAGCTTGGTAAGGGGTGACATACAAATTCAACAGACAATTATATATAAAATGTGATACAGAATCGTAACCACACCACACTGTAAGGTCCTGAGCAATAAGCCAGGGCACTAGGAGGCCCGACGCATTTCAAGGTTTTTAGGGGATAGCACCTATTCTTCAGGGACTTGTAGTGTGATCAATTCTTATCTGTAGATGTTATAAAAACTTACAGTAAATAAACAAAGAGCAACAATCACAATTATTAACTGTAGTTATGTACACAGAATGTCAAATAACATCCATAATACTACAATGTGCATATACTCTGACCGTATAGAGTTGTAGGTCACCGTCCAAAAGCATCTAATGTGTACAAATTGGGTGTAAGGGATAAAGTTTGTTGCTAGGGGTCCGGTCCGTTATGTTGGTGCACAGCGCTGTGGGTCACTGAGATGCCAGAGATGTTGGGCAGACACAAAGGGCGTATCAAGGCCACATATATCGCACCCAATTGAGTGTATCAATACTAATCCTAGCAGGGAAAAAAAACATTGTGGTGGTAAATGGCAAGGTGTGTCTTGGCAAAAAGGAAACACAACAGCAAGTCCACCTCCAAATGGTTCAAACAAAGCAAAATGTAGGGTTTGGAGTGGCCTAATCAAATCCCTGACTTAAATCCAATTGAGATGCTGTATCGCGACCTTACACAGGCCGTTCATGCTGGAAAACCCTCCAATGTGTCTGAATTAAAACAATTCTGCAAAGAAGAGAGGGTAAAAAATTGCTCGACAGCAATGTGAAAGTCATTGGCAGATATCCCAAACACATGATTGCAGTTGTTGCCGCCAAGAGTGGCACAACCAGTTATTAGGTTTAGAGGACAATTTTTCACATAAACCCAGGCAGGTTTGGACAGCTTTTTTGTCTTAAAAAAAGAAACCATCATTTAAAAACTGCATTTTGCTTTCCGAGCTTACTGACGGGATCCGGCTGTGGACGATAGTCATTGGCTGGCCTCCCGCAAATGTCCTTCTGTTACCGTTCTTTGCATACATTTATCTCATGATGTTCACTGTTTTACTGTTTTTTTTCTTGAAAAATACCAATAAAATATTTTCAACACTAAAAACTGTATTTTGTATTTACTCGGGTTATCTTTGTGTAATAAAAAAATGTGATGATCTGAGTCATTTAAAGCAAAGTTCCACCCAAAAAAGTGTAGCTGTTGACTTTTAATAATCAGACATTTACCTATCCCATGGTCCAGCGATGCGAGCACATGAAGCCCTGCTCCTCTCCCCCTCCTCTCCATGGCGCCGGCATTCTAACTGTGGGCGCCCAGCTGTGGCTTCACAGCCAGGTGCACACTGTGCATGCGTGAGCTGCGCGCTGTGAATGGCTGGGCAATCTTCTGGGACCTGTGACGTGTCTCAGAAGATTGCAGGGAGGGAGGGGGGAGAGGTGATCTTCCTTCAGGCTCCACGGCACCAGGGGAGGAAGTGGGAGCTGGTTGCCTCCAAAAGCAGGGTACCCGCCCCCCCCCCAAAAAAAAAAATTACATGCCAAATGTGGCATGTCAGGGGGTCATCAACACTTGAAGCGGAAGTTCAGTTTTTGGGTGGAGCACCGCAATATATGTGACAAATATGCAAAAAAATATACTTTTTCACAGTATTGTATATACAAATCCAGACATCAACATCCCACTTAATATTTAATCGATGCAGGGAATACACTTGTAGCTCATAGATCCTTAGTTTAGTTTAGTCTTAAAATCTCTCTCCTTATAGAGCTCCCATTCCAATGTGGGATATATCCATGAATCGGGTTCCTGTTGGATCCTTATTATGGCAAGCTGCGTAGTGTTTTGAGATCCTATGTCCCTTAAAGTCCCTTTTGATATTACATGTGTTCATCGAGGCAGACACATAGGGCCCGTTTCACATTGTAATGATTTGTTCATGAATGAACTCAATGACAATGAGCACGGCATTTCTCTCAGTATGAGGCAAGTAGAAAAGAGATATGTGACCTCAGATTCATTGTTTTTTTTTTTGGAAAATCTTTTTTATTAAGTTTTTCATTAACACGTAGACTTGCCCACGCAGGGGCCAAACATTGCCCACGCAGGGGCAAATCCTCTGATGCGGCAACAGCCACAACAGGGTACACCATATAACAGAAACAAACTGCCTCTGAAGCAGCAACAGATCGCAACAGGGCAGACCAATATAAACATAACCTTACTTATCTATACCCCAATGTGGGGAGAGGTTAGTTCAAGAAATTCTGTGCTCAATATTGTAATGACAGGATAATGTTACATGAGGGTACTTGGGTCAATTTACTATCATATCATAACCGTGATGTTAATCTAGGAATTGGTCACTGCATCAGTTGCCGTAGTGTTATCATCTAACCAACAGGTCCACACTTTTTCAAATTTTTGCGGGCAACTCCTGCCCGAGTAGGTGGCTTTATACAGGGGCAAACTGGCATTTACTAGGTTTTTCCAGAACCTGACAGAAGGGGGAGATGATTGTTTCCAGCTCATTGTGATAGCTTTGCGGGCATAGAACAATAATAGGGATATGAGTATTTTCCTAGCTCTGAGGATTGACATTTGTTCCACTAGCCCCAGCAGACAGTATTTAGGATCATAGGGGACACTAGTCTTGGTGATCTTAACTATCACATGGAGAACTTCTTTCCAATAATGCGCAATTGCTGGGCAAGCCCAGAAAATGTGAAAGAAGTCCCCTGGTTGATAGGAGCATCGCCAGCACTCCAGGGAGTGTGCCGGCGACATCTTGTGCAGCCTGTGGGGTGTGTAGTGAGCTCTGTGTAAAATTTTGTATTGGACCAGTTTGTCCCTGGCTGAGACCAGAGGGGAGAATGGAAAATCCCAAATCTCCCTCCAATCATCTTCATCCAGCTTCGGTATGTCCCCCATCCATTGCCTGCGGAGGGAGGACAGCTCGGGGATGGCAGCAACCAGCAGGGACCCGTAAATCTGAGATGTGGGTTTCTCCAAATCTTTCACACGAAGGGTGGATTGGAGCTCAGAATACTCCAATATGATCGGTTGACCTAAGAATTGACTGCTGACTTTAATTAATTGGACACTCACCTGTCCCAAGGTTCAGCGATGCGGGCGAACAAAGCCCCGTTCCTCTCCCCCTCCTCTCTGCCGAGCCAGCATTGTCACTGTGGGCACCTGGCTGTGGCTTCACTGCGCACTGTGACTGGCCGGGCAATCATTTGGGACCTGTGACGTGTTCCAGATGATTGCTGAGAGGGAGGGGGAGAGGTGATCTTCCTTCCGGGGGGCCGTGGTGCCCCGGGAGGAAGTGGGAGCTGGATCCCTCTAAAAAGAGGAGTAGCCCTTATCTGATGGTTTTCTGTATAAATTCAGTGTGTGTTTCTCAAATAAAGCAGTTCTTATTCTAGTTCAATCTAAGTCTGGTGTTGTAGTCTAAATATTGGGTATTTTGTCAACAGATTAATGTTGGAGAATGATGGACTTTTTAGGCGTCAGATAGATATAACAAGTTTTTTTATTAAAAACAAAAAAAAGAAATATAAAAATAAATTATAAATCTAAAACAGATTGTTTGGAAATAACAACCTGGCACACTATAGAAATATTTAACAGGCTGATGTATAAGTACGCTCAGATAGTAACAAAGTGGTTCCAATGAAGTCACTGTATAATCATTCAAATTTCCTTAGAAAGATTGTGACAATATTTGGTCCTTGGAGTTACTATAGCCAAATCCATTGGTCTCGTGTTCCAGGAAATACCAAACAGGGTATCCGGATTCTATCACAAAAGGCTCCTGGCCCCTCCCTCCTGCTGAGCGCCACAGAGCAAGCAGCTTGCAATGGGGGCACCCAAGTAGGCTTACTCAAGAGCCACTGCTCTGTGTGTCCATTCACACACAGAGACGTGGCTTGGCTCTGCTCCCTCTTTTTTCTCATTAGCTCACTGGCTGTGATTGACAGCAGCAGGAGTCAATGGCTCAGCCAATGAGGAGGCGATTGTGCACATTGCTGGTTCATAATCAGGCTCAGATAAGTGTTGGTTGCTAGGGAAGCTGCTGCACAGAGAAGGTTTTTTTATGTATGAAGATAAAAAACCTTGAGCATTTAGAACAACGTTAACCACTTCAGCACCGGAAGGTTTTTCTCACTTCCTGCCCAGGCCATTTTTTTTGCGATACGGCACTGCGTCGTTTTAACTGACAATTGCGTGGTCGTGCGACGCTGTATCCAAATAAAATTGATGTCCTTTTTTCCCACAAATAGCGCTTTATTTTGGGGGTTTTTATTTTAAAATGACTGACAATTTTGAAAAAAACAACTATATTTTTTACTTTTTCCATATCCATATCTCAAAAAAAAATAAAAAATTCCTTTATCAATTTAGGCCAATATGTATTCTGCTACATATTTTTTGTAAAGAAAATCCCAATAAGCGTATAAATTGATTGGTTTGCGCAAAAGTTATAGAGTCTACAAAATTGATTTAGGGACTTTTATTTTTTCTTATTGTTTTACTGGTAATGGTGGTGATCTGCGATTTTTAGCGGGACTGTGGCATTGCGGCGGAGAAATCTGACCCTAAGCGACACTTTTTGGGGACCAGTGACACCAATACAGTGATCAGTGCTAAAAAAAATGCACTGATCCCTGTATAAATGACACTGGCAGGGAAGGGGTTAACTACAGGGGTGATCAAGGGGTTAAATGTGTTCCCCGGGAGGTGTTTCTAACTGTGGGGGAGTGGATTCACTGGAGGAAAAGAGAGATCGTGATTCAGCTTAGCTGAAACACGATCGCTCTCTTTTCCTCCCTGACAGAGCAGCGGTGTGCTTTGTTTACATCTGCTCACCGCTGCTCCGTCTCTCCTGTGAGCGATCGGCAGGTCGCATCGACCATCGCAGCCATCAGGCCTGCTGATTGGCTCCTGTGCTTTGTTTACATCGGCTCACCGCTGCTCCGTCTCTCCTGTGAGCGATCGGCAGGTCGCATCGACCATCGCAGCCATCAGGCCTGCTGATTGGCTCCCGCTGTGTCCAATCACAGCGGGAGTGGCGCGCACCCACTAAACCGCATGCACAAAATTATATACAGCACGTGATTTTGCGCACCCGGGCCGCCCCGCCGCAGTAAATGTACGCGGGGCGATCCAGAAACGATTAGGGGGGCATTTTTGTTTATCCACAGATCAGATAAGTCCTTAATGACAATCAGTTTGAAGATTATTTTCCACATTCACATTCACTTATTTTCCCGAAGATATAGGTGGAGCCAGTAAAACACAAGGTGAAAGGTTTTGCCAGGACATTGCCACAATGGAAAAATTGTATCAGGGCAACTGGAATCCATCAGTGCTGACTATTGTTAGAAACTAAAGCGAGATGCACTGAAAAATAAATGCAAATGAAAATCAGCAGCAGAACTCGGCAGTATGTTGGAAACATTATGTGATTAAATACATGATAGAAATGAAAAGTTAAATTCATATTTCTCAAGATTCCTATGTGATACAATTAAATTTGTGTTCAGTTTGTGTTGAGTGTATCATAATCACCTAAGGTTTTTCAAGAAGCCAAAATGTTTAAATAAATGTGTTGTTCAATGTAATGTACTAGTTTTCAAGGCTTATAATGGCGGACTTATCTGCCAAGTGATTCTGCTGTCATTAGGGTTGCCACCTTTTCTTCAAGTCAAACCTGAACACTTTAGCATCGCACGCCAATTTTTTTTTTTTTAATAGTATAAACTATATATATATATATTTTGCTATTAAATAACATTTCTAATCATATGAAGTTAATAACAAGAGTCCCCCTTTACATCAGAGTCCACAGAGTTCCTCTTTTACATGTGAACTTGCAGAGTTCCCTTTCACTGTAAGGGGGGACCCTGCAGACTCTGATGTAAGAGAGAACTCTGGGGCATCTAACATAAGGGATCCTCTGGGAACCCTGATTTAAGGGGGAACACTGAGAACTCTGATGTACGGAGAGGACTCTGATGTAAGAGGAAACACTGTGGCCTCTGGTATAAAGGGGAAATCTGATGTAAGCGGTGCTCTGAGAACCCTGATTTACCTTGGTGTAATTACTCAGAGGCTTGAGAGAGAAGGGAGAGACTTCAGTCACAGACAGGGATGGATGGTGAGCTCACTCACCCCTTGGTAGTCAGCACCTCTCATCCAGATGTATCTAAGGCTGCTAGATTCAAATTTCCGGGCCCCAACTTTCCTTTTCTGAGGCACAGCGCCGGGTATTGGAGTGTGGGCAGACACAGAGGGATAGGGGTGGGGGGAAGAGGTGCAGATTGAGCCCTCTCTCCTCTCCCATCTGTGTGTGTTTGGGGGGGGGGGGGGGGGGGGGGGGGGTTGTTAGTGCTGGCTTTGGGCAGTGTGAAAGAGTGTAACAAACACTCTCAGCTTGCGTGTGTATGCTCCATCAGACTTTTGCTGGCTGAATTCTCGCCAGCAAAAGATTGAGAGCAGGTTCTCAATTTTTCGGTCGGAAAAAACAATTCCGGCGCGCAAAATTCCTACGCATGCTCGGAAACAATTCGACGCATGCTCGGAAGCATTGAACCTAATTTTCTCGGCTCGTTGTAGTGTTGTACGTCACTGCGTTCTTGGCGGTCGAAAGTTTAGCAAACTTTTGTGTGACCGTGTGTATGCAAGCCAAGATTTTTCTGACCGAAAATCCGCTCGTGTGTACGCGGCATTAGACAACTGCAGCCAGAAACCCTGCTGCGAAGCCATAGTCCAGTCTAAATAATGTGTCCAGTTTTCAGGCAGCCTGAAACCCAGAAGCATAATTCCAAACCCGAACTGTCCGGGTGAATCCTGGACGGGTGGCAACCCTAGCTGTCATGGATGCTTCCATCTTTTCTCGGTCTTCCTTCCGAGTTTGGCCTCCTCAGCTACTATCACTTCACTCCCGCATGTGTGCACAGGAGTCAAAACATCATGGCACAGAGATTTACACTAAGCTCCTAATGTGTGGCTCAGCATACATTAAAGCTTACAGGCAGAGAGATGGAGTTATGACAGCAGAAACCAATAGGGTCTCTTCTGTCATAAACATCTTACCTGTCAGCATTTTTTTTTAAGTTCAATTCTGCTTTACACCATTATGTCAAAGAGCCCTTCCACTTTGACCCACATACTTTTAACAAATTAATCTTTTACTTCTAGATGTACACTCCATCTCTACAGGTAAGTAGGGGGATTGGGATTCACTATGTGTAGGGTGTTTGATTCCCTCTCAAGATATTAGCGTTCTTTGTAGGTAACATGGAAAAAAGAAAACATAAGTGGGAGGAATTCTGCCCCATTCTTGGTGTCAGTGGGGGAATAGTACCCCATCGTTGGTGTCAGTGGGAGGAATAGTGCCCCATCGTTGGTGTCAGTGGGAGGAATAGTGCCCCATCGTTGGTGTCAGTGGAGGGAATAGTACCCCATCGTTGGTGTCAGTGGGGGGAATTGTGCCCCATCATTGGCGTCAGTGGGGGGAATAGTACCCCATCGTTGGTGTCAGTGGGGGGATTAGTACCCCATCATTGGCGTCAGTGAGAGGAATAGTGCCCCATCGTTGGTGTCAGTGGGGGGGAATAGTACCCCATCGTTGGTGTCAGTGGGAGGAATAGTTCCCCATTGTTGGTGTCAGTGGGGGGAATAGTACCCCATCGTTGGTGTCAGTGAGGAATAGTACCCCATCGTTGGTGTCAGTGAGAGAAGAATAGTGCCCCATCGTTGGTGTGAGTGGGGCGAATAGTACCCCATTGTTGGTGTCAGTGGGAGGAATAGTGCCCCATTGTTGGTGTCAGTGGGGGGAATAGTACCCCATCGTTGGTGTCAGGAGGAATAGTGCCCCATCGTTGGTGTCAGTGGGGGACTAGTACCCCATTGTTGGTGTCAGTGGGAGCAATAATACCCCATCATTGATGTCAGTGGGAGGAATAGTGCCCCATCATTGGTGTCAGTGGGGGAATAGTGCCCCATCATTGATGTCAGTGGGAGCAATAATACCCCATCATTGATGTCAGTGGGAGGAATAGTACCCCATTGTTGGTGTCAGTGGGAGGAATTGTGCCCCATTGTTGGTGTCAGTGGATTAACTAGTACCCCCAGGAGCCAGATAAAAGCAAGCAAAGCCCCCAGGACGCAGTTTGGAGACCAGATGACAACCCCTGTTCCAATGTGTGCCTGTAGAGCAGGGTGGTCATGTGACACCAGCTACCTGAGCTACTAAACAGCTGTCAGGTGATACGCTGAAATTGGTCTTAAAGGCGCAGGCGCGCCAATACCCCCTCCCCCCCACATCCCAGGCTGGGAATGAGTAGGAAATGAACGCAGCTGCGCGCTGACGTAGGCTCTGCGGAAAGGAGGGTGGGAGGGGGCTCGGCCATCTTGGAGTCTTAGCGGAGCGCTGGAGCGGGGAGCAGAGCAGGTAACCTCTGAGCTGTCATATAACGGGGGCGGGCGGACGGGGAATTGTCGGTATTGTTGCCGTAGTGTGAACCATGTCTGTAGACACGAGGAGCCGCCGTCACATGCAATGGCTGGGCTCCACCTCAGGCTGTGAATGGAACACCCGGCGCTGTCATCCTGTCACAGGGTGTGACTGGGACCCGGCCGGCCTGGCTGCCTTGTTTCTCCGGGGCTCTATATTGCTAGAGTGGGGTGAGGGGGTTGTGTATCAGGGCGCCATAATCACCCACTCCTCCGGGTGTGGTCCGCCCGCCTTCCCTTCATCCGCTATGGCGGCTCTAGAAGGATGGAATGACATTCCGCCTATCAGTGACCCTCCAGCTCTCTTATCACTCGGTGACTGGCACTGTGCCCCATTCATTCTATGAGGAGATCTGATCTATGGAGGGGGCATACCTGTACACATAAACATGAAGATCCAAGGATTCCCCTTCCTCTGCTGCTTCTCCTCATGAACTATGAGCCCCTCTAGGCACACAATCCTCTGCTCGGGATTATCAGCAATACATTTGTACAGCCCTTTATAACATGAGGGCGGACAGTACAATACAGGAGCAATCAGAGGGCCCTGCTCCTTGGAGCTTACAATCTAGACGGGAGGGACAAGTGATACCAAAGAAAACTGTGGGGGATGAGCTGATGGAGAAAATAAAAGTACAGTGAGGTGGGACAGGCTTCTGTAAAATCTTGGGTTTTCAGGGCTTTCCTAAAAGTAGACGGTGTAGGAGATGGTGGAACAGATTTAAAGAAACTATTAGATGAGCACCTGAACGACCACAACATACAGGGATATACAATGTAATACTGACATATAATAATCACATACATACAGGCATATACAATGTAATACTGACATATAATAATCACACACATAGGTTGGACTTGTGTCTTTTTTCAACCTCTCCTATGTAACTGTATATGGGGTCCAAGATTAGATTGGAATAAACAACCCAACTGATGGCACTAAACTCTCCTCCCCTCTGTCGCTCTAGGCACCTCGCTGGCATCTTTTTCCCCAGGTACTAGTACAGGTCTTCAGGCATCTCCATTTGGCTAGCACAGGATGCAGGATTCGGTCATCCTGGCACACAGGGACTGTGCCTGTGGTGTAAGCTGAACTGTGCACACGCAACGCAGTTTACATTCCACAGAAGCCTGCCAGCAGGTAGGTTTGTTTTATTGCAGAAGAGATTTTGCATGGCTCTTCTGCAATAATAGCCTGCCTGCTCTCAGTCTTTTGTTAGGCCCATTTCAGACCTACGGATCCATATTTACTTCTCCGCTTGCTCAGCAGGGATCGCTCTGTTGATCCCCGCTGAGGCGGCGGATGACAAGTCCGTCTCTGCTCTCTGTGTAGGGATGGACCTGTCGGAGCTCTGCTCTGCCCTATGGGGGGATTGGATGATTACGGACTGCCTGTCCGTTTTCATCCGATCCGCCAGACAGATAAAAAATTGTTTGTATCCGTCTGGATTTTGCGGATCGCGTGTCAGCGGACGTGTCACTGCTGACATCCGACGCTCCATAGAGGTGCATGGAGCGCCCCGTTCAGATCCGCCTGAAAAAAACTGACAGGCGGATCTGAACTGTCCGCACATGTGAAAGGGGCCTTAAAGTGGAACTTCACACTCTCAAGCAACATTGACTGACTATATGCTGCTAGAATTAGCAAATAGGAATATTTTATATCTATTTTCTTTTTTCTTTTACATTTCTCCCGTTGCTTTCGGATTTCTGGCCTAGACAAATGTCATACTTCCCAAGAGTCTTTATGAGCTTTTTTTTTGGTGCAACCCCATACACGCAGGGGATGAGAGTTGTATCTCCATACGAAGTGTGCATCAATAGAAACACACTCCTGCATAGCCTAGAATGACAACTCCCTCAGCTGCTCCTCCCTCCTGACTCAAGCCTGCACTGTTAACTCTTTCTTGGAAGTTCAGGGAAGCGGCACTGAGAGCAGGAGACTACTGCATTGAAAGTTGTAATGTAAACTGCAAGTAAAAATGTTGCCGCGCTCAGTGTGTCAAGCTAAAACACCCTGAGGGGTTTAATGGTTTAATATTTCTTAAACATGAATTGGCATGGACTATTTTGTTAAGGAGTTTAAGCCAAAAAAACCCTTACACAAATGAAAAATCACTACTTTTTAACTTGGGCCCCTTTCACACTTATACGACTTGTCCCATGATTTGGAACTGCAAAGTACTATGACAAGTCGTTCCCCATGATTTCCAATGACAGCCATTCATATTAGTACGACTTCAAAGTAGTCCCTGCACTACTTTGGTCCGGTTTTGATGCCACTTACACAAGTGTGAAAGGGGCCTTATGCTGTATGGATGGGAACAATATATATAGTAGGTGGAAACACACTTTAAAGAATGACAGAAGGTCAGGTGGTATTTCACTTGGGTCCCCTAAAAGGCCATTATCCAATGGCTAAGGTCGGTTAGTCACTAGTAGATTTTCAAATGAACATTCGTACTTTCAACAACTTGATGAATGTTTGAAAGCATTTCAAAATTTTGTTTGCTGTTAATATTTGATTTTGGAATAAATGGCTTTCTTGAACAAAACCTTCACTCTTGGGAATTTTTATTTGTTCAAGAACAATTTCTATCCTGCGCCTTCATATTTTCTCTTCCCTGTGGTTGAAAATTAATGTTTTGACTTTATTAATAGTAAATGTAACGTTGTTAAAAGGAAACCTTTCAAACACCAGTTTTAGTATATGACCTTAGGTGGTATATTCTATTACTTTGGCAGTTTATAGAGTAAATGTGTAGTTATCTCAAGTTGTGCGCATATGGAAAGCCTTAGAGCGTCTCTGCAGTTTGGGCTGCTTTTGCCTTTGGAGCAGTTTATAAAAAAAAAAAAAAATGCCACATAATCACTCATTGTGTTTTTTATCAGCATGCATTATTTGTTGTGTCAGCAGTTGCATTTCCCTAGTATTATCCATGTAGGATATTTCCGTTGGGTTCAGCAATTTCCCTTGAAATTCATGTTTTTTTTTTTTGGTTTTTTTTTCCCCTGCCTCTTCCTTCCTCATAGTGGAACATCCAGGGGAGGTGAGAAGTGCACTGCCGAGCTGTGAAAAGATTTTCTTAGGCTTTTTTTTTTCTTCTGCTTTGTATTCTAGAAAATGTGGTGTTAACGAATTGCTATAGAGAAAAGGATTGATATCATAGTTCTTCCAAGCAGTCAGCGTTTTCCATCATCTGGAGCTACATAGCTAGGAAATAATTTTGCAGCAGAGTAGAAACTTTCACATCTGGTAGGATGTTGTAGTCATACAATGGGAGAAGATTGACATCTCTCCCACAGAGGGATGTGTATGGGAGTGTTTTTTTTTTTTTTTTTTTCTTCATCCTTTTACTAAATTAACTTTACACCATCATTATAGACTAGACCAGAGATTTATTTTCTTCTGTAAAATTGTGCACTTTTTTTTATTTTCCGGTAAACAAAGTAAAATGTTACTTTTATGTTTTTTATTGCTAATACAGTGTCCTTTCTCAGATCGGTCTTTGTCACAATGGGAAGAGGGAACTGAAGCCAATTCGCCATGATCGGAGGGCTCTTTATATATAATCACAAGGGAGAGGTCCTGATCTCCCGGGTATACAGAGATGACATTGGGTAAGTAATGCTCTGTTTGTCACTTAACCACCTTAAATGGTTTAGTCTTTTTGAGGAGCATATAGTGAAAAAACGAAATAAGCGTTTCTAAGAATTCAGTAGATTCATATTTGAAAGGTGAACCAATGTGAAGCGTTCACCTTTTTATAGATGTAAACCTTTTTTTATTTAAAAAAAAAAAAAAAAAAAAAAACCTTAAGTGTAGCTGCATCCAATGACCGAGACATGCTCACAGGAAGAGCCTAATGCTGTCTGTCACTTGCCTCAAGTGCAGTGTGAGGTTTATACGCCAGGTGCAAAACAAAAGTCCATCTCCTTAGGCATCATTGATTAAAAAAAGTGTTTTGAGCCTAGTGATGTCACACCCAGCGCTAGGATCTAGTGTATTTTTTCCTGTGGGTATGTCTGTCGCTGGGTGCAACTACACTTGGATTTTTTGCTATCTATTAACGTTGATTTTTATGAATACTTTAGAATCCTGATCATGTGAGCGTGTAATACCCAAAGATTGTTTGGGAAGATGCACATTGTGTTGGCGCAGCCAACTGTAAGGGTTAGATATTTAATCACTTTCTGAATCTGTTGATACTCTAAGGCAGGGTATACATTGTTCAAATCTCAGCCGGTTCAGCAGAAACCGGACGAGATTCAGTAGCTGCTTGTCGAGTATTTGTTAAATACAGGACTTGTGATGCATCTACAGGCTCCCCATGTGTCTAAGGAGTTTTTGGACTTTGGTCAGGAACATATAGTAGGTTTAGTTCCAAAGATATGCTTATATAATCCTCCACCCTTCTATTAAGCATTTTTGCACAGTCCCCCTTTTGACATCCTCTTTAGCTCATGTAGGGGATAGTTAATGTTTTTTTATGTAGGCCCATCTGGAGCAACAAGTTACCAGCGCTGAAGACCAAGCAATATAAAAATAACTTTGATGCTTAGGCTGGGTTCACACTGCTGTGATGTCAGACATATACAGATTCTTTGGCTGAATTCGCATTGCATTCGGACCAAGATGGTGCAGGACCCTTTTTTTTATTTTTGGTTCGCACTGAGTTCTGCGAACTGATCTAGGGCTGTCATTGGATTAATAGACACCCGCAGCGGTTCGCAGAGGGCTGAGTGAACCGCTGGCGATTCGGGTGCAATGCAGGAACCCACACTGGATTCGCAGGGTTTCCTGCACCGCACAAGTGTGAACCAAGCCTAAAATGTAACAAAATGGCCTTTTAATTAGGTCTTTTTGGCACTAGTTTGTATTTAGGCTGTTAGACATAGTGAGCGTTGTCAAGTTTTTTATTTAAATTGTTCAATTCTTATTGTTCTTCCATCCACAATACTTGGGAGTTCTGCCCCTTTAAAAATTAAGTCAGCACAAACTGTAGCTGCTGACTTTTTGAACATTAGGACGCTTGCCTGTCCTTGAGTCCAGCAATATTGGCACCGCAGCCTATGTTTACATCGGCTGGTCGCGTGCTGCCGTCGCCATTGCTGGTAACAGAACCTGGCAGTGTAGCCTTTCGGCTTTGCGGCTTTGTCCCAACTGCGCGTGCGCTCTGCGCGCTCACTTGCCTGGCTGAAGGGGAGGGAGGAAGAGGGGGTCCAAGCTGCTGACTGACTTTGCCGTGGCCTGGTCTCCTGGAAGTGGGGACAGGGTACCTGTAAAAAAACAGAGCTTTAACCTTACTACTGTAATTGAATAGAGGATGAATCCCTGCAGTTATAGGCAAGTGGGACATTTTTATTTATATTTTTTTGCATTACTAGTGGGTGGAATCTTTCCCTCTCCAGTTGCCCAGTACTCAAGCCCCTGTCGTCCCCACACTGACTGAGGCTCCAGAACACAGCCTCAAGGTATGTAAACTGAAAGTAGGCAGTGTTCAGTAACTGTTCTCCCAAACATCCACGGCATTAACCATTTCATATCCTGAGGCTGTTATCTTTAAATCACCTGAGCAGTGTCAGCATGACTACTAATTGAGAGATTCTGTGTAAGGGCATACTTGCACTGTCAGTTTACACATGGCTTTAAAAGCAGGTGTTTGAGCCATGTTTTTAGCAGTCTGCAATTAATATGCACAGCACACACAGAGCTGTTCACATTAAATTAAGCTACATTTTGAGTTCGAAAGGAGTTGAAGTCTATGGTAACTCGGTGGTGTGCTTTTAATGTGTTTGCACAGTCAAAAATGTTATATATATATTTGTGTGTCTGGGGTACGTTTTTTTAGCGCGTCAAACGCGCATAGGGTGTTTGGAGAGTTTTTCACATCCCCCCCCCCCCCCAGGTGCGATTAACGCTATAGGTGCATTTGTTCAGCGTCAGTATTTTGAGCAAGTGTGAACAAGGCCTTTTTTTGCCAAGTGTGCTATTGGCACAAAAAGCCATTTCCTATGGCTGCATTTATGCGGACGCTCTGTTAAAGCCCAGCATCCGTACATCTGGCAGGAAAATGTTAAATCTTTTTAATATCTAGCTTCTGTGAGAAGCCTCAAATAGGTTGTGTAATGCTGTTAGCTTTCTGTGACTTCTAAACATGCTGGTGGTCATTCTTGGATAAGAACATGCTATTCCCAATACACACGTTCCTGCCGTATGGCTGTAGGTGTTCATTGGTGCTGCAGCGAACCCCTGCTGGAACCAAAGAGAATGTCACCAGCACACCACAGATCTCCACAAGCCTAAACGGGTCCTGCGAGGCTCAGCAACATTTCTTCTATTATAATGCAATTGCTGAATAAAGCTTTGGACCCATTCTGGAGATCTGTGGTGTGCTGGTGAGATTCTTCTTTTTTTTTTTTTTTTCTTAGCAAAGAACCCTTTTCCTATTGAGTAAACTAGTAAGTACAGTATTTAAGCCCAGACTAAACGTAACCACTTGTATACTTAAAAATATTATTCTAATTGTGCTGGTCTTTCCAGTGAGGGGAAGCACTACTGCAAGGGTAGTTTTGGCATTTTGCTGGAGGTCAGCTTTAAGCAATGATGGCAAATGGAGGGCATTTGGACGTTCTTTGATATGGTGCATCGTTAAAGTCCAGTATTTTTGAATGAACTTTTTTTAAAGTATGGGTGGCATCTCCCCTAGCTCTTTGCAGTGGATTTTGCAGATGTGATATTTGTTTACTATTATATAGGTGTCCAATTGTGTGGATGTTGGTCTTATTCTGTTGCTTGTGCCTATTGCTATGTGCTTGTTTTTGTTTTATCATCCCTTCTGTCAAACACTGTCTTTCAAATAAGCCCTGTTGCCAATCTCTCTTGGCGTTCACCTTGACGCTGCTTTGGCTTTTATCATAAGTACGTCGTCTTCCCATATGTAGTGTGCTCCTACCTTCTTGATCTTTGGTGGGTGTTATGTTCTTTTAGTATTTTTTAATTTCTAATCCTTTCTTTCATTGCTGTCACTGTCCTTTTCCTTGCTGGTGCCATCTTTTTCCATCTCATCACCTCATTGGCTGCTGTAGCAATAGGTAAGATCACTCTTCCTGCTGCAAGTCCTTTTTAGTGCCAGCTCTATGCCTGGATGCTTGTGCGGAATGTGCAAAGCCCTTAATTGTCTACAACTTTGCTGTCTTAACATCAGTTGCATCTTTGCTCTAACCCATTAAAACAAGATAACCTACTGAGTGATGATGTTTGAGCTATCTTGTACTAATTAGTTTGGTGTTTCCTTATCTGTGCTAGAGACCCAAGTAGTTACACTCCTAATAACATTTATTTGCACAACTGGCATTTAAATTGCCAACATGTTTGGCTCAAACCAGAACAACAACTCTTAATGTGAATAGCTGAGTGTATCATGTAAGGCTTTGGTGTCTCATGGGTCTCTGGTAGGGAAAGTATTACATTTTTTTTTATAATTTTAGTAATGATTTGGAAAGAGGTTGTTTATGCAGGGCAGACATGTTGCATATAACTATAAAACTGCTAACGCTTTTTAAACTTGTTGCTTCTTGCTGTGATTTGAAACCTCTGAGGATTAACAATTTGACACCATTCCCCTTGTGGCATTGTGATACAACGTGATTTACCACGACACATGGAAACATGCATATTGTGTGTTAGTACAATGTGGTTTCATGCATTTAAAAGGGCACCCCAGTGCACCTTGCTGATGGATGTGCCATGCTGTGCAACTCGCAGCTTCGCACTAACGTGTGTTGCAGTGTGCTAGAAAAGAAGGCGCATGCACCACAAGTTCGTTGGCATGCATTGCATCCCACATTGTCGAAAGATGTGTTGATGTGATGTAATGCCATTTATTCTGAATGGCACTCCAATGCATTTAGCATGCCTTGCGGTAAAGCACATGGTAGTGCAATGACATTGTGAGTAGGCCGTTCACACCATCGTCTTGGAAAATGTGCATAATGTATTTTTACAGTGCTTTTTAATGTGTTTTCTTTTCATGAAATTTGATATGTGACTTTAAAAGTTAAATTAAAATGCATATTGCATTTTTCATGTGACTGTAATTTAACGTGCACTTTGACGAAAACACACACGATTCAGCAAGCAGGATTTGTCAAAAGCATAATGCACTGATGATGGCTTCATAGATTATAATAACTAGTTTTCATGTGATTTTAATTAATTTTTTATTTTTTTTTTGATGCGCTGTGATCCTGTGTCAATGCAATGGTGTGAACAAGCCCTCAACCTAATCACTGTGTCCCAACTTATTATTTTTTTTTTTTTTTTTCTTAGAGTATTCCATTATTGCCTGTTTTTGTTTGTTTTTGTTTTTTTATTAACTATAAGGCCTTAAAAGTTGAACTCTGGCCAAAATGTTTCCTTTAAAAAACTGAATGCAAATGGGGAGAATCTCTCCAGTGGAGAGAAGGCAGTAAATACTTTAGAGTTGCTAACCCTTCACTTCTGCTAATGTTTTCATTGCTGCTTCTGTCCCATTTAAATTAAATTTCTCCAGTGACCACCTGTTTTCCAGGACAGAGGGAGGAAAAACACCTCCATGGGCACACAAATGACAAAAGAATCTGACAGGATTTGACCTGCTCTATCCTACAAAATTTTGACCGGAGTCCCACTTTATTTTTAGATACCCAGTCCATTGCTAAAAGTTTTACCGTTTTGAGATTTTGATTTGTTTTCTTGGCTATGCAGAGAAGATAAAAGAACAAATGTAACCTTGAAAAGATTTCTTTATCAGAATGTATTTTCGAAGAATTGCCACATTTGCAGTTTCAATTAAACAGAAAAATTTGACTTCTAAAGGACCAGCCTGATCCATTACTGTACAGTAACATACAAAATCGAACAGCAGTCTGAAGCCCCATACACACGGGCAGAATGTCGGGATATTTGCCAGTACAAAAAATACCGGCTTAAATTCTTCCCATGTATGTCGGGTTGTCTGACAAGCTGGCCGTGCATGCTGGAAAACCAGCACCCAATCGACTCCCGATCTGCACTTTACCAATGATGGAGAGTGCTAATCGGAGTCTTTTGGGGGGCGGGTGAGACCACTGGACTAACCTTGCATTGTTACTACAGCGGCTCCTGACCAGAGCTGTCAGGTTTTTTTTTTTTGGCAACCCTGCACGGCACTTCAAGAATTGTATTTGAAGTAATCTTTTGTGAATGAAATTGTGAAACTGCCATAGTTACAGTGATTGTAAACAATCACCTTGTGAAGCAACCTATTCAATTTAAAATGTAAATGAGGAGGCAAAACGTTTGTGTATAGATAAAAAAAAAAAAATATGTAAATGCTCCCCGCCTTTTTAGTTTTTTTTTTTTTTTTTAAGTGATCACATTCTCTCTGTTCTCAGCTGCATAGGAGCTGGGTGGAGGAGAAACGGCAGCACACTGAACTTCCTACTGAGTGGCTGTGCCTGGGGTGGGTCAGGGGGAGTCTTGTCTATTGGAGCAGGTTAAGTTTCCAACAAAGCTAGAGAACTGACCACGGTGTGTTCTCTTGCTTAGCGTGGTCAGCATTTAATAGGAAAGAAAAGTGACTGGCAGGAACCCCTGTACTTTCTCATACAAGTACATGGTACAGCAGGCGCAGATCAGGAATATGAACTGCTGGGTTTACATTTTCTGGTACTTGAGGTTAATGGACTCTGGCCTTGTCAATGGCATTAGTTTGAGACACTTGGTGAATTCTGAATGGTAAAAGTGTCTCGGACAGGTGCATTTGACCTGGAGTTGACCACCTCGCCTGAATTTCAAGTGAGTTTTGCATTACCATAGACCTGTATGGGGAGCAAACCAAAGCCTGTTGGAGGCCATAAAGGTTTGGGTTCTAGAGGGTTTAGAATAACTAGTAACCAGTAAAGTGAAAATACCCATTCTGTGTGCTGGTTCCAGGTCAGTAACTTGTACATTGACGTCTTTGTCAGGATGACGGCCCTGAAAACTGCACATTTTAATCATTAGCCAGTAGTCTGCTTTTCCATTCTGACAAGTATTCTTTTAAAGAGCCAGGGAACAAGAACTTCAACATAATATATATCAAAAGCTTGAATATTTACCCCTCAGCTGTCATCTTTGCGTAGACATTGGCTGTCTAGCGTCTAGGATTTCTCTGAATCTGCAGGCATGTTTGTCAGACTTTTGTCAAGGAGCACAGAAAACTTTCTTGTAATGGTGTTATGTGCTCTATCTTTCGTACAGAAGGAATGCAGTGGATGCTTTCCGTGTCAATGTCATCCATGCCCGGCAGCAGGTACGCTCTCCCGTCACCAACATTGCTCGGACCAGTTTCTTCCATGTGAAGCGTTCCAACATCTGGCTGGCAGCTGTCACCAAACAAAATGTCAATGCCGCCATGGTGTTCGAGTTCCTGTACAAGATGTGTGATGTCATGACTGCATACTTTGGGAAGATCAGCGAGGAAAATATCAAGAACAACTTTGTGCTGATCTATGAACTACTTGATGGTAAGATGGTTTGGTATTGCTAGAACCCAACACATCACATGTCTCCTGCTTTTACCATAGATAAAGTGTCTATAAAGAATGCTAGCCCAGCCTTTATTGGGGTTGGTTGTGATTTGCTGTCAGTAGATGATCATTTAGTAGTCTTATTTTTTGCTTTGTTCTACAGAAAACATTCCCAAAAGTGCCGCTGTCTTTGTATAATTGTTTGTTTTTAGTTAGCCTTAGACACCATGTGTTTTTATTGTTGCACAGAAATCCTGGACTTTGGTTACCCTCAGAACTCTGAAACTGGAGCCCTGAAAACCTTCATCACTCAACAAGGGATTAAAAGTCAGGTAATGGCGCACCTGGAATTCTACTGTACCTTGCTGGTCTGTTACCACCGTGCCTTCTTTATATTTACTGTTTAACACATTTTGACCAACTATATTAAGTATTTACACGTCTAGTCTTTGTGTACTATACAAGTAATGGCACAAGGGGCAGTCCTGTCCCCCCGCCCCCCCTGCCCCATCACTTGTACAGGTTTTTATTTTTTTTTATTTTTCTCCTCTCCGTCACTGTATATTTTAATGCTGACATATTCTGACCCTTTTTTTTTTTTTTTGACCCTTTTACTATTCTTGAAGGATAAATCAAGCAAAATATAAAAATGTAAAACATTGCAGTTTAACCACTTGCCGACCGCCCCCTGTATATATACGTCGGCAGAATGGCACGTACAGGCAGAACCACGTACCTGTACGTGCCATTCTTCCGGCGGGTGGGGGGTCCGATCGGACCCCCCCGGCCGGCGGGGACGGTCGGGATCGCTTCAGGAGCGATCCGGGATGAGGGGACGGCCAGTGGTTTCTGGCCACCCCCTCGCGATCGCTCCTGGCGAATCAGATGCTTCCTCTGTCTGTGTCAATCAAAACACAGGCAGAGGAAGTGATGTCACGCTCGGTGCGCCGGTCTATGTGACCGGAACGCCGAGCTGTGAACATCTAAAGGTTAGTGCACAAACAGTACACTGACACCAGTACACATAGGCACACAAAACACCCCCCTGTCACCCCCTGATCACCCCCCAGATCACCCCCTCCCCCCCCAGTCACAGTGTCACTAATTGCAGTGATCATTTTTTTACTGATCACTGCATTTAGTGTCAGTGTGACTGTAATAACTGTCAGGGCAGTTAGTTTTAGGTCCAAGGTAGCCCCCCACCCCCCCCTAATAAAGGTTTAACCCCTTGATTGCCCCCCAGGTAACCCTTTCACCCCCTTTTGCCAGTGTCACTAAGCGATCGTTTTTCTGATCGCTGTATTAGTGTCACTGCTGTCGCTAGGTAACCATTTTTTTTTTTTAGGTAACCGCCATGTTTATATAGGTTCATAAATAGGTTTATAGGTCAGGTACCCCCATATTACAACCTAAATAAAGGTTTTAACCCCCTGATTGCCCCTAGAGTTAACCCTTTCACCAGTGATCACAGTATAACTGTCACTGGTGACGCTGGTTAGCCAGTTAGTTATTTCGTTATTTAGGTTCCCCGTCAGGTTTTTATATAGCGTCAGGTACCCCCATATATTACCTAATAAAGGTTTTAACCCCCTGATTGCCCCTAGTTAACCCTTTCACCCCCTTTTGCCAGTGTCACTAAGCGATCGTTTTTCTGATCGCTGCATTAGTGTCGCTAGGTAACCATTTTTTTTTTTTAGGTAACCGCCATGTTTATATAGGTTCATAAATAGGTTTATAGGTCAGGTACCCCCATATTACAACCTAAATAAAGGTTTTAACCCCCTGATTGCCCCTAGAGTTAACCCTTTCACCAGTGATCACTGTATAACTGTCACTGGTGACGCTGGTTAGCCAGTTAGTTATTTCGTTATTTAGGTTCCCCGTCAGGTTTTTATATAGCGTCAGGTACCCCCATATATTACCTAATAAAGGTTTAACCCCCTGATTGCCCCTAGTTAACCCTTTCACCCCCTTTTGCCAGTGTCACTAAGCGATCGTTTTTCTGATCGCTGCATTAGTGTCGCTAGGTAACCAGTTTTTTTTTGTATTACTGTTACGGGTGACGCTGGTTAGTTAGCTTGTTTTTTATACTGTCAGGGCACCCGCCATTTATTACCCAATAACGGTTTAACCCCCTGATCGCCCGGCGGGTGATATCAATTAGGTTTTTAGGGTCAAATAAGGTCTGCGTCGCCCCAGGTTAGTGCCAGTACCGCAAACACCCACGCACAAAGCATACACCTCCCTTAGTGGCACAGTATCTGAACAGATCAATATCTGATCTGATCAGATCTATACTAGCGTCCCAGCAGTTTAGGGTTCCAAAAAAAAAAACGCATTGTTAGCGGGATCAGCCCAGATACCTGCTAGCACCTGCGTTTTCCCCCTCCGCCCAGCCCAGCCCACCCAAGTGCAGTATCGATCGATCACTGTCACTTACAAAACACTAAGCACACATAACTGCAGCGTTCGCAGAGTCAGGCCTGATCCCTGCGATCGCTAACATTTTTTTTTGTGGTAGTGTTTTGATTCAGTCGCTTCAGTCAGGAGCTTTTTTACCTGTGAATCTCAAAAAAATAAAAAAAAATAAAATAGTTGTCGTTTTATTGTTCTCTCTCTCACTCTATTCTCTCTCTATTGTTGCTCTTTTTTTACTCCATTCTATTCTGCAATGTTTTATTATGTTTTATTATGTTTTATTATGTTTTATCATGCTTGCTTTTCAGGTATGTAATTTTGTTTACTGTGTGTTTTAGTGTTGAGCATTTTTTTGTTTTCAGGTGCGCCATTCAGTTGCAACGCGGATTTATTTATCTTGACAGCAACAGCGTTTGCTCCCACGATACATAAAGCCGCGACTCCAACGCTGTAGGAGGTGATTTCACCACCACAGTTAAAAAAAAAAGAGCATATATGCCGAAGCATGGGGGCAGCAGGGGGGGGGGGAGCGATTGGCTCCTAATGCCACGTACATACGGTCGAAATTCCGACCGTGTGTACACGGCATAACTTTTGCGGGAGGATGCCCCCATGCATCGGCATATATAAATGGTGCATGTATGCCCATCATTAGAAGTGGGTGGATGAAGGGAGGTATTCTAATGGTGGGCATACCCACCAATCAATCTCTTTTTTTCGTTCAGCCAAGAGGCTGCATGAAAAAAAAAAGATTACAATATATGTCCAGTATGTTGCTGGACTTTGAATGGTTATACCAGAATGATGCCTGCAGGTTTAGGTATCATCTTGGTATCATTCTTTTCAGCCAGTGATCGGCTTTCATGTAAAAGCAATTCTAGCGGGTAATTAGCCTCTAGACTGCTTTTACAAGCAGTGGGAGGGAATGTCCCCCCTCCCGGATATAAACCGCGCCATTGGGAAATTGGGAAAGCATTTTATCACACCAATCTTGGTGTGGTCAGATGCTTTGAGGGCAGAGGAAAGATCTAGGGTCTAATAGACCCCAATTTTTTCAAAAAAAAGAGTACCTGTCACTGCCTATTGCTATCATAGGGGATATTTACATTCCCTGAGATAACAATAAAAATCATAACAAAGAAAAAAAATGGAAGGAACAGTTTAAAAATAAAATAAAAAAGCTAAATAAATAAAAAAAAAAACAAAAAAAAAAAAAAAAAGCACCCCTGCCCCCCCTTCTCTTGCGCAAAGGCGTACACAAGCGTTGGTCTGGCGTCATATGTAAACAGCAATTGCACCATGCATGTGAGGTATCACCGCGAAGGTCAGATCGAGGGCAGTAATTTTAGCAGTAGACCTCCTCCGTGAATCTAATGTGGTATCATGTAAAGGCTTTTAAAGGCTTTTAAAAATGTATGTAGTTTGTCGCCACTGCGTGTTTGTGCGCAATTTTAAAGCATGTCGTGTTTGGTATCCATGTACTCGGCCTAAGATCATATTTTTTATTTCATCAAAAATTTGAGCAATATAGTGTGTTTTAGTGCATTAAAATAAAAAAAAGTGTATTTTTTCCACAAAAAATGCGTTTGAAAAATCGCTGCGCAAATACTGTGTGGAAAAAAAAAATGCAACACCCACCATTTTAATCTGTAGGGCCTTTGCTTTAACAATATATATAGTGTTTGGGGGTTCAACGTAATTTTCTTGCAAAAAAAAAATATGTTTTCATGTAAACAAAAAGTGTCAGAAAGGGCTTTGTCTACAAGTGGTTAGAAGAGTGGGTGACGTGTGACATAGGCTTCTAAATGTTGTGCATAAAATGCCAGGACAGTTCAAACCCCCCCCAAATGACCCCATTTTGGAAAGTAGACACCCCAAGCTATTTGCTGAGAGCAATGTTGAGCCCATTAAATATTTTTTTTTTTTGTCCCAAGAGATTGAATAATGAAAAAAAAAAAATATATATATTTTTTTTACAAAAAGTTGTCACTAAATGATATATTGCTCAAACATGTCATGGGCATATGTGGAAATACACCCCAAAATACATTCTGTTGCTTCTCCTGAGTACGGGGATACCACATGTGTGGGACTTTTTGGGAGCCTAGCTGCGTACGGAACCCCAAAAACCAATCACCGCCTTCAGGCTTTCTAAGGGTGTAATTTTTTTATTTCACTTCTCACTGCCAATCACAGTTTCGGAGGCCATGGAATGCCCAGATGGCATAAAACCCCCCAAAATGACCCCATTTTGGAAAGTAGACACCCCAAGCTATTTGCTGAGAGGTATTGTGAGTATTTTGCAGATGTCGCTTTTTGTCACAAAGTTTTGAAAATTGAAAAAAAGAAAAAATTTTTTTTTTTTTTCTTTACTTTCTTCATTTTCAAAAACAAATGAGAGCTGTAAAATACTCACCATGCCTCTCAACAAATAGCTTGGGGTGTCTACTTTCCAAAATGGGGTCATTTGGGGGGGTTTTGTGCTATTTTGGCATTTTATGGCCTTCGAAACGGTGATAGGTAGTGAGGAGTGAAATCAAAAATTTGCACCCTTAGAAATCCTGAAGGCGGTGCTTGGGTTTCGGGGCCCCGTACGCGGCTAGGCTCCCAAAAAGTCCCACACATGTGGTATCCCCATACTCAGGAGAAGCAGCAAAATGTATTTTGGGGTGCAATTCCACATATAACTATGGCATGTGTGAGCAATATATCATTTAGTGACAACTTTTTGAAAAAAAAAAAAATCTTTTTTATTTTTGTCTTTATTCAATCACTTGGGACTAAAAAAAAAAATATTCAATGGGCTCAACATGCCTCTCAGCAAATAGCTTGGGGTGTCTACTTTCCAAAATGGGGTCATTTGGGGGGGTTTTGTACTTCTCTGCCATTTTAGCACCTCAAGAAATGAAATAGGCAGTCATAAATTAAAAGCGGTGTAAATTCCAGAAAATGTACTCTAGTTTGTAGACGCTATAACTTTTGCGCAAACCAATAAATATACGCTTATTGGCATTTTTTTTACTAAAGACATGTGGCTGAATACATTTTGGCCCAAATGTTTGACTAAAATTGAGTTTATTAGATTTTTTTTATAACAAAAAGTAGAAAATCTCTTTTTTTTTCAAAATTTTCGCTTTTTTTCCGTTTATATCGCAAAAAATAAAAATCACAGAGGCAATCAAATACCATCAAAAGAAAGCTCTATTTGTGGGAAGAAAAGGACGCAAATTTCGTTTGGTTACAAAATTGCATGACCGCGCAATTACCAGTTAAAGTAGTGCAGTGCGAAATTGAAAAAAGACCTCTGGTCCTTTGGCTGCCAAATGGTCCGGGGCTGAAGTGGTTAACAGATGTAAGGTCATTTGTGGTGCATTTTGTTTTACATTTTTCAGGCTAAGAACATTGTTAGCGAATACTGGGTAATACTCTTGTTTTTACATGTTGTCCTTGTCACCTCCTGTGAGCTGAACTGAATGAAGAGAATCTTTTTTTTTTTTTTTTTTTTCTTCTGTAAGTCCCCATGACATGAAGGTAAACAGAAGCATGGTTATAGTCCTGTCCTATAGGTTAACAACCGTGGCTCAGTCTAGATACTGGAGTAGTGAGCATAGCAACCCAGAAAATGGGCAGTATGTTCGCAGGATTACCAAGTAAAAAACAAAATGGACAAAATCCTGAAAAAGGAAAACCAATGCACTCACCACAGTCAAGGGTTGGTAATCTGCAAGATTTTAATTTTTTTTTTTTTGTTTAGATATGATTTAAATGCTTGCTCTTTAATTTATGTTTTGTATATAAACTTGTATATTATCCCTCTTCCTGAACTATAGTTAAGGTGTTGTAGTTCACTTCCCTGTACTTGGTGACATTGCAGCAAGAATTAGTCTCTGGTGTTTTTCAATTAGTCTGAGCAGACTGTTTTGCATTAAAAGGAACAGTAAAGTCAAGTGCTCATTATGCTGGTCTGCTTAGAATAAAAACTGGTTGTACCTGCACTCATTGATGTTTGGAGGGACAACAGCCACAAATCGGATTCAAATCTGGCTTGACAACTTTGAATGTGATTGAGGGAGGTAGCAGAGAGTTTGTTAGACAACACAAGCTCTGAGAGAAAAACCTCTGCTGCCCTCCTACTGACCCTTTTGAGATTCTGTGGATTCTGGCTGCAGAGGTTTATACAGATCTTGATGAACTTTCTTATATTAGCACCGTTGCCTATTATGGCATTATTGAACAACAGAGTGAGTCTAGCAATGGGCAGCTAAAATGGTGCAATGCATAATGCATATCACCAGAGGAACTTAAATTGTATGTCAGGGCAAAATTACGCAAAAACCTAAATTGTACATCTCCTTAAATGCATGCACATTACACCATGTTTTATCCCATTAAACATGCCACAGGTAACTTTAAAAAACAAACCTCTGCCAGAAAGTGTTCCATTACCTTCCCCTAATATAACAGTTTTTTTTTTTTTTTTTTTTTTTTTTTTTTAGTTCTGATTTCCTAAGCATGTGGGGTATCAGATCAGTTCACCGTCAACCTTGTAAAGTATTACCAAAAATAGTAGCTGATGCTTGGAACAGAATTCAGCATATCAATAGTATGTTCTGGATGAACCTAAATCTATCTATAAAAAGTTTATTTAAATCAAAAAAAAAGGCTCGATGGACCATTTTGGCCTTTTTCTGACACCACTTGTTTTTCAAGATCATGGCTTACTTTCACTTGTTGCCTGAAATTATACTTTAACCATACTATTGCAAACTGCCCCCCATCAGTAGTTTAAAATCCCTAATCTTACAGCAGGTTGATTTTGGTTGTGAACTCTATAGGTATTTGTCCATCTCAAGCCAGAAATGCTAGTGTATATAACTTTAACTCTGAAGGTTTGCTGGGGATTTTTATCTTGGTTGAAGCTCTCCTTTTACATATGTAATTATTTGTTCCCGTCTACCAGAGGTATTTGACACAAGTATGCATAAAAAAATTTTACATAAAAAGTGAACAGTTTCCTCAGACCCGGTGTGAGGTTTTGTACCCTTGCTTGTATGACTTTGCTTCTGAGGGGTTGTTGCCTTACAAATATTGTCTGTGCTTCTCAAAAGCATCTTATGTGAGTTGCTTACCATACAGGTTTACTGTTTAAAGCAGTATTAAACAAAAAAGCAAATGTTTATTTTATTTCAGCTTACCAATTCTTTGATGTGGCTGTATTCGTTTTCTTTCCTAGGCTTTCTTTCCTTTCTTTTCACATGATGGTCTGGCCAGCAAGTCAGTTTTTTTCAGCAGAACAAACTGTCCTGCAGATGTAGCGGATGGTTGATACAAACCATTTACCACTGACTGGTGCTTACACTGATCAACTTTCATTTATTTGTGTCAAACCCTTTATCTCAAAAGAAATGAGTTGCTGCAACTTAGTTGGCGTTTGGCTTCAGTTTGTTAGTGTATTTCAATCTGCTAGTACATTTAACACTCTCCTCATCCCAGGCAATGCTACTATCTTCTGTGCCCCCTGTGCTTTCATCCAGAGTGTAGGCAGTGTAATACAGGAGCTTTTACTGGCCAGATCACCAGGTAAAATTGGTAAGCTACAATATATTACATTTTTGGGTTTAATACTGCTTTAATGTTCAATTGTGAATTGTGCTCCCTTTTTTTTATTTTTTTTGTTTGGGGATACTAACTGCCTTAACCTGCCTCAGATTGCAATCCATAACTCTAACTGTACTTCTCATTTTTATCCCTGTTTCCTGACCTGCTTGTCCACTCTTCCCACGTTTTGTACCCGTGTTGCTTCTCCTCTGCTTCGTGTGACTGGACATGTAGCATCAGGTAGGCGTGAGTGGAATGGAGTGGTGCTTACCTGGTTGGGCCCTCTTCTGTACCTTTCTACCATATAGGCTTTAATAGAATACACATTTTCATTTATGTGCATTTAAAGTTTCTTTTGTTATGATGGCTGCTATTTAGGGATCTCCAGGCTGTCTGCTGAAGTATGTTTGCAAATAAACCTGTCAGACTACCCATAGGATAAAGCTACTTGCCCATATTATGCTGTTTTAGGGCGCTAAGGCCAGAAGGTGACTATAAATTGTAATTTCCTGAAATGACACCCAGTGGTTTGTAAAACATTATTGGGAATAATGTGTACATCAATTTTTTTCATTCTTAGTAATGCAGATACATTTTGCTAAACATGCTACGATCCCATGCCTGGAATGTTTGGCATGTGTGTTCGTAATCGGCCAGGTTTAAAAGGGTGCACAGAGCTGTGTATAGGAGGTACATACTCTTTTTTTCATATATGAAATCTTAGGCTGGGTTTGAAATTCTACATGAAAGTATACTTTGTGGTGGTCTGCCCGTTTTCTGTTTAGATATTGTATTACATTTACTAGGGATTTTGTTACATTTGCTCCTGAAAGCAACTGGCAAGTGAAGCGTATTTTTTCCCCAACAACTTAGCTTGTATTGATTTATATTCAACACTTTACCTGATGGAATGAAGCCTAACAAATTACATTAGTGTGTTTTAGCTATTGTTGGTGTTTAAAGTGCCCAACCAGTGGCCTGTCGCTCCATCTGATGTGGCCTGCCACCTTCTGCTCTGGGATGGGTCGGCAAGCCCAGATTGTGGGTTCCTAACCCACCATCCCCGAGCATCAATGTGAAGAACGGAGCCGTGCTTGAGGAAGCAGAGCCGATGCTTCCTGTATAGCGCCCGCCTGCTTCTGTCACATTTGGCATTATACTAAATGTTTTCCGCCTGTGACGGGAGTGATACAGTAAGCATTGTCTCTGCTCTCTATTGCAACTGCATGCTTCCTCTAGCGCCAGCTCCTGTAACACTGATGCTTGGGAATGGTGGGTCTGGTACAAGCCCTGGAGGACAGCCAGCTGCAGCCACCAGCCATATCTGCCTGGGGGACAGCAGCAGCCAGCGATACCTGCAGGAATCCTGAGAAAGCAGTTGAGGTGCCGGTGAACCGCAGTGTGAAAGTAATTGGTCTGAACCGGTCCGCCTGTCTTTCAGGTGGACTCAATCAACCCCTCCATTCACCTCTATAGAGCGGCAGATGTAAATGGACTTGTATCCGTTTAAACCTGCCTATCTACAATCCAATCCACTTAAAAAACAGAAGGGGATCGTCCCCTTCTGTCTGGGGGATCGGAGGGCCCATAGAGTAGAGCAGGCTGTCTCCGCTCTATGCAGAGCGAACACAGGCCTGTCATATGCCCGCTTCACTCATTGTGAACCCGCAACCAGTTACCATGTTGCTTAAAGAGGAGGGCCCACAATTTTTTTTTTTAAAGTCGGCAGCTACAAATACTGCAGCTGCTGACTTTTAATAATCGGACACTTACCTGTCCCAGGGTCCAGAGATGCGGGGGAACGAGGCCCCCCCCTCGTTCTCCGCTCGCGGCCCTGGCATTCTTAATGTGGGCACCCGGATGTGGCTTCACAGCTGGGCACCCACGGCGCATGTGCGAGCGGCGCTGTGATTCAACGCTCACTCATCTGGGACACGTGACAGGTCCCAGATGACTGTGCAGTGCCTAGGGAAAGTGACGTCAGTGCCCGGGCACTGAAGGTGGCAGACTGAGGGATTCCCCTAGCAACAGGCATTTAGAGGTGAGTAAAAATGTTTTTTTTTTTTTTTTTAAGACAATTTTTTTTTTTCTTGGTGGCAACACCATTTTTTTTTTCTCAAAAAGGATTTTGACATAAACCAAGTGAAATACACGTTCTTACAAAATACAAGAAAAGAACAACCTTATCATTCCAATGAATCATTAGAACATACAAATAGTGGAAGCAAGTATCTGCTGCAATCCATCGTATGCCAGTCATATATACGTTATTAGCACACGAACGTTCCCCACCATTTCACTGTTATTATACCTACAATGCCGACAGCTTCGGCCCGCTAATACATTTCTTAAATTAGTAGTCTATCCATAGGCAACACCATTTTAAGTGGCCCTCGCTCCTCAAAAGGTTGGGCACCACTGATCTAAAAGAATGTTCTGTTCTGCAGAAAGACACAAAGCACTCGACTTTTAAGCACTTTGTCAAGGTTATAACCAGTGCCAACCAGCACTAATATGACACATGTTTGTTTTGTCTTCATATTCTTGTCCTCTGTTAGACCAAAGAAGAGCAGTCTCAGATCACCAGCCAGGTGACAGGCCAGATTGGCTGGAGACGCGAAGGGATCAAATATCGTCGGAATGAGTTGTTCTTGGATGTACTGGAAAGTGTTAATTTGCTGATGTCACCCCAAGGTATATATTGTCTGCTAAAACTGAGGAAAATATCCATGTAAAATTGTCTTCCATGCGTCCCTAACTTTCATGCATGCAAATTTATCCTTTCAGGACAAGTTCTTAGTGCTCATGTATCTGGACGTGTCGTTATGAAGAGCTACTTGAGTGGTATGCCAGAGTGCAAATTTGGAATGAATGACAAAATTGTAATTGAGAAACAAGGCAAAGGAACTGCTGACGAGACAGGCAAAACGTGAGTAAAAACGACAAGATTTGGGGATCTGATGTATTTTGTGCATGAGCTACAACAGTATGCATATTGGGAGAAAAAAAATATACTTCTATTGCTGCGCTCCAAACAAGCCCGACCATCATGCTGGTGAAAGCAGCCTCAGTCAATGGACAGAGCTACACAGCAATCAGGTTTTTTTTTTTTTTCCCCTCCCAGTTTACATACATAGAACCATGATGAGCTCTCCAGCCTGAGCCAGTGCCCATTTTGTGAGTCTACCAGACTAGGATGCAGCAACCCAAGTCTGACTGTGTATATGCATAGTTTAGGTCATCTTTACTCCATTTTAAATATTACTTTTTTGACCACGTTCCTCTGGCAGGGGGCACACCCACATATCGCAAAAAAATAGCTTCAGGCTTCAAAATCTGATGGTGGGTCACAACTCGCTTTGGTTTATGACAAAAATATGGTTATTTGAGACCTCTAACTCCACCAATTTTAGTGTCCTGCATTTTACAGTTCTAAAACCTCCTGTTTATGCATTACACAGGTCTGACTATATCAGCTGGTTGGCTTGAGAAGAGGGGAATTAAAGTGTTAAAACAATGGGGGTGTCTCCCTAACGCCCCAATGTGGCATAATCCTAACTGCTCAGAACTCTTGGGTTGCCTCTTGACTCGGTCAACCATGCCTCTCCCATTTTTGTTAATGTTTTTGTTTCCTTTGACGATTTGAAGGCCCGGAATGGAGTGACACTTTTTTTTATTTACTTTCTAAATATCTATTGTTAGTCATTCCATTCAGGCACAGTCTGGAGGTTTGACCCAGGAGTTCTTAGACTCACCACTAGAGGTACTACTGTTATATCCCGATATCGCTAAACTGGTTACGACTGTTTACTTACGATTTGTTGGCTAGGTGCAACCCCTTTCAATGTACTCAGAAGTGGGAGATATTGATCCCTGGGCTGTCTGAGGAGGGGTGGGAGCGGGCCTCGGAGGTCTATTTTCAGGACCTCCATTGGTTTGAACTATCAATATATGCAGCCTAAGTTTATACACCAGCTGCATTACACTCCTGCCAAGTTAGTCCGTAATGGTCTGTATCTGCTTCCTGTACTCCATGTGGCTCTAAAGACGCAGATCACTTACAGTGGATATAAAGTCTACACACCCTTGGAAAAAAAAAACGAATCTTTTAGGCGAGGTAAATAAAAATGTGGTTGCTTAAGTGTTCACACCCTCTTATAACTGGGGCTGTAGCTGGGTTCAGAATTAAGAAATCACATTCAAACTCATGTTTAATAGGAGTCGGTACATACCTGCCATCATTTTTAAAGTGCCTCTGATTAACCCCATATAAAGTTCAGTTCTAGTAGATCTTTCCTGAAAGCGTCCTACAGCAAAAGCCATGGCCCACAGAGAGCTTCCAAAGCATCAGAGGGATCCCATTGTTAAAAGGTATCAGTCAGGAGAAGGGTACAAAAGAATTTCCAGGGCATTAGATTAACCATGGAATCAAGTGGAGAAAATATGGCACAAAAGTGACGTTACCAAGAACTGGATGTCCTTCCAAAATTGATGACAGGACGAGAATAAACCTGGTCAGGGAGGCTGCAAAGAAGCCTACAGCAACATTAAAGGAGCTTCAGGAATATCTTCCAAGTACTGGCTGTGTGGTACATGTGACAACAATCTCCCGTATTCATATATCTGGGCTATGGGGTAGAGTGGCAAGACGGAAGAAAACCATCCAAGCCCAGCTAAATTTTGCAAAAACACATCTGAAGTCCCCCAAAAGCATTTGGGAAAATGTGTTCTGGTCTGATCAAACCAAGGTTGAACTTTTTGGCCATAATTTGAAAAGATATTTTTGGTGCAAAAACACTGGACATCACCAAAAGAACACCATACCCCCAGTGAAGCATGGTGGTGGCAACATCATGCTTTGGGGCTGTTTTTCTTCAGCTGGAACCAGGGGCCTTAGTTAAGGTAGAGGGAATTTTGAACAGTTCCAAATACCAGTCAACATTGGCACAAAACTTTCAGGCTTCTGCTAGAAAGCTGAACATGAAAAGGAACTTCATCTTTCAGCATGAAAACGGCCCAAAGCATACATCCAAAGGAATGGCTTCGCCAGAAGATTAACGTTTTGGAATGGCCCGGCCAGAGCCCAGACATTAATACGATTTTGAAAATCTGTGGGGTAATCTGAAGAGCGCAATCTGACAGATTTGGAGTGTTTTTGGAAAAAAGAGTGGGCAAATATTGCCAAGTCAAGATGTGCCATGCTGATGATAAACTCATACCCAAAAAGACTGAGTGCTGTAATAAAATAAAGAGTCGCTTCAACAAAGTATTTGTTTTAAGGGTGTGCACACTTATGCAATCATGTTGTATTTTTTTTTTTTTTTTACTTCCCTCCACCTAAAAGATTTCAGTTTGTTTAACTGAGTTGCACAGTTTATAGGTCACATTTTAAAGGTTGGATAAAGTTCTGAAATGATTTATCATTTTTTTTTTTTTTTTCTACATCACAGAAACCTGACATTTTAACAGGGGTTTGTAGACTTTTTATGTCCACTGTACATATGTTTTGGTCTTGCCCTGCTTTGTCATTGTAATGGAAAGATCCATTTTCTTTTTTTGGCACTTTACATGTACCTGTACCTCATACTCCAGAGATTGGACTGCTTCGTGCTGAATGACTTTATACACCGGACTCGTGCTCAGACTCTTGTGCGTCTATTAATATTCTAGGCTAGGAAATTTATTCTGCTACAATGGGAAAAAAAAGTCTCTGTTCCTGATATACAAACCTTTTACCACATAGTGAATAAAGTTTTACCCATCTTTAAGTTAATATATAAAGGGAGAGCTTGTCCAAAGAAGTTGGCTTGATATAGCGGACTCCTTTTGGAAGGACACTCTGCTATCTCAACAGTCATACGGTGGTTGACACAACCCAATTTCATTATCTGTGGTTTGCTCAATGTCCAGTAGTGGGCTTCTTGGTTCTCCTATGTGTGGCTGTTTGGATATTCAATCTGTGAAAAGATAGTAATGTTCTGGGCTCTGTGTGGGCCAACTTAAGTCATTTTGATATTGTATTTTTATGGAATGTTCCTCCATCCATAAAGGGGGTTTACGGGATGATTCTCTATATTGGTGTCCTAGTTTGGCTATGAGTTGTAGACAGGGGTCAAGTCCTGGGGAAAAAAGTGTGGGAACTCCCACCCAAGAGCCACTCGCCCACCAAGAAAAAAAGATACGCTCATATGCACGAACGCTTCAAAAGTGGTACTTTTCATCCAATTTTCGTATTGTGTGTATGAAGCTTAACTGTTAGTACATAAAAAAAAAAAAAAATCCTCAAACATAAATACGGTAATTCTCTGAATAATCAGCATTGATTCAATTGTGCTTCCATGCAAATGTGAACATCATGTTCTGATCTTTATTGGGGAATTTTATTTTATATATAGTGTTTGTGGTGAGATTACACTTTTCATTGAACAGAGTTCATAAATATACTGCACATTATCTGGACAGAATGCTTGGGGAGATAGTGATGTGTTCCTGCTTAGGAGATGTATGTTAGCTTGGGGGGCTGCAAACTCTGCAGGGCTCCAACACACACTCGCTGCTATCCCAACCCTTCACATATTTCCACATAAACTTCCCTCCTGGCATTAA
This sequence comes from Lithobates sylvaticus, assembly GCA_028564925.1. Lineage (NCBI taxonomy): Eukaryota > Metazoa > Chordata > Amphibia > Anura > Ranidae > Lithobates > Lithobates sylvaticus. The sequence goes on from CM053028.1 coordinate 349,510,833, forward strand.
ACTTTGCCAGGTATTGTGCTCAGCTTACCACCCCAAACTGATGTTCCTCCTTCAGCTCACCTCTCTCCCTACATGTCCTGTGAGCAGAATAGCTGTGCTCCTCCTCTGGGTTCTCTCATCATATGGCACTGAAGATAGAGGGGGGGGATTCAGCAGGACACACAGAGCAAGTATGCAGGAGACTGGGGGGGTAGGATGAGGAGACAGAAAATCAGGAGGGGCCGGCGGGGAGGAGGGCATCATGAGACGTCTGACTAAATACAATCTCTTAGCAGCAGGGACCTGATCTACCCGTCGGCTAGCTGTGATTAACAGGTAGATTGAAGCGGAAGCTGTCATGGGCCCCTACTGGTAATGCCTGAATGGTCAGGTGTGCGGCACTTACTATTGCGAGCTGTGTCGGCAGCTGCTGGTGTAGCACCTGCCACACAGCTCGCATACTTCAAAGTCTTGCAGGACACGGCTGCTAACGGGAACTGAGTTCCTGTTGTGGAAAAAGTGCAGGAACTCCGTTCCCATGCATTCCTGCAGGTCTTGAGCCCTGGTTATATACATTCATTGTGTGTACTCATATTACTCTGAGACGTGCCTTTTTTTATTTTGTACACTGAAAATGACTACTTAGAGAATAATAAATATATATATATATATATATATTTTTTATCACTATTTTTGAAACGGTGTTATGCATGTTAATTTTTCTCATGGTTTATGCAATACTTTTACAGAGGGAAGCAATCCATTGCTATTGATGACTGTACATTCCATCAGTGTGTTCGACTTAGCAAGTTTGATTCTGAGCGTAGCATCAGTTTTATACCACCAGATGGGGAGTTTGAGCTCATGCGGTAAGGTTTTCTGTTCCATATCCTACTACCAATGTACAATTGCATCATTGTTGCACTTTGTAACTGCAAAATTTAAAATTTAAGGATAATCTATTTTACTTTAGAAGGTGTAGCTATTCAGCAAAATCATGGCTGTGCAAAATACTGGTCTTGGTCTTTACCTATACATAAACATTTTGTTAAGCAATTTCAAGCAATTGCCAAATTTTACTGTTGCATTACAGCTGCACAATTAATCGTTAAAAAAAAAAATGGTGATCTCGATTCAACCACCCCGACGATCTCCGATTCTTTCATATAACGAGTGGAGAGACTTGTTTTGCAGCCTATTCAACTGAATGCTGCAAAAGTTGTCCTCACAGGAGTGTGCATGTTTCGGTGTGAACTAGCTGTAATACCACATGCATTATGGATATTTTGGCCTTTATTTTTTTTTATACTTTTTTTTTTTTGGTCTAGATATCGCACTACAAAGGACATTATCCTTCCATTCCGAGTTATTCCACTTGTGCGTGAGGTGGGGCGTACCAAGCTGGAGGTCAAGGTGGTCATAAAATCCAACTTTAAACCATCTCTGCTGGCTCAGAAAATTGAGGTGAGAATTGTACGGTTTAGACTGCATATTAAATTGCGCGTGGGTACATATTTCACATGTATCTTTTTGCATTTCAATTTTGTTTCAGGTTCGAATCCCCACACCACTCAACACAAGTGGAGTACAGGTCATTTGTATGAAGGGGAAAGCCAAGTACAAAGCCAGTGAAAATGCCATTGTCTGGAAGTACGTCCGTTTCCACCCCCCCCCCCCCTTTTTTTTTTTTTAATTCTTCCGCTCCCTGCTTACAGTGGAAGGTATTCAAAAACCCACAGGTAGAAGCAGGTACCAAGTTAGGCTCTTTTCTATAGAGGCATGTCTGCAGATATAAAAAGTATGGGGGCCCAGAGTTCTTTTTAACAGTGTTCAAGGAGGAGAACTGTTTTTTTTTTTTTTATATATATATATATATATATATATATTATATATATATTTATATATATATATATATATATATATATATTTTTTTATATATTTAGCTTTTGAATTGGATTCTCATGAGTTTACTTGGAGGTTTAATATTTTTGTTACTGTAAATTAAGGAATGCATATAGATGTATATCCTATAGTGGAGTTTCACATAGTAATATATCCTTTTTGTTTTTAAGGATAAAACGGATGGCAGGAATGAAGGAATCTCAGATCAGTGCTGAGATTGAGCTTTTGCCAACCAATGATAAAAAGAAGTGGGCCCGCCCTCCTATTTCTATGAACTTTGAGGTGAGTATAATTGTTTTCAGAAACTATTGTACCGTGATTAGTGTAAGGCCGGATATAGTTTTTAAAAGCTTGAGCCTTCACTGTAAGGAGTAAAAAGTGTAGCCATTACTGCTCATGTTAAAACACTAGAGGGACAAAACGGTAGACTCCTCATTAATTACGGTGGCAATAAATTGCTAAAGAGAATCTCACCACGTTGGCTGTATTTGAAAGTGCGTAGTAGTGGTAAAGGGAATAGAAATGCATAAATTTCAAGGTAAAATTTTATTGATTTATTTTTTCCAAAAACATTCAGCATACATATAAGGCAGTAAGTCATACAGGTGTACAGCAATAAAATTAATACATGGCATAATGCTTGGATGACACATCAAGGACATCTTGATATATTGCCAAGATGCAGGGGGTCCCCGACTTACGAACGCCCGACCTACGAACAACCCCTACTTACGAACGGGGCGCTGCGGGGACCCTCCGCCATTTTTCGCCGTCTTTCGGCCGTTCTGCGCATGCGCGGCCATACGGTGCCTCGGAAAATGCCGGAAATGTCTGTAATTTGCCGCGCATGCGCAGAGCGGCATTGGACGGAACCTCGGAAATGTCCGGAAATCTCCGTATTTGTCGGTCTGCGCATGCGCGGCCGACTTGCAAACATTTCCGACTTCCGTACAGGCGGGCAGTCCCTAACGAGTTCGAAACTCGGGGACCCCCTGTAAATGCCATCTAATTCCAATAAACAACATAAACTATTGAAAAGAAAACGGATCACTGCTGGTGACACTTGGGTAACGTATACTTTCCTTTCAAGGAGGAAGTTAAAACAATATTCATATGCATGGGTGTGTAGAAAATACAATGGGGAAGAGGGCAAGAGATCCCCCTCCTGTACCACAAGAACGACCCCACATATCTCCATGGGGTTATGCAGACGACGAAATATGAGTTTAATGTCCCTTATCACCAGAAACGCATGGCAACCATCCTGACATTTTTTCCAATTTCTTTAGACCGCCCTGATAGGCATATGTCATTTTATACATGGGTAGTGCGGCATTTAAAAGTTCAACCCAAAACTGGAGGTTGAGGGGAGAAAATTCTTAATTGCTAGAGCTTTATCTACATAAAAAAAAATAGGAGCCGAAGCAGTGTTTTTTTTTTTTTTTTTTTTTTTTTTTTTTTTTTTTCTTCCTGCAGAGACACGTTTTCGGGGTACAGATATTGGGAAATGCCAACTTCTCAAAAAATTGAGTAACAGCGGACCAGAAACTTTTAATTCTATTTTAACAATTTGTAATGAAATATCCCAAGATGTTGACAATTTGGAGAGTCCAGTTTCCCATTTTAGATAAGCTGCTGGGAGTATAATAGAGTAAAGTTGGGAAAACAATGACGGCCTGGACTTGTCTGGAAACACTGAAACCAAAATAGAGGGCGCGCTGGCCTAATGCATTATCTTTTAAACCTTTTTATTGTATACTCACAAAGTGACATGCATCAAAAGCTCAAAACTGAGTAGAAGAAAATAGATCACTGCTAGTGACACTTGGGTATCGTATACCGTAATTTCCTCTCAAGGAGGAAGTTAAAACAAGATTTGTATGCACAGACATGGGTGTGTAGAAAATACACCACATCTGCACCCTCTTCCCCATTGTATCTCCTATTTTGCAAAGGCATTTGACATAGTTCCCCCTAAAAATTTACTGTACAAAGGTCCATTGGCATGGATTGAAAACTGGCTACAAGGGCGAGTTCAGAGGGTGGTGATAAATGGGAAGTACTCGGAATGGTCAGGGGTGGAAAGTGGGTACCCCAGGATTCTGTGCTGGAACCAAATCTTATTTAATTTGCTCAAAAACGACCTGGAGGATGGGCTAAACAATTCAATCTCTGTATTTGCGGACCATGCTAAGCAGGGCAATAACTTCTCCGCAGAATGTGGAAACCTTGCAAGAAGATCTCCACAAATTAATGGAGTGGACAACTACATGGCAAATGAGGTTTAATGTGGAAAAATGTAAAATGCACAAAGGAGTGGCTCAAGAAGAAGCACATTAAGGTCATGGAGTGGCCCAGCCAGTCTCCAGACCTGAATACTATAGAAAATTTATGGAGGGAGCTGAAACTTTGGGTTGCCAAGAAACCTTTAAGTTCTAAAAGCAGAAGGTTTTAATCTTGATGCGTTCTATGCATTAAAATAAAAAAAACCTGTATGTGGAAGCCTCCCCAGCACCCCCCAATTACCTACCTGAGCTCCTGCTCTCTCCAGCCATGTCCACAATCCCCTCAGCCATCCAGTAGACTCCTTCTGATTGTGATTGTTATTTTTTTGAGCCTTCCCAATCACTTTTAGGGATTTTGAGAAGATCTGTAAAGACGTGTAGACCAAAATCCCTCCTGAGATGTGTGCAAACCTGGTCACTACACATGAAAATGTCTTACCTCTGTGCTTGCCTACAAGGGTTTCTCCGCCAAGTACTAAGTCATGTTTTGCTTGCAGAACTGCAACTCAATTTGTGTCATGTTTTTTTTGTTTCTGGATTTTTGGATGATATTCTGTATCGAACATTTTAAAATAGACCCTTAATTTCTTTGTATTGGTGTATTATAAGTGCAAACGTACAAAATATGCAGGGGATCAAATTATTTTCCCCACGGTACACCAAAAGATCTAACTTGAAGGCACATTCTTATTTTATTTTAAGCGCTGCTCAAACTGTTGGCGCTGTATAAAAACTGTATAATTAAAGTTGCCCCCCCCCCCCCCACGTAATTTGACCCCCTCTTTCCAGACCCACAGGCTCCTTGCACCCTTTTTTTGTTTTATTTTTTTTAAGCTCCCAGAAGCTGTTAGCATTTTTTTTTCTGTCCTTAGAAGCTAAATGGTGTTATCCTATATGTCCATGCAAGCTACTTTAGGCTATTTAGTGTTTTTCGAGTGTCTGCATTTTTCCAGCAGAAACGCTCCTAAATTGACCTTTTTTTTTTTATTTTTTTTTTATTTTTTTTTATTGCAGTTCCTTTTAAACAAAAAAAAAAAAAAAATGCTACTACAGAAAGCTATTACCAGCGTTATTTTAGCTTTAAAAAAAAAAAAAAAAAAGCTAGTGTGCGTGGAGCCTTGAGGTTGTTATTTAAAGCGGTTCTACACCCCTTTTTTTTTTGGGCTATCTGCCAAGGGCATATAGCTCAATTGGGGGACTTACCTGTTCCATCTTCCATCTCGATCGCCGCCGGTTTTCGTCCAATGAAGTTCTTCATCTTCTTCTTTTGTGCTGGGGGCCATCTTGCCTGTGGGCATGTGAAACCCCCACAGGCACTTTAGATGGCCCAGCATGCACCGCCGTTACTCGCGCGTGCGCAGTAACGGCACATCTGCCGACATCTCACGAGATTTCGGAAGATGTGGCCGAAATCTCGTGAGATTTCGAAAGATGTCCGCACTGACTCCTGGGAACAATGACACCAGATCCCAGGAGACAGTGCGGCCTGACGACGATCGACGCAGAGACCCCGCCCACCCCCGAAGAGACAGAAGACCGGAAGTCATCAATTACAAGGTAAGTAAAAAAAAAAAAAAAAAACACACATTTCATTTAGTACTCTTTGCCTGCTTTGGAAGGCAAAGAGATTTACTAAATGAAATGGGTGCAGAACCACTTTAAACTGTAGAGCAAGGGTCTCCAAACTACGGCCTGGGGGCCGGATGTGGCCCTTTGCCTGCCTTTTTATCCAGCCCTTGGGGCACTCACTAATCTTTCCACTGATGTGGGGCACTTCTTCTGCCACCTGACACCAACAATGGGGCACTGTTTCTGCCACCAACGCCAGGAAAAATTTAAACTGGACAGCATCAAGGAGTATTTTCCTTCTTTGCCTAGTATATCATTGTAAATATAAAAGTGGGCAAACCTAAGTTTTTTTTTTTTTAGGCCTCATGCACACTGGACGTTCTAAAAACGCCAGTAGCGTTGCTGCGTTAAGTGAGTTTTGCTGCTTTTTATTTTTTTATTTTTTTTTATTTTTTTATTAGCGTTTTGCCATGTTGATGTTTTTGGCAAGAAAACGCTTCACATTAACATTTTCCCACAATGCTTGAGTATAAAAAAAATCTACATGCCAGATGTGTTTCAGCATTGGTGTTGGTGAAAAACTTCTGTTTTTAAATGTAGTTCTGGGGGGGATTTTTCCAGCCTGAAAATGTCCCTGCCAAGAAAAAAACGCTGATGGCCTATGTGTGCACTAGCACATAGAATAAAATGCTGGGGAGTTTACTGGCTGCAGAAAAAAAACCTGTCATACTGCATGAACTGTTCTGTCTTCATGGGGGAAAATTAAAAGATTTTCTTATCTAATTTTTTTTTTTTTTTTTATTTTTTTTTTAGGTCCCTTTTGCTCCGTCCGGACTGAAAGTTCGATACCTGAAAGTGTTTGAGCCTAAGCTGAACTACAGCGATCATGATGTGATAAAATGGGTTCGTTACATTGGCCGCAGTGGGATTTATGAAACCCGTTGTTAATGCATCAGTAATAGAGAGGAAGGAGCAGTGTCCATTACTAAACCTGCCCCAATCGCACTACACTCAGATGGGGAACCAAAGTAAAAACAAGAAGCTTGTACTTTGTAGGTGGATATTGCTCCTTTTTACTTTCTTGCTGCTTCCGCCCTACCATGACAGCCATTTGGCTTCATAACTCCCATTAAGCGTGGAGGCTCTGTACACTGATTCAGCATTGGAAAGGTTAACAAGTTGCAGGGATCTCCATGGTCATCTTGCAGCTGTGTGTTCTTGAATATTCTCCACACATGCAGCTGATCCTGACCTTGTATTGCCACCACATCTGTGAATATCGCTGGCTGATAGTATTTCTGAATAGTGTAATATTTCCTGCACGCTTCCATCATATCCCTCTTCTAAATAGCGGCGTCTTGTTTACAGTGTCCTTTTTGTCATTGCTGTTTGTCATTAGAGCTATTAACACTGTCACAGGCCAATCTTAACAGGAGGGAGATAAGTGTTGGAGCCCTGGCATCAGGGTGTTGGATGGACAAACTGCATTTTTGTCCTTTTCTGACTGGAGATGTGATGTAAATCTTCACTATGTGGGGTGGAAGTTTGCTACAAGTTCTGTGACCAAACTAAGGGGGGGTCATTGCAGTTAGGCCATTTCACAGCTCCTTTTGCCAGTGAGGAAGAGCAGATCAAACCTTGAGACGCGTGTAGCATTCATTATCACGGAGTGCAAAGAATCCAACATATCACTGCCGGAGACCAGTCACTGACATGGAAGCAGCATGGATGGGATCTTACACCTTCCACTGATGTGACTTGTGTGTGTGGCTCTGTGACTTCTCTCTCGTCCCTGTACTCCTTGTGCTGTGATTTGCTCTGTTCTTCTTTGGTCAAATTTATAAACCCCATTAAACATTAATGTAGAAAAAAAACTTGCTAATCTGACTTTTTTTTTATTTTTTTTGGTGTTCATTTCTTGTTTAAATATACCTTATTTTATTTTTTTTTAAGTTTTTTTTTTTATTTTAGAAGATAAATACAAAAAAAAACTTGAGTGGTTTATGTCAGAAATCCTTGGCACTCTGCAATGTTATATCAGGCAGTTTTATTTTCCTACCCACGTTGCCTCTGAACTAGAAAATGCCTGCATCCAATGTTATGGAGGCTGTTCTGTAGTTCTATATGCTTCCTGTTCTAGGGTGACAGCGCTGCTGCTCTATAGAAACAGTACAATGAGTAAGCATTGTCACACAAAAACAGGTTTTAGTGGTAGACTACAGTTGTTACGTTTTTTTTGTTTGGCTACTGACCGGTGGTGAGAGTGACTCCACAATGCCTTTTTTTTTGGCTCACAAACATGTTGCAACCAGGTGCCCTAAGGGGCATTTGCGGCGCTTCCCCAGGCCGCCTGAAAATCACTATGTCCTGTAAACTTTGAGGGCGCAAAACGGCATGTAAACTCCCTTATTTGCTGCTTAAAGGGTGGCAAAACTGGGGCTCAAATATGCATCCCCCCCCCCCCAAATACTAGTCTAAATGAAGCCTTAATTTTATAGTTTACTGCTTTTGTAATTGCTACCATCTGTTGCCACTGTAACCAATCTGCTGATACTTGAAATGTTCAGATGGTATATTTTAGCTCAGGCATGTCCAAAGTCCGGCCCGCGGGCCAATCGCGGTCCGGTTTTGAACGGCCCGCCTGGTTATCTAAACCAGCCTCTCACAACTAGTGTGCTGCGGGATCAGGGCTGTCAGATGAGCGATCCCCTGCCGAACATCGGCACTGTGTGAGAAGCTCCGTCAGCCTCAAAAGTGAAAGTAAAGTGCAGAGTGTGCTGTGCTCTCTGCTTCCCCCTAGAGTGCAGTACCCGGATGAATGAGGAAGCTGGAAAGGTACAGTACTATGCTAGAAGCTAGATTTGTTTTAAAAGGTCTTTATTTATGTGTCTGTCTGTGCATGTGTGTTTGTATGTATGTCTGTATGTATGTGTGTGCATGTGCATGTGTCTGTATGTGTGTCCATGTACATGTGTCTGTATGTATGTGAATGCATGTATATGCATGTGTATGTATGTATGTGTATGCATGTACATATGTCTGTATGTGTGTCCATGTACATGTGTCTGTATGTGTGTACATGTGTCTGTATGTACATGTGTCTGTATGTGTGTCCATGTGTCTGTATGTGTCCATGTACATGTGTCTGTATGTGTGTCCATGTACATGTGTCTGTATGTGTGTCCATGTACATGTGTCTGTATGTGTGTCCATGTACATGTGTCTGTATGTGTGTCCATGTACATGTGTCTGTATGTGTGTCCATGTACATGTGTCTGTATGCATGTGTCTGTATATGTGTCCATGTGTCTGTATGTGTGTGCGTGTATGTTACTTTTAATCCGGACCCCCCCCCCCCATTCCTGTACTATCAGAACTGCATTTGTAGGTCTTGTTTGTGATATCAGCCAGGAATGCTGCTCCTCTGAAAAGCAATCCATGCACAGATTGCTTTTCAGAGGCATTTGACAGGCGGTAAAGAGGCATTATTTTGCCTCCTCACCACCTGTTTTAAGCCTATAAAATCCAGCATCACTCTATGGCGCAACTGTGCAATGCACACAGTTGCGGGTAGTTGCAGTGCAGCCCCATTCACCCTGGGTGTACCTCCAGCTGCAGCCACAGCATGTTTATACCCCAACCTTTTTTTTCTCTCTTCGCCTTTCAGGACAGCACCTTGGAGAGAGCGCAGCTCCGCCTTTACCCAGGAAACACTGCGTGACAACGCCCCTTTTTAAGATCAGCTGCTTCCACCATGCCTTCAGTTTTAGTGTTTCCTCCGCCATGGTGGAACACTGCTGGGGAACCAGGGGTGCTGCGCTCTCTTTAAAAGAAAAACGAGGGTTTTGGCAGTACCTTGTGCTTACGTTCGCAAAGACCAGCCCAGCACCTTCCCGAACGATGGGGTTGGTGTTCCGGTGTTCCCTTCCTTCGTCGGCTCACAGGAGTAATGGACTGCCGGAGGTTGATCGCCCGTGCGTTCGGGGGGCCGCGGTTGTGCTCAGAAACGAGCGTTCCATGCCAGGCCTCAGCATGGCGGCGCCGAATCCCGGACGGCGGGGGACGCCAGTTCCGGTGGGTGGAGACCTCCGGCAGGGCGTAGCAGCAATTGGTTCCAGCTGCTGGAACGCAGGAGGAAGGGGCAGGTCCTCTGGCCGGGACTTCCGTTTGTTTGGCACGGTCGGAAAGCCATTTAAAGCGTGCGGACGGCGGCTGCTACGATCGAAATGGAGGACGGATCTTCAGCAGCTATGGCGGATGCAGGCGCCCAGGTTCCCGGCCAGTCCCAGGTAGGAGAGGTACAGAGGGACCTCTTTCCTTTACATCACTGGGTGTTTTTTGTTTGGTTTATGTATTAAGTTAACCTGCAGCTGTCTGCTTTGGTGTAAAGGTCCATTAGCAGTTCAGCAGGGATTGAGACTCTGGGCACTTAGGGTGTTTGTCTTTGGGGGGTCTACCTGTTGTACTCTTTAGTGGCTGCAGTTAAAGAGGACCTGTGGGTTCTTTTATTTCTGTCGTTTCAGAAAGTTACTGCTAAGTCAGAGAGAACTTCAAGAAAATGCCCCTCATGCAAAAATCCTTTAAGGGACTCTTGGCCCAAACCCCTGTGCAGATCCTGCATTGCGGATTTAGTGAAGGAGGAGTCTTCACAGGAGTGCAAGGAACTCCTGTCTTCAGTGAGAAAAGAACTAGCAGAGGCCCTAGGGACAGTACGCTCCCTTGTGAAAAAGCGTGGTCAGAGTTCCAGCCAAGAACAGGGTTCTCAATCCAGTCTCCCTCCGTCCACTTCTGTGCAAATTGAAAGTGAGTCTGAGGAAGAAAGGGAAAGCATTCCTCCCTCAACGTTTGATTCTGATGATGAGGAAGAGGAAGAAGAAGCCAAGGCTTCTAGATATAAACTGTCACTTGAGGAAGTTGATGATTTACTCAAGGCAATTTATACTACACTGGAGATCCAGGAAGAAAAAATTCAGCTGTCAGTACATGACAAAATGTACCAGGGGCTGGAGGAGGTTAAACATAGAGTCTTTCCGGTACACAAGGTGTTAACAGACTCCATTAGAAAGGAATGGAAGGATCCAGAGAAAGGACAATTTTTTTCTAAAGCCCTTAAAAGGAGGTTCCCTTTTGAGGAGAGTGAGGAGTGTGTTTGGAATAAGAAGCCAAAGATAGATGCGGCCTTCTCTCAAGTATCCAGAAAAACGGACTTAGCCTTTGAGGATATGGGAATTCTTAAAGACGCTATGGACAAAAAAGCGGATGGGCTACTGAAGAAAGCATGGGACTCTTCATTAGCCAATCTGAAACCTGCAATGGCAGCCACAGTTGTGGCCAGAAATTTGGAATGCTGGTTAGACCAACTCAAAAATCATGTGGTGGCAGGTACCTCCAGGAAAGATTTATTAGAGTCCTTCCCTACTCTGTTAAAAGCCGTCCGATATATGGCTGATGCCTCGGCAGAATCCATCAAAATGTCTGCCAGGTCATCAGCATTGGTTAATTCCGCAAGAAGAGCCCTCTGGCTTAAAACTTGGTCAGGGGATTCAGCCTCTAAAGGGAAATTGTGTGGGATTCCCTTTTCAGGGGACTTGTTGTTTGGTCCGGAATTAGAGACTGTACTTGATAGGACAGCAGACAAAAAGAAAGCTTTTCCTCAGAAAAAGAAAGTGGTACAACAGAGGAAGAATTTTCGTCCTTTTCGACAAACCGATAAGGAAAAGGACCAAACAAAGAAAAGACCCTGGAACCCCCAGAGAGGAAGAGGCAGGGGTGGGGTATTGTTCAGAAACCCTGAGCAATCCCCTAAAAAACAGTGACCAGCTTCCAGTAGGAGGGAGGCTTCAGGACTTCTTGCTCAGTTGGGAAAAAACAACAAGAAGTCCATTTGTCCTAGGGATAATCCAGCAGGGTTACCATCTGGAGTTTTTACAAAACCCCCCAAGTCGGTTCTACGTAACAAACTTACCGAAGGATCAGGAGAAGGCTCTGGCTATGAAGTCTCTTCTTCAAGAGCTGATGCAACAGAATGTCATCTCTCAAGTCCCAGAGGGACAAAAAGAAAAAGGGTTTTATTCCCATATATTCTTGGTCAGGAAACCATCGGGAAAGTTCCGTCTGATCCTCAACTTGAAGCTGTTGAATCGATCCATAAAATACAAAAGATTCAGGATGGACACGATTTTTTCAGTAAAGAACTTGCTGACCCCCAGGTGTCACATGGCCTCCATCGATTTGAGGGATGCATACCTCCATATCCCAATAGCACCCCAGTCCCAGAAATTTCTACGTCTGGCAGTCAATTTGGGGAGGGGGGAGGTTTGGCATCTCCAGTTCAGAGCCCTGCCATTCGGCCTCTCCTCCTCACCCAGAGTTTTCACGAAAGTGATGGCAGAAGCATTGGAACCCCTGAGACTGAAAGGGATCCCAATAGTGCCCTACTTGGACGACCTGCTACTTTTCGCCGACTCAAAAAGTCAGGTGGAAGTCAACCTTCAAGTGACTCAAGCACATCTAAGAGGTCTGGGTTGGCTTCTCAACATTCAGAAGTCCAACCTAATACCAGCTCAAAGAGCAAAGTTCCTGGGGTACGAAATAGACTCAGTAGAACAGAAAATATTTCTGCCCCAAGAAAAAATAGAAAAGATGCAGTCGGCTCTGAAGGTACTTCAGTCCAATTCAAGGTTCTCAGTAAGACAAGCCATGTCAGCCCTGGGTCTGCTGACAGCAGCAATCCCTGCAGTACAGTGGGCCAGACTGCATGCTCGTCCGCTGCAGGCAGACATTTTGACAAATTGGTCCTACCAGGAATCGCTGGAGAAAAAGTTTGTCATAGGGGTAAGAGCAAAAAGATCACTCTGGTGGTGGAGGAACCAGAGAAACATCTCAAAAGGTCTTCACTGGTCATTCCCAGTAACCCAAAGACTGACCACAGATGCCAGCGCATGGGGGTGGGGAGCCCACCTGGAAGAACAAACGATTCAGGGGGTTTGGTCCAAGCCAGAAGCGAGAAGGTCATCGAACTGGAGAGAGTTGAAGGCTATTCATCTGAGTCTTCTGTCCTTCCAGGAACTTCTAAAGAATCAGCATGTCCAAGTCTTGACGGACAATATGACGGCAGTGTTATACATAACAAAACAAGGGGGCACAAAAAGCAGAACTCTGTTGGATTTAGCCTGCCAGATACTGAGATGGGCAGAGAACAACTTGGCCTCCCTATCGGCAGTACACTTAAAAGGGACGGAAAACACCTTGGCAGATCTCCTCAGCAGGAGGGAAGTAAGAGAAGCAGAGTGGTCTCTGAATCAGGATCTATTCAAGACAATAGCCAAGAGTTGGGGTGTTCCTCAGGTGGACCTATTCGCAAGTCAGGAAAACGCGAAGGTACCAGTTTTCTTCTCCCTTCAGAGACAGGATCAAGCTCTGGGGTTAGATGCTCTGGCTCACAGATGGGACTTCCAGCTGTCCTACGCTTTTCCCCCATTTCCACTAATTCCAAGGGTACTAGCAAAATTCAGACTGGAATCCACGGAACTAATTCTGATAGCTCCTTATTGGCCAAAAAGACCGTGGTTTGCAACCCTTATGAACCTCTCAGTAAAACCTCCTTGGAAGTTACCAAACAGGTCAGATCTACTGAGTCAGGGCAAGTTTCTTCATCCAGATCCAGCGTTTCTCAACCTAGCAGCTTGGTTTCTGAAGAACAAATCCTAAGACAAAAGGGACTATCAGAAAAACTCATTACTACCCTTCTTGCAAGTAGGAAGAAGGTGACAAGAGACATTTATTTTAAGGTCTGGAAAGTTTATAATACATGGTGTTCCAGAAAAGACTTTAGTTTGTCTAGTACAATTTCAGTTCTAGAGTTTCTTCAAGACGGATTGGAGAAAGGCCTAGCAGCAAGTACGCTCAAAACGCAAGTAGCGGCCTTATCAGTTTTTTTGGAAAGAACCCTGTCAGGGGAGCCTTTAATAATTCGTTTTTTCAGAGCTATGGCTAAAGTAAAGCCTAAGCCTGTGATCATTTTTCCCAAATGGGATTTGTCTTTGGTTCTTCAAGGGCTAACAAAGCTTCCGTTCGAGCCAATAGAAGGATCCTCACTTAGGTTTTTAACGTTTAAAACTGTGTTGTTGGTGGCAGTAACATCAGCTCGTAGAGTCAGTGAGTTACAAGCTCTATCAATCAAAGAGCCATTCATGAGGTGCCTACCAGACAGGGTAGTTCTAAAGACAGACCCAGCCTTCCTACCAAAAGTAAGCTCTGCTTTTCATCGGGCACAGGAGATCATTCTCCCTACATTTTGCCCCTCACCTTCGGGGCCAGGAGAAGAAGCCTTCCATACTCTGGATGTCAGGAGATGTCTTCTTAAGTATCTGGAAATAACAAAGGACTTTAGAAAATCATCCTCATTGTTTGTTTTAATGGAGGGCGCTCACAAGGGATGTAAAGCTTCCAAAAACACCCTTGGAAGATGGTTGAAGCAAGCCATTAAAGAAGCATACACCTCTCTAGGTTTGGAGCCTCCAGAAGGAATCTTGCCTCATTCAACCAGAGCAGTAGCGGCATCATGGGCAGAAAAGGCCGGAGCATCGCCTGAACAAATTTGTAAGGCTGCCATATGGTCCAGTTTTTCAACTTTCATAAAACACTACCGCTTGGATCTGCTTTCAGCCTCAGACCAATCCTTCGGGAGAAAGGTTTTGCAGGCAGTGGTCCCACCCTGAAGTAAGTTTCTTGGTTATCCTCTCCAAGGTGCTGTCCTGAAAGGCGAAGAGAGAAAACCTTAGTTAGACTTACCGGTGACGGTATTTCTACGAGCCTTTCAGGACAGCAGCCTACTTCCCTCCCTAGGTTATGATGTATAATGTATAATTATAGGGCATGGTAACTGTCTGCTTATATTTTCCAGCATGTCGGAGGATTTCTCGATAACAACTGAAGGCATGGTGGAAGCAGCTGATCTTAAAAAGGGGCGTTGTCACGCAGTGTTTCCTGGGTAAAGGCGGAGCTGCGCTCTCTCCAAGGTGCTGTCCTGAAAGGCTCGTAGAAATACCGTCACCGGTAAGTCTAACTAAGGTTTTTTTTTTTTAACTTCAGTGTCTGTTTAAAGACACTTGTGCTGGGATGGTGGGTATGTGTTAGCAATGGCAGCAAAGAGCACTGGGTTTTAAAAGCTTGATGCTGTATTTTCACACTAAATTGATATTTTAAGTATATTCCAAGCAAAAATTGTTCACAAATATAACATGCGGGTACAAAACCACAAAGGGCAAAGGTGTTATATTCCAATTGGGCTTTATAATCCCAGGATATATTTGGGAACTAGCATTTTTAATGACGGTCTCTAGGAACATTTAGTTCAGGCTGTAGTAGTTCTCTTCTGTTCATTGAAGGACACAGCCAGAACTTCATGATGAAGAGCTTTTGTCACCACCAGCCCCCTGCTTATGGCCAAACCCCCCCTCCCCCCCAAATTTGCAACAGTCAGTCTTTTCTGGTTAAGGGACCATGCAAGGATAGTTTTACGTCAACTGACCTAATGCTATAGGATAATTGTAAATTGACTATGTGGCTAAGCCCACCAACTGCTTTTAGGAATGTATGTCATCTTCCTGAAGGTGATATGCGATATCCCTTTACAGGCAGTTAATATTGGTCATTGCTCACTACTCCTTTTATATACCAAAATTGACATAAACTAGTCTAGTCTTCTAACAGAACTGTGATGAGCATGTTTCTGCCCTGATCTACCAAGCCATTGGAAAACAGATGGAGACCCTTTATAATTCTACCTGGAACTAAGTGTCTTTATGTATCCTTTTGATATTACGTATGTACTTGTGTCACTATCTGTCATTACTCAATTAAATGTTGTATATCCACAAGTGTTTGTGTGATGTCTTTGCACATCTTGAAAATAAAACGCAAATTATTGCGTAACTGATAAAACACCAGTCAATACATTTTTTGTTTTTGTTCCAGTTGATGGATTTGTCTTTAATCAACTGGTGCTGGGTAACAAACCATATATAGATAGATCCAGGTAGCATCCCCCATGCACTGCCATAGAGCGCTTTCAATTGCTCTATCTCAGAGTAGACTGGAGGGGGCCTACCATGGTTGGACCGAGTCCTTCCTGTGTCGTGTCACATTTTGGCCCCACAACACTTGTATCACTTATAGGATCAGAGGTGGTTTGTCCTGGCAAAATCATTTTGTTTAGCCTTCTGAACTTCACCAGCTCTAGAGAATTTGCCCCTCCTCCGATGCCAACCAAGTGGCATCGGGGTTCTCCAGGCCCCCTTTTTAACCTCTTCTTTTTTTTTTTTTTTTTTTTCTTTCCCCTTCTGAAGAAAGGTATTTTGTAGCTTCCATGGGAAGGGTCTCGCTGCGGAAGCCCACCACCAAGGGCCCCTTACCGCCATTGTCCAATGAGGTGGATGGGCAACAGCACACCCCCCCCATTAACTCTGGGGTTAAAGTTTAAAAATGGAGAATCCCCGTTTGAGATTCTCGCAGGTCCTCATTTATTTTATTTTGACACATTTCATTTTACATGCACTGGTGGATCAGTTCAGTCTACATTTCTTGTGCAATGCAGCCTTGGATTCCGCGCAGCTGGTTTCTCACCTTAGCCGTTTTGCAACATCTTCTTTGGCTTAAAGTGGAAGTAAACCCTTCCAACGCACTTTGGCCTACAGGTAAGCCTAGATTAAGGCTTACCTGTAGGTCCAATAAATATCTCCTAAACCTACATGGTTTTGGAGATATTTAGAAAAAAAAGAGGCATCGCTGTCTACGGCGCATGCGCCGTAGACAGCAGGTGCACTGCGCATGCCGAGTTCTCGGCGATATGCCGCTTTCCTGCGCATGCGCGGGAGTGACGTCATCGCCGCTCCAGCGAATCACAGCGCTGGAGCGGCGAGACCCGGAAGTCACTCCCGTATTGATGGCGGTGGAGAAGGTCGTGGATGAGGACCGCTCCGGGGGCTTTGTTCTCAGGTAAGTTATTCATAATGAGCTAGTATGCTATGCATACTAGCTCATTATGCCTTTGCCTTGCAGGTTCTGATTTTTTTTATTTTTATTTTTTTCTAAAAGAGGCTTTACTTCCTCTTTAAGTGCTGTTCCACGGATCAGACGTCCAAGAAAGTCCTTGCGGAAACGCCCTTTGCCGGCATATGTCTTTTTGCCAAGGAAGTCTAAAGAACAGTGGTGTAAGTCTGGGTTTTCCTTCTCTGTACTTAAACTATTTTCTCATGGCCAAGGTTTCTCTGCCAAAGACAGTCCACCAAATTCACGGTTTCTTGGGCTTCCAAGTCCCCAGAAGCTCACCTCTGCATGAAGGGACGTCCACATCGCAATGTCTCCAGGTGGAGATACGTTTTCTGTTTTGAGAATTGCTGGCAGCCTCTCAAATCACCCAGGTTCTGGATGTAGTTTCATCAGGCTACAAAATAGTTTGTGTCCTACCCCCTAGTTTGATCTTTCCTATATGCTTCTTCCCCCCTCAGTGCTTAGCTGACCCTTCGGGTAGGGATGGGTCACCGGTTGATTCAAGGTCAATGGACTCCTGGGGAAAAAGGTTCCCATCAACATCCTGGAGCTCCAGGCAATCCATCTCTCTCCTATTGGATGGCTCTTCTCAAGGGGTGACTGATTGGGGTCCAGTCAGATGTTGCCACAACCGTGACCTACATCCATCTTAAATTTGGTATCAAGAGCTTAGCTGTGGCTCTGGAGGAGTCTGATTCTCTATTGGGTGGAACTTCATATCCCAGCCTTAAAGTGGTTGTAAAGGCTTAAGGTTTTTTTAATGCATGAAGGTAAAAACTGTGTCCTGCTCCCCCAATACTCGAGCCTCCTCTTGATCTAGCAATGTGCATGGGAGCCCTGGGGGTCTCGCCTTATTTGCTGAGACCATGTCAATCTCAGCCAGTGAGAAGAGGGGGGGGGGGGCGGGCAAGGCTTGGTTTCTTATGGATGCATAAACCAGGAGTGCTCACCCATAGCAAGCCGCTTGCTATTGGGGGGCACTTGTCAAGGGGAGAAGCCAGTAGCGCCAGTGTGAGACTCAAATTAGAGGATCGGGCTGCTCTGTGCCAAACCACAGAGCAGGTACAGAAAATATGATGTGTATGTATACATGTACAGTGCCTTTGAAAAAGTATACCCTTTAGCATTTTCCACATTTTGGCATGTTGCAACCAAACATCTAAATGTGTTTTATTGGAATTGTATGTGATAGACCAACACAAAGTAGCACATAATTGTGAAGTAGAAGGAAAATTGATAAACGGTTCTCAATTGTATTTTATTTTTTATATATATATATATATATTATATATATATATATATATATATATATACCCTATTTATCGGCGTATAACACGCACCATTTTTCCCTTCAAATCAGGGGAAAATCGTGAGTGCGTGTTATACGCAGATTCCCCCGGCCGATTCTGAGCCCCTCGGCCATTCTCGCGGCTTTCGCAGTCCCGCGTAAGCAGCCGAGAACTATTGAGCGCCGCTCAATTCTGAAAATGACACTGGGGCATGGCTGCAGGGGGAACTGACAAGGCTGCTGACATGGCTGCAGGGGAACTGACAAGGCTGCTGACATGGCTGCAGGGGGAACTGACAAGGCTGTTAAAGGCTGCTGACAAGGCTGCAGGTGGATACTGATACTCCCCCCCCCCCCCCCCCCTTTAAAATCCCCTCCTAAACTTGGGGTGTGTGTTATACGTGATAAATACGGTATGTGAGAAGTGTGGCATGCATTTGTATTCAGCCCCCTTTTTACGCTGATACTCCTAACTAAAATCTAGTGGAACAATTTGCCTTCAGAAGTCACCTAATTGGTAAATGGAGTCCACCTGTGTATAATTTAATCTCAGAATAAATACAGCTGTTCTGTGAAGCCCTCAAAGGTTTGTTAGAGACTCTTAGTGAACAAACGGCATCATGAAGACCAAGGAACACACCAGACAGGTCAGGGATAATATGGTGGAGAACTTTAAAGCAGGCTTGGGTTATAAACAAATATCGCATGCTTTGAACATCTCACGAAGCACTGTTCAATCCATCATCCAAAAATGGAAAGAGTATGGTACAACAGCAAACCTACCAAGACTTGGTTTAGCTAAATTGACAGGCCGGGCTAGGAGAGCATTAATCGGAAAAGCAGCCAAGAGGCCAATGGTAACTATGGAGCAGCTGCAGAGAGCCATAGCTCAGGTAGGAGAATCTGTCCACAGGACGACTCCACAAATGTGGCCTTTATGGAAGAGTGGCAAGAAGAAAGCCATAAGAAGTCCCGTTTGCGAGAAGCCATGTGGGGGACACAGCAAACATGTGGAAGAAGGTGTTGAACTTATTGGCCTAAAAGCAAAATGCTATCTGTGGCGCAAAACTAACACGGCACATCACCCTGAACACCCCATCCCCACCGTGACATGTGGTGGCAGCATTATGCATTGGGCATGCTTTTCTTCAGCAGGGACAGGGAAGCTGTTCAGAGTTGATTGGAAGATATACAGGGGGTCCCCGGGTTACAAACAAGATAGGGACTGTAGGGTTGTTCTTAAGTTGAATCTGTTTGTAAGTCGGAACAGGTACATTTTTTACGTGTAGCTCCAGCCAAAAAATCTATTTTTAAGTTTTTTAGATAACATAGAGAAGGGTTATCACCCCTGTAACATTTGTTTTGCTGTCTGTGCCCCTGTTCAGAAGATTTCACCTCTGTCCCAATGACAATTTGTATTTTGAAAATTTTGGGTTGTTAGGGAAGCATGGACTGGTGATAAAGCATCAGTGGAGACACCTTTTACCCATAATAACTCTTACAGGAGTCAATTTCCCTTTCTAGGGGTAGATTTCCGCTCACTTCCTGTTGTCTCCCTCTGTTTGTAAGTAGGAGTTGTTTGTAAGTTGGGGACCCCCTGTATATGGAATCAAATACAGGGCAATTTTAGTAGAAAAGTTAGTCTGCAAAAGACTTGACTGGGGCAGAGGTTCACTTTTCAGTAGAACAACCACCCTAAACAAACAGCCAGAGTTACAATGGAATGGTTTATATCAAAACCTAGTCATGTGTTTAGAATGGCCCAGTCAAAGTCTAGACCTAAATCCAATTGAGAATCTGTGGCAAGACTTAAATTGTTGTTTAGACGCTCTCCATCCAATCTCAGAGATTTAGCTATTTTGTAAAGAATGGGCAAAAATGTCCCTCTCTAGATGTGCAAAGCTGGTAAAGACATCCCCAAAAAAACTTGCAGCTGTAATTGCGGTTAAAGGTGGTTCTACAAAGTATTGACTCAGTGGCTGAATACAAATGCACGCCACACTATTCACATATTATTTGTAAAAAATTTTGAAAAACATTTATCATTTTCCTTCCACTTTGCAATTATGTGCCACTTTGTGTTGGTCTATCACATAATATCCCAATTAAAATACATTTACGTTTTTGGTTGTAACATTGGAAAATGTCAAGGCGTATGAATACTTTTTCAGGCACCATGGGTGACAGGGCACAGTAAAGCAGCAGATTCTGTGGCTCTAAGCTGCTACCTGGTCTTCGGTCCATACTTTTACAGGGTTTAGCCAGGTGGATTGTTATGCCGCGTACACACGAAGGGACAATCCCGCGGGATTATCCTCTGGACTGAAGTCCAGCGGATAATCCCCTCGTGTGTGGGCGCCGGCGGACTTTTTGGCGCCAAAGTACGGCGGACTAAAGTTTGAAGTTTTGTTTTCAAATTATCCGCTGGACTTGGCAGTCCAGCGGATAATCCCGCCGTTAGTGGGCAAGTCCGCAGGACTTTTGAAATGAACGGACTTGCCGCTCATCGGCAAGTCCGTTCATTTAGCACGTGACTTCAGGTTACGTAGCTAGCGTAGGCAGTAAATGCCGCCGCGCTAGCTCCGTGACCTGGCATGGATTTAAAGGGACTCCCCACGCCGAAAAAATCCATGTCAGACCCTCATCCGAGCACGCAGCCTGGCAGGCCAGGAAAGGGGTGGGGACGAACGAGCGCCCCCCCCCCCTCCTGAGCCGTACCAGGCCGCGTGCCCTCAACATGGGGGGTGCCCTGGGGAAAGGGGGGCCGTGCGGCCCCCCCACCCCAAAGCACCTTGTCCCCATGTTGATGAGGACAAGGGCCTCTTCCCGACAACCCTGGCCGTTGGTTGTCGGGGTCTGCGGGCGGGGGCTTATCGGAATCTGGGAGCCCCCTTTAATAAGGGGCCCCCCAGATACCGGCCCCCCACCCTATGTGAATGAGTATGGGGTACGATGTACCCCTACCCATTCACCTAAGGTGTAAAATGTAAAGTAAAAAAAAACACCCACACTTTTGAAAAAATAGTTTATTGCACTGCTCCGGGGGTCTTCTTCCGTCTTGGGGGTCTTCTCACCGGACTCCCCCGCCATTTACCAAGCTCTTTTACCGAGCGGGGGAAGTCCGGCTACCTTCTTCGTCGTCGCCGCCGTCTGGGGGTCTCGATCCGCCTTCGGGGGTCTTCTTCCGTCTTGGGGGTCTTCTCGCCGGACTCCTCCGCTCTCTTCTGCTCTTTTACCTAGCTCTTTCACGAGCGAGGGGAGTCCGGCTACCTTCTTCGTCGTCGCCACCGTCGTCTGGGGGTCTCGATCCGCCTTCGGGGGTCTTCCGGGGGTCTCTTCTGTTCTTGCGGCGGTCGTCGTCTTCCGCGCCGCCGGCGCCTTCTCCTTCTTCTTGTCCTTCTTGTTCTTCTTCTTCTTCCGATGTTGACCCGTCGCTGTCTCTGCCCGGAATGCCTGTGCCGATCTGCGCTCGGACTTATATAGGGACATGGGGGACAGGGTCACATGTTCATGTCACATGGTGACCCCGCCCCCTTGCGATGTCACAGTCCCAGCATCCTCCGGGACTGTGACAACACAAGGGGCGGGGTCACCATGTGACATGTGCATGTGACCCTGTCCCCCATGTCCCTATATAAGTCCGAGCGCAGATCGGCACAGGCATTCCGGGCAGAGACAGCGACGGGTCAACATCGGAGGAAGAAGAAGAACAAGAAGGACAAGAAGAAGGAGAAGGCGCCGGCGGCGGCGCGGAAGACGACGACCGCCGCAAGAACAGAAGAGACCCCCGGAAGACCCCCGAAGGCGGATCGAGACCCCCAGACGACGACGACGGCGACGACGGCGACGACGAAGAAGGTAGCCGGACTCCCCTCGCTCGTGAAAGAGCTAGGTAAAAGAGCAGAAGAGAGCGGAGGAGTCCGGCGAGAAGACCCCCGAAGGCGGATCGAGACCCCCAGACGGCGGCGACGACGAAGAAGGTAGCCGGACTTCCCCCGCTCGGTAAAAGAGCTTGGTAAATGGCGGGGGAGTCCGGCGAGAAGACCCCCAAGACGGAAGAAGACCCCCGGAGCAGTGCAATAAACTATTTTTTCAAAAGTGTGGGTGTTTTTTTTTTTACTTTACATTTTACACCTTAGGTGAATGGGTAGGGGTACATCGTACCCCCATACTCATTCACATAGGGTGGGGGGCCGGTATCTGGGGGGCCCCTTATTAAAGGGGGCTCCCAGATTCCGATAAGCCCCCGCCCGCAGACCCCGACAACCAACGGCCAGGGTTGTCGGGAAGAGGCCCTTGTCCTCATCAACATGGGGACAAGGTGCTTTGGGGTGGGGGGGCCGCACGGCCCCCCTTTCCCCAGGGCACCCCCCATGTTGAGGGCACGCGGCCTGGTACGGCTCAGGAGGGGGGGGGGCGCTCGTTCGTCCCCACCCCTTTCCTGGCCTGCCAGGCTGCGTGCTCGGATGAGGGTCTGACATGGATTTGGGGGGAACCCCCACGCCGTTTTTTCGGCGTGGGGATTCTCTTTAAATCCATGCCAGCTTGCGGAGCTAGCGCGGCGGCATTTACTGCCTACGCTAGCTACGTAACCTGAAGTTACGTTCGAAATGAACGGACTGCTCCGTGTGTGGGCAAGTCCGTTCATTTTCAAAAGTCCCGCGGACTTTTGGCCGGCGGATTATCCGCTGGAGAAGTCTGTGCGTGTGTGGGCAAGTCCACACCCTCGGAAAGTCCAGCGGACCTAGCCGGAAAGTCCCGCGGGATTGTCCGCTGGACTAGGTCCGCCGGCAAAAGTCCCTACGTGTGTACGAGGCATTAGAGCCACTGAGGATGCTAGCTTTGGTTTCTGGGTGAGGTTTTTTTCCTGTTTTATTATGTTTCATATTTTCCTCATGTTCAGTGCTTTGGGAAATCCTTACTCATAGATTACTAAAGCTGCTCTGTGATGTACAATAAAGAAAATTGGATATTTGGCTTACCTGTAAAATTCATTTTTTGGAGTACATCATGGGACAGAGAGATCCTTTCCCTCTGTATTGTGGTCTGTGGCTTGCTACAGAACTGATGCCCTGCCTCCAGGGGATGGGTTATGCCTTGTAGAGGGACTTCATGTCCGGTGGATCCCGATGGTAAGGTGTTCAATCTTTCTTTTAACCAACACTCTGTAAATGTCTGGGTAAGTAAGGAGACCAGTTGCTGGAGTTTTGGAAGAGAAATATTGTCCGATTGTCAAAGTACGCTTATAGGCAAGGTCCCAAGCAAAAGAGAGGGGCAAGGCCCTTTGCCCACACCTCCACACTAGGGCACCAAAAAGAAAAGGGTGAGAAAAAAAAAAAAAGAAAGATTGAGTTTGAGGAAGTGGTGTGACATCCATATCAATATGTCATTCAGTAAGTATGAGATCCGTGAGGGCGAGCTGAGGAGTGGAGAGATAGATCTGGGTGTCGTCTGCATAGAGGTGGTATTGGAAGCCATGGGAGGTTATCAACTGGCCCAGGGAAGAGGTATAGAGTGAGAATAGGAGAGGCCCAAGGAATTGGTTGCCCAAAGTAGTGCAGGGACTATTTTTGGGAATCGGTGCGGTGTTGCACCAATTTGGACAGTTCCATTGCCGTCAATAGGAGCGCATTTGGCCTGCAATTTGACTATGTGAACATGGATGAAGTTGCATAGATATGAATGGAAATCATGGGTGGGCAACTTTTCATGCGACTCTGAGGTTCAAAGCTGCATGAAAAGTCACCCAAGTATAAAAGTAACCTAATGAGATTATTTGATAACACCTTTGAATTAGGCCCCATTTGCACTTAAAATTGCACAGCTTTGCCGTGACTTGAAGCAATGCCTGTGTAATCTTATGGTGTATGGACCTCAAATCACATCAAAGTCAAACCAAGGTAGTGCAGGGACAAATTTGCTCCACTTTCAGGATGCACAAGTGACAATAGGGCCTAATTCAAAGGTATTATCCATGAATCTCATTCACACTGCTGCGACCTGAAAGTCACACTATTTTGCTGCCACTCTGCAACTTGGCCCCAACTTCTGGGAATGTCTGTGTAATATTGCGCCCTGTGTACCTCCAGTCGCATGAAAGTCACACCAAAGTAGTACAGAGACTACTTTGAAGTTGGTGCGACCTGAAGTAGCACAGATAGGAATGGTTATCCTCGAGAATCATGGGGTACTACTTGTCATACTACTTGGAGATCCAAATTTGCTGGAAAAGTTGCCCAAGTGTGAAACAAGTCAGATAAAATAAAGTTGCGCAACCAAATACAATAGTATATATGAAAAAACTTTGACTTTTTCTTCGTACTTACCTGTAAAAATCCATTTCCTTGAGTACATCACAGGACACAGAGCAGCCATATACATTACTACCTGGGTTATGCGCCACCTATAGGTGAATGGACACTGGTAGAATAACCAAAAACAGGAAGTGATCCCCTATATAACACCTTGCATACAGGAAGTAATCCAGTTTTGTTGCAAGAAAAAAAAGTATGAAGAAAAAATCAAATTTTCTTTCTCGTACATCACGAGACACAGAGCAGCCATATACATTACTACCTGGGATGTCTCAGAGCAATAGCCTTGAGGGGCGGGAGACACACTGTATGAAAATGGCATCAGATTTATACAGCAGCCCGCAAGACACTATGGCCAAAAGCTGAGTCCTCTTCTGCCTTAACATCCACCTGATATAAAATCTTGTGAACGTATGTACAGAAGACCAAGTAGCAGCCTTGCAAATCTGCGCCACTGACGCCTGATGGTGAAAAGCCCAGGAGGTTCCAACACCCCTGGTAGAATGAGCTCTAACCGCAAAGGGAGGTGCTTTACCCTTCAGGCCATAAGCCTGAGTGAATAAATGGCAAATCCAAAGTGAACTAGATGCCTTAAAAGCTGCGTGACCCCTCTTGGGGCCTTCTGGCAAAACAAAAAACGCATTAGAATTTCTGATGATTACAGACAGACTGTTTTAAATGAAATTCAAAAAATACCTTGGGCAAAAAGGACGGAACAGGACGTAGCACCACTTTATCATGGTGCAAAGTCAAATACGGCTCCTTACAGGGAAGGGCCGCCAATTCGGAGACCCTTCTAGCTGAAGAAATTCCAAAAAGAAAAGCCAACTTCTGTCTCAGAAGAAATAACAACATTTTGTTGATTGGTTCAGAAGGCTGCTCCTGTAGCACTGACAAAACCAAATTTAAATCCCAAGGGCAAAGAGGTGATTTAATGGGAGACATTAAGTGAGCCACTCCCTGAAGAAAAGTCTGGACCAGGGAATGTGAAGCCAAAGGCTTCTGGTAGTACACTGATAAGGCTGAAACCTGTCCTTTAAATGTTGTCAAGGCTAATCTTTTATCTAAGCCTGACTGAAGAAAAGAGAGAATTCTCTCTACCAAATATCTGCAAGGATGACAACTTCTGGCCTCACACCACGCAATGTAAGCCTTCCAAACCCTGTGATAAACCTTCCTGGTGACCGTCTTTATGGCATTTACCAATGTAGTTACCACTGGTCCTAAAATACCACAATCTCCTAGCACCCTGGTTTCAATATCTACGCTGTCAAATTTGGCGTGCCTAAATTCGGGTGGAATGAAGGCCCCTGTGACAGTAAATCGAGCGGAAGCGTCCAAAGCTTGCCTACTGCTAATCTCACTACCTCCGGATACCAAGCCCTCCAAAATGACTGATGTCATCTCCTCTCAGATCCTGCGCAAAAGATGTGGCAGAAGAGGAATGGGGGGGGATGCATAAATCTGAAAAAAATTGAGAGGCTGATATAATCTTAGCCTCTTCAGGCTCTGAATCATTTGAGGGAGATTCTGCTGTCTGGATATCAATTGCCTGACCGGCCATTACTACTTCTACCTCGTCCACCCAGTCTTGCTCCAATATAGGAGGAATAGGGGAAGGGGATCTGTCACGCATCCTGACACTTTGTGTGACAGAAGCGATTATTCCGGCAATCTTGCCCTCTAAACCAGCAAAAGCTGATGCCAGGTCCTCTTTAGTAATAAACTCTGAGGTAGAAGCATTGGTAGCAGGCACAACGCTGGATAGACGCAGCAGCTCAGATTACCCGGTATCATCCAGTCTTTCAGGTGAGGCTATTGCAGGAGAGTTCCGTTTAGCCTCTACAGGGGCCACTGATGGAACACATGCGCCCTTTGCTGCAGCGCTCCCCCAGGTCACTTCCTAGAAGACATGGCATGCTGAAGCAGTGGTAACTGGCTTTATGACACAAATACACAAGTTCCTCAGTACCACAATTCCCCCTTGGAAGAATCTTATACAATGAACTGTTCTTCCAGCTAGTGCAACATAATTTAGGCTGTGTCTGTCATCACCGATAGGACTCACGTGTCACCCAGGACAGACTGCTCTGTGTCCCCTCCGCTGGCCAGCAACTAACTGTGCCTTTTTAGCCTTTAAAAAAGCTCCCCTCAGCCGCCAGGGCCACGTGCATGAGCCCGTGCTCGTCCCCGTGGAGGAGAACACACAGAGCAGCACACCGATGCGCTCTAGTGGGCAAAAAAAGCAGGCCAAGCAAAAACATGTTAGCCTAAATACAACAGTTGCAGGGGAATAATTAATAATTGGACCCTAGTTTTTCACAGGGCCACTTACCATTCCCACCACAGGACAATTAACCTAAGCCAGAAGTCCAGTCTTCACCCATCGCAGCGGTTTCTGTCACGCTGACCTTCAACGGACTGGGTACTCTTCTTTTTTTTTTTTTTTAGCATGAAGGTCCACTCCCTTGGACCTGTACAGCACATGCAGCAATGCCCTAGCGCTGTGGTGTCCAGGATTCTACTACGCAAGGTCCAGCACCCGAAGTTTGCATTACAGGCAAAACCTCGTTGATCCTTTAATCTTCTTTACAAGGCTCGGGTACCATTTATCTTAGCATAGTAGCTTTTTGAAATGGATCCGATCTAGAAACGCTGTCCATTAATTTTTAAGAACCTGTGCGGAATACAGCATGGAAACTCACAAAGAGCTCAACAAATCACCATCCACCATTTTAGACACTGGTGAAAAGCTGGATTACTTCCTGTATGTGAGGATTATATAGGGGATCACTTCCTGTTTTTGGTTATTCTACTAGTATCCATTCACCTATAGGTGGCGTATAACCCAGGTAGTAATGTATATGGCTGCTCTGTGTCCCGGGATGTACGAGAAAGAAATACAATTTAACTGGTGTGTGTGTATTCAAATCCATGTTGTGCTCCATTAAATAAACCGTGACGTTAAAAACTCAGGATAGGGCTTGAAACTTCTGTCTGGAAAATATGATAAGATAGGCCGCTTACCGGATAAGGTGGCTCTCAGATTATAGAGATCAACATCGCTCAGCCAAAGGTCATTCAGCTTGTGAACATTCTTCCTGGGACTCCTCCAAAGCAGGTATCCCTTCCGATACATCGGGCTCCTATATTCATATGATATTAGATGGCACGAATGCGATGGCAGCTCCTTCTTAATAATCTCCAGTATTGGGATATATCACAGGATAAAAAGAAGAGGCTTCATGGTGCAGTACTCCCGTTTAAAAGCTTTACAGGCACTGACACCCAAAGGCAATGAAACAATTTTCAAACAGACGCGGCTCAAGCCAGCCAGCTGGTGCGTGGTGACGTTGCGTCGGGTGGCACACCAGATCTTATTTCCCCATACAAGGCATCGACTGGGAACTGAGGCTAGGATTCCTTGTACAGGGAAACGCGTTGGGTAGAGCACCAGTTCTTGGCTGAGCGAGTTTGATCTCTGTAATCTGAGAGCCACCTTATACGGTAAGCGGCCTATCTTATCATATTTTCCAGACAGAAGTTTCAATCCCTATGCTCAGTGTTTAACATCACAGTTTATTTATTGGAGCACAACACAAACTTGAATACACACCAGTTTTTTTTTTTTTTCCTTCCGATATACTTTTGTATTTGGTTGCGCAATTTTATTTTATCCACAAACTTATGAACTGAATATTCAGGTTACTTGAGTTGTAGCACCTAGCACATGGTTATATTTGATTTTGTCATCTATATTCCAACCATTTATTGTATTTTATTTTTCTTCACAATTTTTTTTATTGTTTAAGATCAGGGGCAGCACAGATATTTCACCATACACTATATAGATATAGATATATTTTTATATTAATAAAAGGAGTTCTCATTTATATTTGCATAGTCCTTACTGATTTACGTACATCAGCAGAACAAATGCAGGAAGTGATGTGTGCACATGGGCCGGAAGCAAATGTGTTGTCGATGCCAAATAAACAAATCAATGAACTCCACCCACACCAAATCTAACTACCACATTGAGTAAGCACAAGTACACTTAGCCCGGGTTCACACCAGTGCGGTGCGAATTCCAGCTACATTTTCTCTGTGAAGAGAATATGTAGCTGTTCAGTGGTGCCACTCCGTTCTATCAGCGCATCAGCTGAGCAGGGAGAGGGGGGAGAGGAGGGGGAGGTGTAGTGAGAAGGAGAGATTTCTTGTTCAGAACAGAATGCATCTGCGAATCAGTTGCGTTCCCATAGAGGACAATGTGCTTGTAATTGGCACCGCCACTTACTTTGCTAAAGAGGGACCTCGCCATGTCCACATAGATGGAGATCCTGACCAGCACAGGAATCTCCGGGTGATTACAATGACTAATTTCCGGGTCAGAAGATGAAACCACGCTCTTTTGATCTCAGCTGCGAATATTTGATCACAACGTTTAGAATTTTTTTTTATTTTCGTTTATTGGCAGATATTGTTATATGTAGAAATACAGATTTGCATATTTGAAGGCAAACTTAAGGGAGTTTGATAAGAAATGGTGTCCCTGGGATTGCAGCAGGTGAATTACAAAGGCCCAGTTTGAGCCCTGGTTCACACTGACAGCGGGAGTTCAGCTGAACTCATACAATTTCATTCCCGCATGTCGGTCCTGACTGCGGGGGGAATTTCAGAGTCAATGAAAATCGCACCCCAAGGTCGCCAAAAATAGCAAAAATAGTACAGAAACTACTTTTGGAATTTGAAGCTCCGCACCGATTTGGCATGCGATTTGACATGTCAAATCGCACCAATGTGAACTAGGGCTGACACATATAACAGCTGTTCTATAGAAAGACTCCACCTAAACACCGTTATCATTTACTTGCAGGTGTGCTGAAGAGATTTGTTTTTCTGGTGCACAATTATATCTTATAATTTCGTTGGGTATAAGTCCCCTTTCCCACTTATACGACTTGTCCCACAATTTGGGACTGCAAAGTAGCATGACAAGTCGTTCCCCATGATTTCCAATGACAGCCATTCATATTAGTACGACTTCAAGTTGTTCCGACTTCAAAGTAGTCCTTGCACTACTTTGGTCCGATTTTGATGCCACTTATACAGGCATTCCTTGAAATCGCTGCAAAATCGTGGTAAAATCGCGCGACTTTGAAGTCGCACAAGTGTGAAAGGGGCCTAAGTAAGATGTTGCACTTTCCCAAAACCACCACCCCCCAAAACGAATTAAAAAGAAGAGAGAAAAGAGAAAAAACAATATCCTTTCTTCTCCCCCCAAAAATCACAGCAAAAAAACAGGCCAAGCAAACCCCCTGTCAGGGAAATACCGTACTTCGTCGCCGGGTTCCAAGAATGCGCACGCGCGGTAGAGCGGATCAGCGAACAGTACAGGTACGCCGGGTAGCGGGTGCGCATGCGCGGGTCCATGGCGCTCGGGTATCTGATGCAGCTCAGCCAGTGCGGCTCACCGCTGTGCGCGGCGCTGACAGAGGACGAGTGCGCATGCGCACTCGTCCGGGTATCCCACCTGACCACTTACTTGGCCTATAAGTCTTTCTCTGTCCCTTCACAAATCGCTGGTTTGTTGTCTCTTCCTGAGTCTTGGCTCCAGTCCTTGTATCCAGTATCCTGTATCCGGTAGCTTGTATCCAGTACCCTGTATCCTGTACCTGCTTGATTACCTGTGCCTGACCCGGAACCCACTGGACCACCGCTGCTGTTACCTGTGTTTGACCCCTGGCCTGCTTCCTGGATACCTCTTCTGCCTGATTACCTGTGCTTGACCCTTGGCCTGCTTACTGGACATTCTCTGAGTTACTTACCTGTGTTCGATCCCTGGCCTGCTTCCTGGATACCTCTGCTGCCTGATTACCTGTGCTTGACCCTCGGCCTGCTTACTGGACATTCTCTGAGTTACTTACCTGTGTTTGACCCCTGGCCTGCTTCCTGGATACCTCTGCTGCCTGATTACCTGTGCTTAACCCTCGGCCTGCTTGCTGGACATTCTCTGAATTACTTACCTGTGTTTGACCCCTGGCCTGCTACCGGATACCTCTTCTGCCTGATTACCCGTGCTTGACCCTCGGCTTGCCTACTGGACTTTCTCTGAGTTACCTGTGTTTGACCCTCTGCCCGGTGTTCTGGACTTCTAGTTCTCACATGCACCTAAGGGTCCTCCTCCAGTACACGTTCTGGTATCTACATAGCCTCTGCCTCATCACGGTCCTGCCAGGTGTCTACTTCCAGTGCAGCATCAGCCTCTCCTGGTCAACGTCGCTACTGCACACCACCTGCAACACACCTGCTGGCAACCCGTGCATCTTTGTGCCCGGTGACCTCTGTATCCACTCCAGAGGCATCGTGCACCTAGTCGCAAGGGGAGCAGCTCTCAGCATTTCGGCCCGGGTGAGTACCTCTGACAGTACAAACCAGCCAATGTCAGAGGCCGACAGAGCTGGTTCACCCCTTGAGGCCCTATGCCAGCAGGTGACAGCCCTTACTCAGGCTGTACAACGCCTCCAGGATGGATACTTCCAGATTGAGGGACGTCTCCAGCACTTGACCTTCTCTCCTAATCAAGCGGACCAGTCACCTCCAGCAGCCAGCACCTCCACTCCCTCTCAAGCACCTGGAGGTGCTCTCCCTGCTTACGTCATGTCTAGCCCTGATCCCAGGGTCCCCACACCAGAACGTTTCTCCGGGGACCGAAATAAATTTCGCTCTTTTAAGAACGCCTGTTTACTACACCTGGCCCTGCAACCCAGGACTTTTCAGTTGGAATCCACCAAGGTGGGTTTCATTATTTCCCTGCTCTCCGATGAACCTCAATCCTGGGCACACCACTTGATGGAACAAAAGAGCCCACAGCTGGATTCTGTAGAGACTTTCTTCTCCGCCATGTCAGCACTTTATGAGGACTCCCAACGCACAGGTACAGCGGAATCCACTCTGCACACCCTATCCCAGGGTAGAAGGCCCGTAGAGGACTATATAGTAGATTTTCGTAAATGGGCCGCAGATACAGAGTGGAATGAGTCTGCCCTGAAGTACCAATTTTGTTTGGGACTCTCTGAGGTGTTAAAGGACGAACTGGTCCGGGGAGAGGTTCCAACCACGCTGTCAGACCTCTGCCAACTTGTCACTAAACTAGATCGTCGGTTGCGGGAACGACGGGCAGAGAAGCTCCAAAGTCCCCGGCCCACCTGGATGATGCCCCGGGTTCCCTTGGCACCTGCTCCTTCTTGGAACTCTCGCTCTTCCCCCCATGGGGAACCCATGCAGTTGGGCCTGGCACGGTCCCCCCTGTCTTCTGAAGAAAGACTTTGTCGCCGACAAGCTAACCTCTGTCTCTACTGCGGTGGCACCGGACATTATCTACAGAAGTGCCCAGTGAGACCCAGTAAGTGCCCTCCTCGGTCCCTTTTGAGCTCACACTCTACTGGGGTTCCCCGTTCTCATTTGACTGTTCCACTCTCCCTACAGGTGGCGGGAGAGGCTTTCCAGCTGGGAGCCATCCTTGATTCAGGGGCATGCAGTTGCTTCATGGACTTGACCCTGGCACGGCACCTGAACCTTCCTTTGAAAACCAAGAAGCAACCTCTCCAAGTCCAGTTGGCTGATGGCTCTCCACCCTGCTCAGGACCTGTGACCCAGGAGACTGGCCCCATCCTGACCTACACCAATTCGGGGCACCATGAACTCCTACGCTTTGATATAATTCACTCTCCAATGTTCCCTGTCATCCTGGGGTATCCTTGGTTACAGACCCACAACCCTCGAATTGACTGGAACAGCAGAGAAGTAGTGTTTTCTTCCCCCTACTGTTTGCAGCACTGCTTCCCAGACGTCACCTCAAAACCTCCCACCTGTCTTGCCATGCAACCCAGTCCCAAGGACCTGCAACATGTTCCAGCACCCTATCAGGATTTTATGGACATTTTCAACGAGAAAAAGGCTGAAGTTCTTCCTCCTCACCGCTCATATGACTGTCCAATTGATCTCCTGCCAGGGGCTGAGATCCCCTTCGGAAGAATCTTCCCCTTATCAGAAACCGAACTAGAAGCCCTGCGGGTTTATATCGATGAGAACCTCGCTAAGGGGTTCATTCAACCGTCCTCTTCCCCAGCAGGGGCTGGGATCTTTGTGGAGAAAAAAGACGGTTCTCTCAGACCCTGTGTGGACTACAGGGAACTCAACAAAATCACCATCAAGAACAGGTACCCACTTCCACTCATCCCCGAACTTTTCCAGCGGCTCAGGACTGCCAAAATCTTCACCAAGCTTGATCTACGTGGGGCCTACAACTTGGTAAGAATACGTCCGGGGGATGAGTGGAAAACGGCCTTCAGATCAAGATTCGGTCATTTTGAGTACCTGGTCATGCCCTTCGGGCTCTGCAACGCCCCAGCCACCTTCCAGCATTTTGTTAACGACATCTTCCGCGAGTATCTGGATAACTTCCTCATTGTTTACCTTGACGATATTTAGATTTTCTCTGATTCACTAGAAACCCACCGTCAACATGTCCGGAAGGTCCTTCTCATCCTACGTAAGCATGGACTCTATGTCAAAGGGGAGAAATGCAAGTTTGAGACAGACACCATCCAGTTCCTGGGCTTCATCATCACCACCGGAGGAGTTCTGATGGATCCACAAAAGGTGAAGGCCATCCAGGAATGGCCTGCCCCCACGGACAAAAGGTCAGTTCAACGCTTTATTGGGTTTGCAAACTTCTATAGACGTTCATTCAGGGGTTTTCTGCCATTGTGTCCCCGATTACTCAACTTACCCGCCAGCAAACCAAATTTCAATGGACTCCCCAAGCGCAAGGTGCATTTGAAAGACTCAAGGAACTTTTTTCGTCTGCACCCATCCTGAAGCACCCTGACCCAGAACTCCCTTATGTGCTAGAAGTAGACGCTTCCGACTCTGCTACAGGAGCAATCCTGTCACAGAGAAGTGGCCCAAAGGCCTTGCTCCACCCGGTCACCTTCGCCTCCCGAAAATTGAGTCCCCCAGAAAGGAATTATGACGTAGGCGACCGGGAATTACTTGCGATTAAGTTCGCCCTAGAAGAATGGAGATATCTGCTGGAGGGAGCCTCCCAACTCATTCTCATCTTCACGGATCACCGCAATTTGGAGTACCTCAGGGCAGCTAAACGCCTAAGACCGCGACCGGCCCGTTGGGCCTTGTTCTTTTACCGATTTAACTTCCACATCACTTATCGTCCCGGCTCCAAGAATGGCAAGGCCTGACGCCTTATCCCGCATGTTTCTGAACACAGAGTCTTCAAAGGAACCTGCCACCATTCTGTCTGCACATAACTTCCTCCATGCCATCCAACCTGACCTAACCGTAGCCCTTAAACAAGCCTCCAATCAGTTTTCTGTTCCCTCATTACCTTTTCTTGAAAAGAAACAGGAATTACTTTGGGCCCATGGCCGAATATTTGTTCCCCCTCCGGTCAGGCTCCAAGTTCTGCAGGCCCTCCATGACCACAAGATGTCTGGCCACTTTGGAATGCAAAAGACGGCCGACTTGGTAAGTCGGTCCTACTGGTGGCCAGGCTGGAGAAAGGACTGCCAAAATTATGTACTTTCCTGTAACACCTGCCAGAGAAACAAGGGGTCCAACATCAAGTCCTGGGGTCTGTTGAGACCTCTACCCGTTCCTGAACGTCCATGGAAAGAGATTTCTATGAATTTTATTGTAGACTTGCCTCCCTCAGATTCCTTTACCACAATTCTGGTTGTGATAGATCGCCTCTCAAAGATGGCCCACTTTTTGCCCATGAAGGGTACCCCTTCTGCCGCCTCCACCACGGACATTTTCATCGAGGAAATTGTAAGGCTACACGGGGTACCAGCCAATATCACCTCAGACCGGGGGGTACAGTTCACCTCTAAGTTTTGGAGAGACCTCTGCAAGGCTCTAGAGATTAAATTTTCCATGTCCTCAGCGTACCACCAGCAAACCAATGGCCAAACCGAGCGGACTAATCAGACCCTTGAGCAATATTTGAGATGTTTCTGTTCCTATTCCCAAGACGACTGGTCAGGCCTGTTACCTTACGCAGAGTTTGCTTACAATAACTCCCTACATTCTGCCATTAACCAAACGCCCTTTTGGGCAAACTACGGATATCACCCCTCTTTTCTTCCAGATTCCATTCCAGACGTCTCTACTCCACCAGCACAGGAACTGGTCAAGCATATTCAGGACAACTTTCTCCAAATTCAACAGGCCATGAAGGAAGCGCAAAGAGGGTATGAGGTACAGTACAACCGGGGTAGGAAGGAGTGTCCGACGTTCAAGATTGGTGAGAAAGTTTGGTTATCAACTGCTAATTTGAAACTCCCCTGTCCATCCCGGAAACTCGGCCCCAGGTTCATCGGTCCTTTTGAGGTCAAGAGGGTGATCAACCCAGTCGCCTTTGAACTAGATTTACCCAGTTCCTATAAGATCCATCCAGTATTCCATGCTTCTTTACTGAAACCTGTAATTGCCAATTCTTTCCCTGACAGGCAGATGCCACTTCCTCCACCCATCACCATCCAAGGAGAGGAGGAATTTGAGGTCGAGAAGATCCTGGATTTCCCTAAAAGAAGAGGGCAGGTTCAGTACCTAGTCAAATGGAAGGGTTATCCTCCTGAAGACTGCTCCTGGGAACCATCTGAAAATATCCGTGCCCCCCGATT
This sequence comes from Lithobates sylvaticus, assembly GCA_028564925.1. NCBI lineage: Eukaryota > Metazoa > Chordata > Amphibia > Anura > Ranidae > Lithobates > Lithobates sylvaticus. The sequence continues at coordinate 349,545,928 of CM053028.1, forward strand.
AATACGAGAATACCACCAAAGACACCCTGAATTGGGCATCCGGAGGCTGCCCTTAGGGGGGTGCACTGTCAGGGAAATACCGTACTTCGTCGCCGGGTTCCAAGAATGCGCACGCGCGGTAGAGCGGCTCAGCGAACAGTACAGGTACGCCGGGTACCGGGTGCGCATGCGCGGGTCCATGGCGCTCGGGTATCTGATGCAGCTCAGCCAGTGCGGCTCACGATGTGCGCAGCGCTGACAAAGGACGAGTGCGCATGCGCACTCGTCCGGGTATCCCACCTGACCACTTACCTGGCCTATAAAAGGCTTGTCTCTTCCTGAGTCTTGGCTCCAGTCCTTGTATCCAGTATCCTGTATCCGGTACCTTGTATCCAGTACCCTGTATCCTGTACCTGCTTGATTACCTGTGCCTGACCCGGAACCCGCTTGACCACTGCTGCTGTTACCTGTGTTTGACCCCTGGCCTGCTTCCTGGATACCTCTTCTGCCTGATTACCTGTGCTTGACCCTCGGCCTGCTTACTGGACATTCTCTGAGTTACTTACCTGTGTTTGACCCCTGGCCTGCTTCCTGGATACCTCTGCTGCCTGATTACCTGTGCTTAACCCTCGGCCTGCTTGCTGGACATTCTCTGAATTACTTACCTGTGTTTGACTCCTGGCCTGCTACCGGATACCTCTTCTGCCTGATTACCCGTGCTTGACCCTCGGCTTGCCTACTGGACTTTCTCTGAGTTACCTGTGTTTGACCCTCTGCCCGGTGTTCTGGACTTCTAGTTCTCACATGCACCTAAGGGTCCTCCTCCAGTACACGTTCTGGTATCTACATAGCCTCTGCCTCATCACGGTCCTGCCAGGTGTCTACTTCCAGTGCAGCATCAGCCTCTCCTGGTCAACATCGCTACTGCACACCACCTGCAACACACCTGCTGGCAACCCGTGCATCTTTGTGCCCGGTGACCTCTGTATCCACTCCAGAGGCATCGTGCACCTAGTCGCAAGGGGAGCAGCTCTCAGCATTTCGGCCCGGGTGAGTACCTCTGACACCCCCCTACTGCAGTCCTTTATATAAGATTGGTTGTATTGTTAGCACACTGACACTAGAAGTACAGGCCCACCAGTATCTTTGAATCTGTCTCTTCATGTATGTCTAAAGTGATTGCACCTGATGAGCAGGAACACATAATACTATTTGCAACTGTGTTAGCCCTTAGCTATGTGCATCAAATCCAGTGGCGGCTGGTGAAGTTTTAGGATGGGTGGGCGCCAGACACCGCCCATCCTTTTTTACCCCCCCCCCCCCACTTTGTGAAAATGGGTGTGGTTTCAGCAAAATTGTGGGTGTGGCTCTAAGGTGGTGTGGTTAGTGTCTGAGATGAACAAGAGAGGGATGGAGGGACAGTAGGCCCAGATCCTACACAACAATAGAAATATGTGTATTCTAGAAAGTTTAACAATCAGCAGATAAAGATATTTCAAACACCTGGTGTTAGCATTTCAATCATCCCGGCACCATGGTTGTTATGGTGTCAGGATGAATGAAGTACATTATTTCTATTATTACATTGTAATATAAAATGAAATCATTCAACTCACCATAATGCAGAATTAGTGGGAGCTCTGAGCATGTCACTAGCCACCTCGCCTGCCACCAGATGCCATCAGGTGTTCCCAGCGCAGTCCGCCCTTACATCAGGTGCAGCCTGTGTCCCACCAAATGCGGCCTGTGTCCCACCAAATGCAGCCTGTGTCCCACCAAATGCAGCCTGTGTCCCACCAAATGCAGCCTGTGTCCCACCAAATGCAGCCTGTGTCCCACCAAATGCAGCCTGTGTCCCACCAAGTGCAACCCGTGTCCCACCAAGTGCAACCCGTGTCCCACCAAGTGCAACCCGTGTCCCACCAAGTGCAACCCGTGTCCCACCAAGTGCAACCCGTGTCCCACCAAGTGCAACCCGTGTCCCACCAAGTGCAACCCGTGTCCCACCAAGTGCAACCCGTGTCCCACCAAGTGCAACCCGTGTCCCACCAAGTGCAACCCGTGTCCCACCAAGTGCAGCCCGTGTCCCACCAAGTGCAACCCGTGTCCCACCAAGTGCAACCCGTGTCCCACCAAGTGCAACCCGTGTCCCACCAAGTGCAACCCGTGTCCCACCAAGTGCAACCCGTGTCCCACCAAATGCAACCCGTGTCCCACCAAATGCAACCCGTGTCCCACCAAATGCAACCCGTGTCCCACCAAATGCAGCCCGTGTCTCACCAAATGCAGCCCGTGTCTCACCAAATGCAGCCCGTGTCTCACCAAATGTAGCCCGTGTCTCACCAAATGTAGCCCGTGTCTCACCAAATGCAGCCCGTGTCCCACCAAATGCAGCCTGCCTGTGTCACATCAAACTCCCTCCCCCCGTTCTCCGTGGGAACACATCGGTACTTACCTTTCTGTGTGTGGTCCTCTCCTGCGGTGTGTCCTTCCACAGCAGCGATAGAGGGGTCGGCTCCTCTCATACTTCCTGTTTCCTCTCTCCCGGGCGCAATGGGAGAGAGAACGCAGGAAGTGACATCAAACTCAGATGTCAATCAAACCGCCCAGCCCGTAGTAATAGATACTACGAGCGCAGGGCGGAAGCTACTTGATGTTTCGGAAAGCGCTGCAAGGCGGGATAAAAGCCCGCAAATGAAGCGCCTCGTCTGCAATCTTGTGATTGCATAGACGTGGCGCTTCCCATAAGTGCACTGTGTCCGGCGTTGCACTGTGTCTGACGTCTGAACACAGTGCACTTAAGGACCTCTTTTTGTATTTTTTTTTTTTTTTTAAAAGGGGCAGTTTAAAAAAATAAAAATAAATGTTTTGACCTTTTTTTTTTTTTTTTTTTTGTGACTGCCTGGAGGGGGGCAGCGCCCATGCGCCCCCTATGGATGGGACGCCACTATTCAAATCTCCAACTCCAGGCCAAAGATAGAAGACCATTTGCATGCACATAAACAAAGCAACAGTTTTCTAAGCATATGTACCTGGGCAGTGTAAACCCTACAATTTTAAATGTCCAAGTCCCTGGGCATGATTAGTGCTAACAAACATTAACATCAGTCCCTGGCTGCAATGAGCTTCCAATCTAAAGTCGAAAACGAACTTTCCTGACGCCAATACATGGCAGCATACATATGATATAGCTCCCCCCCTATATACACCCACAGGACCTGTTTAGCTCTATAAAAGTCTGACTGAGAGCTACCTCCCCATTCTCCTTTTTGTCCTCAAAAGATCAACACCTACAGACAGTTACAATCAGGTTAAAGCTCTTGGCACTATGTCGAAGTCCGTCTGGGTTCAGCCTCTCCCAGCATACAGTCCCACATCTTAGACTGCTAAACGCACCAACAAGGTGGTCTTTTGGGGTCGAGGTGTTCTCTAATCAGAGACGGCAATCCTCTTGTGGCATGCCTGCTGTGGGGTCCGGATCTAGCGCCTGGGACTGCATGGCCTCTTCTGTCTTTTCTGTTTATACATGTCTCATATAACTAAAATGTCTCCAGTGGTGTATTTTTTAGTTTTACCGTATCTGGGCTAAGGGGGGAGATGACGCTTATATAGGGGTTCCCCGGACACTGTTCTCCCTCCTTGGCGGTCCCTGGGGCTCAAGTATGGCTCTCCTCTCTGTTCCAACTAGCCGCGGCGGCGGCCTCGAGTGATCCCATTCGTATGCGCGTACGCTGTAGTCTCCAGCAGCCATGTTTTTGGGGCCCGGAGACGCCGGCGCATGCACGTTGCGTTGCAAAGTCGCAGTGGCCATCTTGGATAAGGGAAAAGGTTTCCCTTGAATGATGCAGACCTCCTGGATAGGAGGATGGGCAGAGGGGGCGGAGCCAGTCCTAAGGCACCTTATTTAAAGGGTACAGATTCAGAAAAATAGATGCCTTTTGATTTTGGCATCAGAGCAAGCAGCAACCAGAGACAGGTGAGTGAGCGGGATAATGGGACAATTGTTTTGTGAGGGGATGGAAGGTCCTTTTATGACTTCTTGTTACATAAATTTGTTTTTTATTTGTATGGGGATTATGTGTATGTATGTATGTATGTGTAATATGTGTGTGTGTGTCTACCTTCTATTTCTTTCTTCTTATTTTCCTTCTCTGTTGCCATACAGTACCCTTTGCACTTTTCGGTTCTTCTGCCAGCAGACCACTGCACTATCAGGTAAGGGCCAACTTTGGGTAAGTAAGAAGATGCGGGAAAAATAGTGCATTATGCCCTGACAAGCGTGCCTTCTTGTCTATTGCAGCCCTGGCCGCTCACACTCCCGCTCTCGAGGGGTTCGGAGACCTTCCGGTTCGTCGAAAATTTCCCATGGCAGAAAGTGACTCCTCCAGTCCTGACAGACCCCAGTACAAGGGGCGCAAATATATGCTTAAAAGAAAGCACACAGCTTCTCCTCCAAGGGCTTAGCGCCCGAAGGGCAAATGTTGGTCATGTGGAGATGACCCCATGCCAGGAAAGCTAATTTGCAGCAGCTGCTTCAGACAGCTTGCCAGAGACCAGGAGTATGAGAGTCAGCAGGTGTCAACCTTGCTCAAAAAAGTAGTCCGAGAATTCTTGGCAGAATTTTACGGTCGGCTCAGACAACCATGGACAGAAGCGGATGAGCAGGTTGTGGGTCCGGCACCAGGTCTAAACCAGGCCATTTAACCAGAGGCGGCTCTAGGCTTTGTGAGGCCTTAGGCAAATCTTAGACATGAGGCCCTACTAAATTCCATAATGGGGAAAAATAATTCAAGTGATGGACCCCTAGCAATTTTCCTGTCCATCCCAATATCCCAAAAAACAAACATGCACATAGACTTTTCTAAAAAAAAAAAAAAAACACTTTAATAATGTACACATAAAAGTCTGGTTCACACTCACTGATTGCTCCAAGCTCACCGGTTGGTTGTTAGAGGTTAGTGTACATCATTGCTGCTCCCTGATTGGTTGCTAGAGGTTACTGCACAATATTACCACTCAATAATTGTTGCTAGAGGTACTGCGCATCATTACTGCCCACCCATTGGTTGCTAGAGGTTATTGCACATCATTATCACACATTGGTTGATAGAGGTTACTGCACATTATTACTGCTCACTGATTGGTTTCTATAGGTTACTGCTTATCATTATCACTCACTGATTGGTTGCTAGAGGTTACTGCACATTATTACTGCTCACTGATTGATAAAGATGAGCAGTAATCATTAGCAACCAATCAGTGAGTGATAAAGATGAGCAGTAATCATTAGCAACCACTCACTGATTGTTTATTTGCCAGAGGTTACAGCACATCATTACCTCTCAATGGTGAGCAGGGCAGTATTGTGGTGTGTGATGCAACTGTTGGGGTACAGTTGGTTGGATGACGGGATGCAGTTTGGGATGATGGTGGCAGCATTGGGGTGAGAGGCTGAGATCATATGTTCCCTATAACGATAAGGGGTAGGGTGATAGGATGCCAGAGGTGGGGTACAGGAGGGATATGGATGATAATGCAGGAGGCAGGGTGGAAGGATGCCAGAGGTGGGTTACAGGGGGATGATGGGGATGATAATGACAGGGGGTGGGTGGTAGGATGCCAGAGGTGGGGTAGAGAGGAAGGATGTGGATGTTGATGAAAATGGGTGAGAAGGTAGGAGACCAGTAAAGGGGCATAATGAGGACAGTGGGTGGGTAGGAAGCTGGCAGTGGGGTACAGGGGGATGATGATGATGGGGGTAGGATGATTGGATGCTAGAGGTGGGGTACAGGGGGGATGATGATGGTGGCAGGATGGTTGGATGCTAGAGATGGGGTACAGGGGGATGATGGGGATGATAATGACAGGGGGTGGGTGGTAGGATGCCAGAGGTGGGGTAGAGAGGGAGGATGTGGATGTTGATGAAAATGGGTGAGATGGTAGGAGGTCAGCAAAGGGGCATAATGATGACAGTGGGTGGGTAGGAAGCTGGCAGTGGGGTACAAGGGGATGATGATGATGGGGGTAGGATGATTGGATGCTAGAGGTGGGGTACAGGGGGGATGATGATGGTGGCAGGATGGTTGGATGCTAGAGGTGGGGTACAGGGAGAAGATAGGGATGTTGATGACGGCGCAGGGTGGTAGGATGTCAGGGGTGGGGTATGGGGACTATGATGATGATAGCGAGTGGGGTGGTAGGGAGCTGGCAGTAGGGTAAAGGAGGATGAAGATTACAGGGGGTGGGGTGGTAGGAAACTGGCAATGGGATACAGGTGGGATGATGATGACAGGGGTGTGGTGGTAGGAAGCTGGCAGTGGAGTACAGGGGAATGAAGATGATGGGGGTGGGGTGCTAGGAAGCTGGCAGTGGGGTACAGAGGGGGTGAAGATTACAGGGGGTGGGGTGGTAGGACACCAAGCACAGGGGGATTATTATAAGGATGGAGATGTGATGACAGGATGTAGGTTGGTAGGAAGCTGACAGTTGGGTAAAGGGGGAAGATAAGGATGATGATAGCGGGGTAGGGTGGTGGATGCTAGAGATGGGGTACATGGAAATGATGGGGATTTTTATGACCGGAGGCAGGGTGGTAGAATGTCAGAGGTGGGGTATGGGGGGGGGGTGATAACAGGGGGTGGGGTGGTAGGAAGCTGGCAGTGGAGTACCAGGAGGGATTAAGATGATGATGACAGGGGGTGGGGTAGTAGGATACCAGAGGTGGGATACAGAGGGATGATGGTGATGCTGATCATAATGGATGAGGTGGTAGGATGACAGAGGGGTCGGCGGGTAGGAAACTGGCAGAGGGGTATAGGGGGGATGAAGATGACAGGGGTGGGGTGGTAGGAAGCTGGCAGTGAGGTGCAGGGGGGATGAAGATGACGGGGGTGAGGTGGTAGGAAGCTGGCAGGGGGGGGTGAAGATTAGGGATGAGCCGAACACCCCTGGGTTCGGTTCGCACCAGAACCTTTGAACGGACCGAAAGTTTGTGCAAATTTTCGAACCCTATTCATTACAATGGACGCGAACGTTTGAAATCAAAAATGCTAATTATAACGGCCAATATGCATGTTAATGTCATAAAACAGGTTTGGGGACCCAGGTCCTGCCCCAGGGGACATATATCAATGCAAAAAGAACTTTTAAAAACTAACGTTTTTTCGGGAGCAGTCATTTTAATGATGCATAAAGTGAAAAAAAAAGTGAAATATTCCTTTAAATATGGTACCTGGGGGGTGTCTAAAGTATGCCTGTGAAGTGGCATGTGTTTCCCGTGTTTAGAACTGTCCCTGCACAAAATGACATTTGTAAAGGAAAAAAAGAAGCCATTTAAAACCACTTGCGGCTTTAATGTCATGTCTTGTCCTGGCAATATGGCTGAAAATCCTTGAGAAAAATGGCATGGCTACCCCATCACCCCAGCCCCTTTGGGTCTTGTATGGATATTAAGGGGGACCCCGCACCCAAAAATAAAACCCTATACCTACAACCCTATATACTCTGAACAGCAGTATATAGGCGGTGCAAGACAGGGACTGTATGTTTGTTCTTAAGTAGAATCTGAACAGGTACATTTTTAAATGTAGCTCCATCCAAAAATCGATTTTTAAGCTTTTTGGAGAACATAGGGAGGGGTTATCACCCCTGTAACATTTGCTGTCTTTGCACATCTGTTCAGAACATTTCACCTCACTTTCCGTTCCAATGACAAATGTTTTTGGAAAAGTGGGGTTTTAATTGAAACAAGGATTGGTGATAAAGCATCAGTAGAGAGGAGATACCTTTTTCCCAAATTAAATCTAACAGGATAGAATTTGCCTTCCTAGGGGTAGATTTCCTCTCACTTCCTGTTTTCTCCTTCCGTTTGCAAGTTGGAGTCGTTTGTAAGTTGGATGTTTGAAAGTAGGGGCCTGCCGTATATACTCTGCAGAAATTTTCCCCATTAGATGTTGGTGTAGCCACAACACTGTAAGCCCTCACAGTTACTCTTGGTGGGCACAGGAATTGGCCCTGCTGTGAATTATTAGACCAAAATTTGTAATTGCATGCACCTGTTGAACAGGGCAGAAAAATTGGGCCTTTGGTGGTGGTGGTGGAAGGTGTTGCCACAAGACTGTAAGCCCTCACAGTTACTCTTGGTGGGTGCAGGAATGGGCCCTGCTGTGAATTATTAGATCAAGATTTGTAATTGCATGCACCTGTTGAACAGGGCAGAAAAATTGGGCCTTTGGTGGTGGTGGTGGACGGTGTTGCCACAAGACTGTAAGCCCTCACAGTTACTCTTGGGGGGCGCAGGAATGGGCCCTGCTGTGAACTATTAGATCAAGATTTGTAATTACACGCCCCTGTTAAACAGGGGCTGAAAAATTGTGCCTTAGGCACTGGTGCTGGTGCCACAACACTGCAACCCCTCACAGATACTGTACTTGGAGCACAGCAGTCAGACCTGTTGCGAAGCATTGCTTAAAAAATTGTAATTACACGCCCCTGTTAAACAGGGGCTGAAAAATTGTGCCTTAGGCAATGGTGCCACAACACTGCAACCCCTCACAGATACTGTACTTGGAGCACAGCAGTCAGACCTGTTGCGAAGCATTGCTTAAAAAATTGTAATTACACGCCCCTGTCATACAGGGGCTGAAAAATTGTGCCTTAGGCACTGGTGTGGTGTAACCCAGAAACAAAAATGTTCTTCCAAGCTATCAAGGAATGGATCATTGAGGAGGAGGAAGAGGATAGTCAGTGAACATAACAGGTCACTCAGCATCAGCATAGGCAGTCTTGAAGGGATGTGACATTATAAATTATTCAGTTATATCCGCTTCAGGTGCCTGGTAGCTGGTGGTGATCCAAGACTGATTCATCTTTATGAAGGTCAGTCGATCAACCGAGTCGATGGACAGGCGCACCCTGTGATCGGTGACAAATCCTCCAGCAGCACTGAATGTGCGTTCGGAAAGAACGCTGGATGCAGGACAGGCCAGTAGCTCAATTGCATACTGTGCAAGCTCTGGCCAGTGATCCATCCTCAAGACCCAGTAAGCCAGAGGATTTTCGGTGGGAAAGGTGTCCAAGTCTGACCTTGCCCCTAGGTATTCCTGCACCATGTATATCAGACGCTGGCGATGGTTGCTGGAACCGATCATACCTTGGGGCTGCGGACTAAAAAATTGTCTAAACGCATCGGTCAGACGTCCACCTTCCCCACCGCTCCTTCTGCTACTGACCGAAGCCTCAGCAACTCGTCGTCCAGGACCAGGAGTTTGTAACCTCCCAGTTTCTGGGAACGCGTTGCACAGACCTTTCTGCAAGGCCTCCCTGAGATGTCTCATCCTCTGCTCCCTCTGCGACGGCAAGATAAGGTCCGCAACCTTACCCTTGTACCGTGGATCAAGGAGAGTGGCCAGCCAGTAATGGTCCCTCTCCTTGATCCGAAGAATACGAGGATCCTTCCGCAGGCTTTGCAGGATCAGGGAGGCCATGCAACGTAGGTTAGCTGAGGCATTTGGTCCGGAGTCTTCTGGGTCACTGAGGACAACATAATCGCCAACCACCTCCTCCCAGCCACGTACAAGTCCACTGGTTTGTTGGGACTGTACATCATCCCTAAAAGACTGCTGATGCTGAGTGCCAGGCTCCACCTCCATGCTCACACAATCCTCCTCCTCCTCATCCTGTCCCACCCATCACACAGGAAGAGAAGGAACACTGTCTGGATAAAGGGGGCCTTGAGAGGCAAGGAAGTCCTCCTCTTCCTGCCTCTGTTCTGCCTCAAGTGCCCTGTCCATTATCCCACGCAGCGTATGCTCCAACAGGTGGACAAGAGGTACAGTGTCACTGATGCATGCACTGTCACTGCTCAGCATCCTCGTGGCCTCCTCAAATGGTGACAGGACAGTGCATGCATCCCTGATCATGCTCCACTGGCGTGGGGAAAAAAATCCAAGCTCCCCTGACCCTGTCCTGGTGCCGTAGTCGCAAAGGTACTCATTGATTGCCCTCTGCTGCGTGTGCAGTCGCTGCAGCATGGCCAACGTTGAGTTCCACCTGGTGGGCATGTCACATATTAGCAGAGGTGGGGGACTCGAGTCGCATGACTTGACTCGAGACGGCTATTTGAGGACTTGCGACTTGCTTGACAAAATTAAACAAATGACTCGACTTGACTTTGACTTGACACTAATGACTTGTGACTTGACTTTGACTCGGGCCCTATGACTTGGCAAGTCATTACTACCACTAACTAACCATTGCAGTGTAAAAGCCGCGCCTCCTTGTCTGTGATAGGCGGAACCGCGCCTCCTTGTCTGTGATAGGCGGAACACTCAATTTCACAGCAGGCAGTGTTTCGCCTATCATGGACATCCTCTCATCCTCGTCTGTGTTATGAGGATGAGCGGATGGCCGTGATAGGCGGAACACTGAATGCTGGGAAATAAATTGAGTGTTCCGCCTATCAGAGACGATGAAGAGGCGCGATTTTGCAATACTGGAAACGTGGAATGGCCGCCGGGATGCCGATGGGACGCCGCCGACCAGGTACACCGGCGCTGACAGTATACGGTCGGTGTTGTGCAAATTATTATTTTTTTTTTTTTTACAGCATTATTGTCTAAGTCCAAGGGGTCTGACTCATATAAAAAAAAAACATTGGCACTAATGAACTGACAATCATAGGAAAGAAATACACATATTGGAGACAATAGGGGCCATTGTGAATAATTGCCCCTATTGTCTCCAATATGACTATTTCCTATGATTGTTAGTTCATTGATTTACATTGATCCTGTGTGAGGTCCTAATGTTTAGTACTATATATTTATGACCAGTTGCTGTAGGTGTGCAATTTGCTTATAACCAGCTATGGGGTTGTGCAATTAATGAGTTGGAAGCTGTCCGATAGATCAGTTTATATGGAGGTGCGCAATTATTAACCAGTTTATAACAAGCTGTGGGGGCATGCAATTAATTTGCTTATAATAAGCTATGGGGGTGTGCAATTCATTTATAACCAGATATAGGGTTGTGCAAATATTAATTTTGACTTGGGAGGTATGCAATTGATCAGTTTAAAACCAGCTATGGTGTGTGTGCAATTAATCAGACAGTTTGACTTGGGAGGTGTGCAATGGATCCACTGGTTATTAACTGGCATTGCACACCCCCACAGCTTGTTATAAACTGGTCAATTGCACACCTCCCAGGTCAAACTGATCAATTGCACACCCCCATAGCAGATTATAAATTGATCAATTGCATACCCCCATAGCGGATTATAAAAAATTGGTCCGTTGCACACCCCCATACTTGGTTATACACGGATCCATTGCACACCTCCCAAGTCATACAAGGGGGATTTTGTATGGCGCGCATAGGAAAATAGCTTTTACAATGCATATAGTAGATGACGGTGGGGGGGGGGGGGGGGGGGGGGGTTTGGTGAGGGGGAAAAAACGGATAACGTATGTGTTAGTTCAAGAATTAGATATTAGTCCATGTACACATACTAAAATTTAAAACATATTTGCTGAGCATAAGAAGGCTGCCAGTCCATAAAAGCAAGAAGGAGCTCTGAAATGAAAAAAAAAAAGGAGAGAGAGACGGCGCCCTCTAAGTGCAGCAAATTAAAATCAATTTAATATAAAAGAAGATTAAGAACACTCACACATTAAATGTGTCATAAAGGCATATCTGAGATTTAGAGGATCTTCCGTATTTGGGTCCCGGATGAGGTGATGTCATCAAAGCTGCTGTCAGATGTAAGCGTCCTGTGTGATCCAGTGGAGATCTGGTGGCGCTGTGGGTTCTCGGTGCCTCCGGATGGCTGGATAACAGGCTGTGCGGACAGTGGGTAGCTGAGTGTTAAGCAGTGATGTTGTTGCTGCAAACACTTCCGGGTACGGGTCACGTGGGCGGCGCTTCGGGGCATGCGTGCCCCTTCGTCAGGCTTTGATTATGGCCATATTGGAGATGGGAGTTTTGTACCCTCAGTGGGGAGTGGCTGGAAACCGGATTGGAGGGCGAACAGAGGGGGCGGGGCCGAACGGAGGAAGGGATGGTTACCATGGGAACCGGGCCAGCAATGTAATAGGAAGAAGTGTATTTTAAACTAAGCTGGAGATGGCCATATAAACGAGCGAGTTATCAGGCGGGATATATATGGAGATAGGGTGGGTGATGGATATGGGTGACTATGTTAAAGAGGACTATAATGGGGAGGTTGGTAATTAAAAACAATGTAATGTGAACTTTTATTTAGGTAGCATGATTATATTAACTAAATATTGCAAGGGGAAAAGGCAGTGATGAAGTTGTTAAATAAGGAATAAAAACATAAAAAATAATAAATATATATATATGAGTACTAGAATACCTGCAAACCTGCCATAGGGGGGTATTAATGGATGATAAGATATGTACAAAAATGTATAAATGGCAATATAAGACATATGAGTTATACTGACGACTATGGACTATATATTATATACTTACGGCCAATTAGATTCATTATGTGGGGGCGACATTGGGAGATCTATATATATATAGAAAATAAAAGGAGAACGTTATACAATATAATGTGGTGTTATTTTGTACTTGCATACTAATTAACAGATTGAGTAAGATGATGGGGGGAAAAACAGAGGGAGGGGGGGGGGGGTGAGGGGGGGGGGGGGGTTTTGGAGAGAAAGGGTGAGAGAGGGGGGGGGGGGGGCTTTGGGGAGGGGGGGAAAAAGTAGGAGAAGGTGGAGGGGGGGGGGGGTTTTAGGGGGGAAAAGTGGAAAGTGAAGATAAGGGGTGGGGGAAGGGAAAATAAGGGGGGGGGGGTATTTATGAGTGGTTGGTATATTAGGAGGAGGATAGCTGGAGAAGATGTCAATATTTTGGAAGATGGAGAACTGTGGGGAAGGTAGCGGATAGAGAAAATACGGGAGATTATGTATAGAAGGGTGACCGTATTAGAGGGTGCCTTCACGATGGTTGGTGGCACAAGAGGGGATAATAAGAGAACATCAACGTACGCTTAAACATACAAGATATGTCAGCCGATGAGCATATAGATAAACATCAGAAGTGTATATAGACACTTATATATAAAAATACATGTGAAAATATATATCTATGCAAGATATAAGATCTATATGTATATATAGATATATACACATAAAAAACATATATATATATATATAAAAAAATTATTATACATACACATAAAAATCATATAAACAAACACAAATAGAACTGGATATACAGACCACTCCCCACTGAGGGTACAAAACTCCCATCTCCAATATGGCCATAATCAAAGCCTGACGAAGGGGCACGCATGCCCCGAAGCGCCGCCCACGTGACCCGTACCCGGAAGTGTTTGCAGCAACAACATCACTGCTTAACACTCAGCTACCCACTGTCCGCACAGCCTGTTATCCAGCCATCCGGAGGCACCGAGAACCCACAGCGCCACCAGATCTCCACTGGATCACACAGGACGCTTACATCTGACAGCAGCTTTGATGACATCACCTCATCCGGGACCCAAATACGGAAGATCCTCTAAATCTCAGATATGCCTTTATGACACATTTAATGTGTGAGTGTTCTTAATCTTCTTTTATATTAAATTGATTTTAATTTGCTGCACTTAGAGGGCGCCGTCTCTCTCTCCTTTTTTTATTACACCTCCCAAGTCAAACTGATTAATTGCACACACCCCATAGCTGGTTTTAAACTGATCACGAGGACCCCTGGCCCATTCTTAAAACAGCAGTGGTAAACTGGCCACCCTTGCCCTATTTAAATGGCAGCTTCTCAGAACGGCCCATTGTGCTTCCATTCCCACCAGTCTTTTTTTTGCCGGCCTGTGCCACCCCTTTGTCTGCCCAGCTGCTTTGCCATTACTGATCAGCAGCAGCTGGGGGAACAATGACAGTGGCAGGGTCCGGTGTGCCCCCCTCCAGAGAGTCACAGACAGCCGGGGCAAAACTGGCACAGGAGACTGAAGTATTTGCCCGTCTGACTGCAGGCGTGATCTGCATGCCAGGCAGGGCTCGGTGAGAGAGTAGCTGGCAGAGGCTGGTGCTGAGAGTGTACTATAAGAACGGTAATGTATAGCAAACCCTAGACAACCAAATGGTGGGCAGTAATGTATAGCAACCCCTAGCAACTGAATGGTGAGTTCATTAATAATTGAACATGTTACTTGTTTGTTGCCTAAATACTAAAATTTGCACTTAAAACTGTAGTTTTTTTTTTACTTTTGGAAATGCCAGTAAAAACTTGCCTGTGCCAGTACATTTTGGGTGTCACGTGTGGCTGTTCTGTCACAGAGGAAGAGAGAGATCTTGTGTCTAAGCTGAAATGCAGATCTCTTTTCTTCTAACACATCCATCCCTGCCACAGTTAGAAAGCAGTCCCTAGGAGCATACCTAACCCCTTGATCACCCCTAGTGTTAACCCCTCCCCTGCCAGTGTCATTTATACAGTAACAGTGCATTTTCTTTAGCACTAGTCACTGTATTGGATTGGTGTCACTGGTGCCAATAAATAGTTTTGTAAGTAAGCAACACCTTATTTTCTGGCAGTGCCCCTCCCGACACAGTAAACTCTGGATCCGCCCCTGAGAGACCAACGCACAAGACAGCTATAATGGAGGGAGCTATTCCAAAAATAATTAAATTTGGATTTAAGGATTATGTTTTAGATGTTGGCGAAAAGAAGAGAACGGCGATGTGCAAGGTCTGCAGCTCAAAAATAAGAGACACGTCAACCACAACATCCAACTTCATCCGTCACTACAAAACCCACAAAGAAAGGTAGGTACAGTAACGTGTATGGGTGGGAGCAGAGTGTATTGTTGTTAAAATCAATAAATCACATAGCTAACTTTATTTTCCATCTCTCTTCTGTTTACTCTATAGATATGAAGAGTACATCCATACCAAAGGGACTTTCATCGCACAGGGGACTGTGCAGCTATACCACTGCAACCACCAGCAGCAGAAGGCAATTACAAACTCAATCCTGTCAGACCTCATTATAAACTGCAACATGCCACTGTCCATCATTGAACATCAAAGCTTTCGTCGCTTTTTGTCAATAGTAGACAACAAGTACTCTCCAGTAAGTAGAAGAACTAGAAGAAGAGTAGTACTCTCCAGTAAGTAGAAGAACTAGTAGAAGAATTACTGGCAAGCTTGACAATCTGGTGGCAGATAGGCAAATGAAGCTGAAAAATGAACTTGCAGCGGTAGATCATCTGTCAGTGACTGTAGATATATGGTCAGACCGCAGGATGAGAGGCTTTCTTGGAGTCACAGTGCACTGGATCAACATTGAGGAAGACCGTCTTCAGTTGAAATCACAGTTGCTTGCGTGCAACCGCTTCAAAGGTCCCCATACAGGGGAAAGAATTTAATTTGTGAGGAATTTGAGCGTGTATGTGAAGAGTACAAGATTAAAAAAAAGGTAGACCACATCATCTGTGACAACGCCGCAAACATGAAAAAAGCATTCACTACATGTTTTCCAGGACAGGGAGAAGAAGACGATGACCTTGATTCGGACATTTGGAATGACTTGTCAATGGAAGAACAGGAGATGCTTGACAATTATTTGAGTGCAAAAACCCAGACTAGACTTCAATGTTTTGCACACACGCTTCAATTGGTAATAGGTGATGGACTTAAAGAGACTAAATTAGTCAATGCAGCTCTCGCCAAAGCTTCCAGGTTGAGCTCCTTGTTACATACAAGCACCTCTTTCAAGGAAAAATTCGAAGAGGAGTTTGGACAGCGTGGAATCCCTGCCGCTGTTACCACACGCTGGAATTCCACACTGAGGCAATTGAAATCAGTGGTCAGCTGTGACCAGGTGAAACTGACTAGAATTCTTGAAGATGGGGGACACAGAGAGACTGTATTCACAGCTAGAGAGTGGAATCAGATTAAGGAACTCGTGGATGTCCTTCAACCTTTTGGAGAAGCCACAGACCTCTCACAGGGAGAAAAAATTAGGACAATAAGTGCTGTTGTACCCTGTATCCTTTCTCTGAATCACCACTTGGAAAATCATAAAGAGAGCGTGCGCTACCTTGGTGGCTTGATCCGTAGCCTGCAAGAATCACTCAAAAGACGATTCGGAGGGATCTTTGTCAATGTGAGGATGGCAGATGAACACAATGATGTAGCAACCTTACCCTTCTCTGACCCTCTATACCTAAAAGCTGCTCTGCTGGATCCTTCATTTGGCACCATGTGGTTGACCCATGATGTTTTGGCTCCCGAAAATATCAAGGAGGCTGTGTCTGCGATGATAAAAAGTATGTTATGTTTTTGTAATAATCCAATGTAATGCCAGATTGTAGGCTATAAAAGAATGTCAGTATGTTGATATACTCTACTCAGAGGTCTTCAACCCTCTCCTCAGGGATCCCCAGACAGGCCATGTTTTTGTTTTCACCCTAAAATAAACACACCTGTTTCAATTAGTCAACTACTACACATTAAGCCTTTGATTAATCAAATCAGGTGTGTTATTTCATGAGGAAAAAACTAAAATATGGCCTGTTTGGGGGACCCCAAGGAGAGGGTTGAAGACCTATGCACTAGATTGTCATGATCTGGTTGCTTTTGATATTTCAGTTGTGTTGTGACCATTTATGCTTGTGTTCTTCAGACTTGATTCTCAAAGAAGAGGACTGCAAGCCCACCCCACCAACCACTGATGAAGACGAGCAAATGCCAGTGGCAGAGCCAGAGAGTCAGTCTGGGCTGTTCTCAGCATACCACAAAAAACAAAAGAAAGATTCATGTTCTACTCCCCAAATTCAGCTGAACCAGTATTTAGACATTTGTGATGGACAGAGTTGCCTTCAGTTTTGGGCCATGAACAGGCACATGTTCCCCTCTTTGTTCAGGGTAGCGGTAAGAGTTATGTCAGTCCCTGCATCAAGCGCACCTGTTGAACGTGTGTTCAGCCATGGTGGGGTGATAATGCGACCCCATCGCTCACAACTGAGCGAGAAAGTACTATCGAATTTCATTTTTTGCAAATGCAATGCATTGTAACTTTAGCTGGCCATGCACCTATAGATTATCTGCAGATGTTCTATGGTTAGGTGGAAAAAGTGGGAGATTCCTCCATCCACACAGTTTAGCGAACATAGAGAAATCTGTTGCCCTTTTTCCATCTAACCATAGAAAATCTGCAGATAATCTATAGGTGTATAGCAAGCTTTACAATGCTTTGCATTTGAAAAAAATTAAACAAACAGCAAAAAAAAACAATTTGTAAGTAAGTGGCTCATCACCATTCAAGTGTCTACATATACTTTATTAGTTTGAAGTTTAATGTTTAATGCATTGTAACTTAAGCTGGCCAATGGCCATACACCTATAGATTATCTGCAGATGTTCTATGGTTATGTCACGTACCTGGTATCAGAGCCCAACTGTAGAAGGAGACTTCTCTTACAGCCCTGGCTCGAGGACCACTGGGGTTGCAACAGTGGTGCAGGAGCGCAGCGAGGTAGGAGTGCCTGTATGATCCGTAGTAGCTGATACAGATGAGTAGAGAAGATCCACCTGATGAACTGGACTGGTGAGGCAGTAGCAGCAGTGGTAACAGGTGTAGGTCAGCGATCCCTGGATCTAGGCAGAGACTGGATCAGGACTAGACTGAAGCAGGTGAGACAAGCCGGGTCAAACACAGGTAATCAGGTAGTTACAGCAGGCAGAGAGTGGTCAGTAGGCAGGCAGAGATTTGGCAACAGAAGGTCAGCAGGTTCAGAAATAGCAGGGTCAAGGCAGGCCGGGTCAGGAGAGAAGGCAGCAGTAGTCAAACGTAGCAGGATCAGATAACAACAGCAGGTACAGGATCAGACTCAGGTAGAGCTGCAGATCAGACAGCACTGCACTGGAGCAGCTGCTGTCCTTTTAAAGGGGAACTGGCACCAAGTTGAGTTAGCGCGCGTGCACATGCACCTGTTGTGCATTCCTGCGCACGCGTGCCTGTCGTGTGTCACTGCGCACGTTCATGCGCCGCTGCCCAGTGCGGCCTGTTCTCGTGGGAACATGTGTGCGCACGCGCGCACGTCCGTGTGCCTGTCCTGCCACAGGGTATCCCTGACATTGCCCCCCCCCCAAGGGGCAGCCTCCGGATGCCCAACAGGCTCTTCTTTTCAGGGTGAGCAAGGAAAAAGGCACGAACTAACCTTCTTGCATGGATATTGCATGCGGGTTCCCAGGAGTTATCCTCCAGGCCATATCCTCTCCATTTAACCAGAAATTGTACCTGATTTCGCCTTCTCCGGCAGTCCAGGATAGCCTCCACTTCGAACTCCTCATTCCCATCAATCAGAACAGGTTCCGGTGGCTTGGGTCCTCTGTCAGGGAAGGGATCAGGTACTGCAGGTTTTAGTAGTGAAACATGAAATATAGGATGAATCTTAAATGAGTTAGGTAAAGAAAGTTCATATGATACCTCATTTAACCTCCTCTTCACCGGGAAGGGACCAGTAAATTTGGGTGCCAACTTTTTAGACGGACATTTTAACTTAAGATTGGTTGTAGAAAGCCATACCTGGTCACCCGGCTGCAGGTTCAGTTCTCCTCTCCTCTTTTTATCAAAAGCCTTCTTGTTGTCGGCTTGTGCTTTGGCCATTGCTTCCTGCAAGATCTTGTTGTTGTGGTTGAGGAAATCCATGGTATCTTGTACTGCCGGAACTGTAGATTCTGAAATGAAATCAGGCAGAAATGATAAATGGAAACCATAATTAGAAAAGAAAGGGGATTGACCTGTAGCTGAGTGATTGGCGTTGTTGTAGGCAAATTCTGCCAGTGGTAGTAAAGATACCCAATCATCCTGAGTAAAGGAAGTGAAACAACGGATGTACTGTTCGAGCGTTTGATTTGTCCTTTCTGTTTGCCCATTGGTTTGGGGATGGTAAGCTGAGGACAATGCCAACTCAATTTTCAACGCTTTACATAAAGCTCTCCAGAAACGTGAGGTGAACTGTACACCACGATCAGATGTAATGTTTGCCGGGACCCCATGCAACCTGACGATCTCCCTAATAAATACTCGGGCCGTCTCCATAGCAGATGGGGTACTCTTTAAGGGTAAGAAATGAGCCATCTTGGTTAATCGGTCCACTACTACAAAGATTGCCGTGCATCCCTCGGCCGGTGGAAGTTCTACTATAAAATCCATGGAGATCATCCTCCATGGTTTATCAGGAATGGGTAGAGGTTTCAGCAGGCCCCAGGACTTACTTCTTGCTGTCTTGTTCTGAATGCAAACAGAGCATGAGTTCACATATTTCTTACAAAAAGTTTCTAGATCAGGCCACCAAAATTTACGTCGTACAAGTTCAAGGGTCTTATGTATGCCAAAATGGCCTGCCAGCGGATGGTCATGGAACATCTTCAAGACCCCAACTCGCACATTCTCAGGAACAAAAATTTTGTTTTCTTTCCAAAGCAGACCATCTCTAGAGGTTAGCATGACTCCGGGGGGGCTGAGCATGTTCCTGGAAGCCTGTTTGATTTGGGACAAGAGATCCGTTTGCAACAGTAGGAAGTTCCCTGTAGGTAGGATGGTATCTGGTGTTGATAAGTCCTTGGGATCATCGTACATACGGGATAGAGCGTCCGGTTTTGTGTTTTTTGATCCAGGTCGGTACGTTATATGGAAGGAAAAACGAGTGAAAAATAGAGCCCATCGAGCTTGTCGTGGCTTCAGTCTTTTGGCAGTTCTTAAATACTCTAAATTTTTATGGTCGGTGTATATTAGTATGGGATGGTTAGCGCCCTCCAACAAATATCTCCACTCCTCCAGTGCTGCTTTGATGGCCAGTAGTTCACGATCTCCTACATCGTAATTTCTCTCTGCTGGAGAAAGTTTCCGTGAAAAGAAGGCCACAGGGTGCATTAAGGCCTTAACCCCTTGCCGTTGGGAGACAACTGCCCCCACTGCTGTTTCGGAGGCATCCACCTCAAGGATATAGGGTAAGGACGGGTCAGGATGGCTCAGGATAGGAGCCGAGGTGAAAAGCTTTTTTAGCGTTTCGAAGGCGCTCTGCGCCTCAGAGTTCCAGCAGAATCGCAGGTTTTGTTTAGTTAGTTGTGTTATTGGGGTGATTATGGCAGAGAACCCCTTAATGAATTTTCTATAAAAGTTCGCAAAAACCTACGAAGCGTTGTACCCCCTTCTTGTCTGTGGGTACAGGCCACTCCAGTATGGCGGACACCTTCTGGGGATCCATTTCAACTCCTGCTGTAGAAATGACTAATCCCAAGAACTGGATGCTCTGCCGCTCAAATTCACATTTCTCCGGTTTTGCATATAGTTTGTGTTGGCGAAGTCGGCCTAGGACGATGCTGACATGCTCTCGGTGTTGAGCAAGGGACCCAGAGAAGATTAAGATATCGTCCAAGTAGACAATTACGAAGATATCCAGTAAATCTCGGAACACGTCATTAATGAAATGTTGGAAGGTGGCCGGGGCGTTGCAAAGCCCAAAGGGCATGACCAGATACTCGAAGTGCCCGAATCTGGTACGAAAGGCCGTCTTCCACTCATCTCCTTTTCGAATGCGTATCAGGTTATAGGCACCTCTCAAGTCCAGTTTAGTAAAAATTAGTGCAGATCTCAGTTTCTGGAACAACTCAGTCATGAGGGGCAGAGGATAGCGGTTCTTTACCGTAATTTTATTTAATTCCCTATAATCCACACAAGGACGGAGAGAGTGATCTTTCTTAGTTACGAAAAATATCCCGGCTCCGGCCGGGGAGGTGGACGGGCGGATGATCCCCTTCTTGAGGTTATCATTGACATATTCTTTCAATGCCTCTTGTTCCCGTTCTGATAATGGGAATACACGTCCAAACGGGATCGCAGCTCCGGGTAAGAGGTCAATAGGACAGTCATATGAGCGGTGAAACGGCAAGGTATCTGCTCCCTGTTTGCTGAAGACATCAAGGTACTGGTGATAGGCTTTAGGTACAGACTGAAGAACATCTTGATCAGAGTTCATGCAGAGTAGGGTTGCTGGTGTGCTTATAGGTTCTGGCAGGCAATGCTTTTGACAATAGGATGATAAAAACTTGATCTCCCCGGACACCCAGTTGATATGGGGGTTATGGGCCTGGGAGTGGCAGGTTCAGGGTAGACAGAACTTGAATTGGCAGGGAGCTGAACTGGGATCTTGGGTGTCATCCATACAGGGTGATTCCGCTGGGTGCTTTTCTCTGATTGGCGCTCACGGAGCCGTCGGTCAATCTGAATTACTAGACTGATAAGTCCTTCCAAGGTATCAGGTATCTCCACTCGAGCAAGTTCATCTTTTAACTTCTCAGATAAACCCATGCGGAACTGGTGCCGCAGAGCTGCGTTGTTCCACTGGGTGTCTGCGCTCCAGCATCTAAAGTCTGCAATATAGTCCTCAGCTGCTCTGTGGCCCTGCTGGAGTGCATGGAGCGTGGCTTCTGCCGTGGAAGTGCGTAGTGGATCGTCATACAATAGAGACATAGCATCGAAAAAAGATGACATGGTATGCGTCTGTATGTCGTCTCCTTCCAGCAACCGGTGAGCCCAGGCTTGAGGATCCCCTTGCAGCAGGGAAATTATAAATCCTACCTTGGTGGATTCCAGCGTGAAAGTCCGAGGTTGCAAAGAAAAATGCAGGTGACATGCGTTGCGGAAGGCCCGAAACTTGCTGCGTTCCCCAGAGAACTTCTCAGGAATGGGGACTCTGGGCTCAGGTGGGGGTGTAGTGAAGGATACTGGAGCTGAGCTGACAGGAAGTGCCTGAATTTGTCCTTCCAACTTAAGATACCCCTCATGTAGGGACTGAACAGCTTGTGTAAGGGCTGAGAGGTGGCGGCCCACTTCCTCCATCTGTGAGGCTCCTTCTGTAGGCTCAGTCATGGCTGTCTGATACTGTCACGTACCTGGTATCAGAGCCCAACTGTAGAAGGAGACTTCTCTTACAGCCCTGGCTCGAGGACCACTGGGGTTGCAACAGTGGTGCAGGAGCGCAGCGAGGTAGGAGTGCCTGTATGATCCGTAGTAGCTGATACAGATGAGTAGAGAAGATCCACCTGATGAACTGGACTGGTGAGGCAGTAGCAGCAGTGGTAACAGGTGTAGGTCAGCGATCCCTGGATCTAGGCAGAGACTGGATCAGGACTAGACTGAAGCAGGTGAGACAAGCCGGGTCAAACACAGGTAATCAGGTAGTTACAGCAGGCAGAGAGTGGTCAGTAGGCAGGCAGAGATTTGGCAACAGAAGGTCAGCAGGTTCAGAAATAGCAGGGTCAAGGCAGGCCGGGTCAGGAGAGGAGAAGGCAGCAGTAGTCAAACGTAGCAGGATCAGATAACAACAGCAGGTACAGGATCAGACTCAGGTAGAGCTGCAGATCAGACAGCACTGCACTGGAGCAGCTGCTGTCCTTTTAAAGGGGAACTGGCACCAAGTTGAGTTAGCGCGCGTGCACATGCACCTGTTGTGCATTCCTGCGCACGCGTGCCTGTCGTGTGTCACTGCGCACGTTCATGCGCCACTGCCCAGTGCGGCCTGTTCTCGTGGGAACATGTGTGCGCACGCGCGCACGTCCGTGTGCCTGTCCTGCCACAGGGTATCCCTGACAGGTTAGATGGAAAAAGTGGAAGATTCCTCCATCCACACAGTTTAGCGAACATAGAGAAATCTGTTGCCCTTTTTCCATCTAACCATAGAAAATCTGCAGATAATCTATAGGTGTATGGCCAGCTTTACAATGCATTGCATTTGCAAAAAATTTAACAAACAGCAAAAAAAACTATTTGTAAGTGGCTCATCACCATTCAAGTGTCTAGATATACTTTATTATTTTGAAGTTTAATGTTGAAAATATTATTTTTAAAATAAAACCTTTCCTGAACAACACTGACTTTTAACTCATTTAAAGGTGGTAAATCAGTACTTTGACTTGATTTGTGACTTGACCAAAATAAATGACTTGACTTGACTTGCTTGACTTCTAGCAGGGACTCGACTTGACTTGCTTGCTTTTCGCCACAGTAACTTGGGACTTGCTTGTGACTTGAAGGTTAAGACTTGAGACTTGCTTATGACTTGCACATGTGTGACTTACTCCCATGTCTGCATATTAGGCGGTTCTTGGGCAGGTTCAACTCCTTTTGCAGCTCAGCCAGCCGAGCACTGGCATTATACGATCGGCGGAAATGCACACAGACTTTCCTGGCCTGCCTCAGGACATCCTGTAAGCCTGGGTACCTGCCGAAGAACCGCTGCACCACCAGGTTGAGGACATGAGCCATACAGGGCACATGGGTGAGCTGCCCCTGACGCAGGGCGGAGAGGAGGTTGGTGCCATTGTCAGAAACCACCATTCCTGGCTTAAGCTGGTGTGGCGTCAACCACCTCTCGGCCTGCCCCTGCAGAGCTGCCAGAACCTCTGCCCCAGTGTGGCTCCTGTCCCCCAAACACACCAGCCTAAGCACGGCATGGCATCTTTTTGCCTGCGTACTCGCGTAGCCCCTTGTACGCCTACGGAGCACGGCTGGTTCCAAGGACAGAGCACTTGAAGAGGCCATGGAGGAAGAAGAAGAGGAGGGGGTGGAGGAGAGAGGTGTGTCACAACCAGTAGTAGCATTTTGGAGGCGTGGTGGCGAAACAACCTCCAACACTACTGCACCTTATCCTGGATCCCTCCCAGCTGCCAATAGAGTGACCCAATGGGCCGTGAAAGACAGATAACGTCCCTGTCCATGCCTGCAGGACCATGAGTCAGCGGTAATATGCACCTTACCGCTGATCGCCCTGTCCAGCGAGGCATGGACATTGCCTTCCACATGCGGTAGAGAGCCGGAATCGCCTTCCGTGAGAAAAAGTGGCGTTTGGGAACCTGCCACTGAGGAACCGCACATTGAACAAACTCACGGAAGGGGGCCGAGTCTACCAACTGAAAAGGCAGCAGTTGAAGTGCTAGCAATTTAGCCAAGCTAGCATTCAACCGCTGGGCATGTGGATGGCTGGGAGTAAACTTCTTTCGACTTGGTTGTGACACACCTAATTCTACACCTTCAGTCCTCTCAGAGCAGCTTTCAGAGAGGAGTGAAGATATAGTGGGGTTGGAGATCCCAGCTGATGAGGAGCAAAGAGAGGTCCGCTTTGTTCTTTGGTGTGGGTCTTTAATGTGCGCTTGCCAATGAGCTGCATGGCAGGTCGACATATGTCTGGTCATGCTTGTGGTGCCCAAGCGGCTGATGTTTTGGCCACGTGAGATACGCTTGAGACAAATATTGCAAATAGCAGTGGTGCGATCTGATGTACTCGTCTCAAAAAAGGCCCACACCAAAGAACTTTTGTGATAACGTGCAGAGGCAGCGCCCTGCACAGGCGGAGCTCTGCGGTGTGATTCAGTTGGTGTGCTGGCCTCTAGCTGGCCTCCGGAGGGCATCCTGCCTCATTGGACATGTGCCGCCGCCTTCTCCTCCTTCTCTCTCCCTTTAGGCACCCACGTGGAGTCAGTGACCTCATCATCCCCTCCCTCTTCACCACTGGAGCAAACCTGGCAGTAAGCTGCAGCTGGTGGAACATGACTGCCAGATTGCTGTCCTTCAACATCCCCTCTCTCTGCACGCACACTACTGCCTTCCTCAAGCTGGGTATCATCATCCGAGCCTTCAAAACGTTGGGCATCCTCCTGGAGCATGTACCCAACACTGTGCTCAAACAGTTCAGGGGACTCCTCAGGAGGACATGGTGGGTCTAGGGAAGGGATGCCTGATGATGCCATTGAGTACGCGTTGGCAGCTGCTCTGCCAGTACCCTGAGGCTGGATGAGAGAGGATGAGGAGGGCTTGGTCATCCATTCTACCAAGCCTTCGGCATGATGCGGCTCAACATGTCCAGCTGCCGAAAACAAGGACAAGCGTGTCCCATGGCCACGTGCTGATGACGATGCACGACCACGTCCACGACCAGCACTGTTGTCTCTAGAAACAGAGCCTGCTTGCCCTGTGTTCTTGCCTCGGGACTGTCTGCCTCTCCTTGGCGGTCTTCCAGGCATTGTAGTGGGTAGTGTATATTGTGCTGGAGTCACACAGCACACACACTAACTCCTGCAGATGGATGCCTTAGATGACAGCAACAGGGCCTTATGGCAGATAGAGGCTGCCTTAGATGACAAGAACTGGGCTGACACACACACACTAGCTCCTATGTGTGCTGACACACACACACACACACACACACACATTAGCTCCTATGTGTGCTGACACACACACACACTAGCTCCTATGTGTGCTGACACACACACACACACTAGCTCCTATGTGTGCTGACACACACACCCTAGCTCCTATGTGTGCTGACACACACACACTAGCTCCTATGTGTGCTGACACACACACACACACTAGCTCCTATGTGTGCTGACACACACACCCTAGCTCCTATGTGTGCTGACACACACACACTAGCTCCTATAAATCCCTGCCTGCCTGCCTGGGATGGGACAGAAGGTTGGGACAGAAGGTTATGGTGCAATGCTGTACTAACAGCACTGCAACTGGTGCTACTGCAATGCTGTACTAACAGCACGCACACACCAGACTAATCCCCAGCAGCAGATAATGTCACACTCAGCAGTGCAATCAGCAGAAATGATCAGTATTCACAATGAATCAGCAATGGTTTAGCAATGAATCAGCAGTCTGCCTATTCACTCAATCAAAGCCGGAACACATGTGCACTAGGCCGACGGCGCTGCGGCCTTTTTTTTACAGTGGGGTGTGTACTAAAGCCCCTGAGCTATAATTGGCTACAGGCGTCCTGCCTGTAGCCAATTATTGCTCTCCTCGCTGCCGGCGCTGTGATTGGCCAAGCATGCAGGGTCACAGTGCATGCTCGGCCAATCATCAGCCAGCAATGCACTGCGCCTGGCGCAATGCATTGCGGGCCGCTCGCATCACAGGAATGTGATGCGAACGGCCCATATAGTTCTGGGCTCGCCGAGCGTGCCAACGCCCGGTGCTCAATTCGAACGTGGGTTCGAATCGAACACCGGGCCCACCCCTAGTGAAGATGAAGGGGGTAAGGTGGTAGGAAACTGGCAGTGGGGTGCAGAGGGGATGAAGACGATGGGGGTAAGGTGGAAGGAAACTGGCCATTGCCTTCCACATGCCGGTAGAGAGCCGGAATCGCCTTCCATGAGAAAAAGTGGCGTTTGGGAACCTGCCACTGAGGAACCGATGTGTGCTGACACACACACACACACACACATTAGCTCCTATGTGTGCTGACACACACACACACTAGCTCCTATGTGTGCTGACACACACACACTAGCTCCTATGTGTGCTGACACACACACACACACACACACACACACACACTAGCTCCTATGTGTGCTGAAACACACACACTAGCTCCTATGTGTGCTGACACACACACACACAGACTAGCTCTTATGTGTGCTGACACACACACCCTAGCTCCTATGTGTGCTGACACACACACACTAGCTCCTATGTGTGCTGACACACACACTAGCTCCTATGTGTGCTGACACACACACACTAGCTCCTATGTGTGCTAAGACACACACACTAGCTCCTATGTGTGCTGACACACACACACTAGCTCCTATGTGTGCTGACACACACACACTAGCTCCTATGTGTGCTGACACACACACACTAGCTCCTATGTGTGCTGACACACACACACTAGCTCCTATGTGTGCTGACACACACACTAGCTCCTATGTGTGCTGACACACACACACACACACACTAGCTCCTATGTGTGCTGACACACACACACTAGCTCCTATGTGTGCTGACACATACACACACACACACTAGCTCCTATGTGTGCGTGTGTGCTGACACACACACACACACACACTAGCTCCTATGTGTGCGGACACACACACACTAGCTCCTATGTGTGCTGACACACACACTAGCTCCTATGTGTGCTGACACACACAAACACACACTAGCTCCTATGTGTGCTGACACATACACACACTAGCTCCTATGTGTGCTGACACACACACACACTAGCTCATATGTGTGCTGACACACGCACACTAGCTCCTATGTGTGCTGACACACACACTAGCTCCTATGTGTGCTGACACACACACACACACACACACACACTATTTCTGGGCTCGCCGAGCGTGCGAACGCCCGGTGCTCGATTCGAACGTGGGTTCGAATCGAACACCGGGCCCATCCCTAGTGAAGATGAAGGGGGTAAGGTGGTAGGAAACTGGCAGTGGGGTGCAGGGGGGATGAAGATGATGGGGGTAAGGTGGTAGGAAACTGGCAGTGGGGTGCAGGGGGGATGAAGATGATGGGGGTAAGGTGGTAGGAAACTGGCAGTGGGGTGCAGGGGGGATGAAGATGATGGGGGTAAGGTGGTAGGAAACTGGCAGTGGGGTGCAGGGGGATGACGGGGGTGGGGTTTTAGAAAGCTGTCAGTGGGGTGCAGGGCGGATGAAGATGACATAGGGGTGGGGGGTAGGAAACTGGCAGAGGGGTACAGGGGGATGAAGATGACGGGGTGGGGTGGTAGTAAGCTGGCAGTGAGGTGCAGGGAGGATGAAGGGGTGTGGTGATGGGGTGTGGTGCTGGGAAGCTGGGAGTGGGGTGCAGGGAGGATGAAGATGACGGGGGTGGTAGGAAGCTGGCAGCGAGGATGAAGATGACGGGGTGAGGTGGTAGGAAGCTGGCAGTGGGGTGCAGGGAGGATGAAGATGATGGGGTGGTAGGAAGCTGGCAGTGGGGTGCCGGGGAGATGAAGATGACGGGGGTGAGGTGGTAGGAAGCTGGCAGTGGGATGACGGGGGTGGGGTGGTAGGAAGCTGGCAGTGGGGGAAAGGAGGAGGAAGATGACAGGGTGGTGTGGTAGGCAGCTGGCAGTGGGGTGCAGGTGGGGGATGATGGGGGTGGGGTGGTAGGAAGCTGGCAGTGGGGTGCAGGGAGGATGAAGATGATGAGTGGGGTGGTGATAGGAAGCTGGCAGTGGGGTGCAGGGAGGATGAAGATGACAGGGTGGGCCGGTAGTAAGCTGGGAGTGGGGTGCAGGGAGGATGAAGATGACAAGGTGGGGTGGTAGGAAGCTGGCAGTGAGGATGAAGATGACAGGGTGTGGTGATAGGAAGCTGGCAGTGGGGTGCAGGGTGGATGAAGATGACGGGGGGGTGGTAGGAAGCTGGCAGTAAGGATGAAGATGACGGGGTGTGGTGGTAGGATGCTGGCAGTGGGGTAAAGGGAGGAGGAAGATGATGGGGTGGGGTGATAGGCAGCTGGCAGTGGGGTGCGGGGGGGTGACAGGGTGGGGTTATGGGAAGCTGGCAGTGAGGATGAAGATGACGGTGTGGTGATAGGAAGCTGGCAGTGGAGTGCAGGGAGGATGAGGATGATGGGGTGGTAGGAAGCTGGCAGTGAGGATGAAGATGACGGGGTGTGGTGGTAGGATGCTGGCAGTGGGGTGAAGGGAGGAGGAAGATGATGGGTGGGGTGGTAGGCAGCTGGCAGTGGGGTGCAGGGGTGACGGGGGTGGGGTGGTAGAAACTGGCAGTGGGGTGCAGGGGGCATGAGGATGACACGGGGTGGGGTAGTAGGATGCCAGACTCAGGGGGATTATGGTGAGGATAGAAATGATGACAGGGGGGATGATAGGAAGTATGATGACAGGAGATAGGGAAGTGGGATGCCAGGAACAGGGGGGATGATGAGGAGGAATCGGATTATGATTGTGGCAGGGGGTCAGTAGGTGACATCATATGCCAGATGGCATGCATCACGTCACTCAGGGCTGTGAGGTCACGGGCGGCATGCATCCTTGATTTTCGTGGTGCACTCGGTCAGGAGGTGACATCACGGGATGCTTTCAGCCTGTCAGTGTCGGGTAGTACCTTAAGGCTGTGACAGACTGGCTCCTCGATGATGCGGCAGCTCTGGCAAGTCCTCCATTGCAGGTCGATCCATCCCAGAGAGTAGAGCAGGGAGCTACTCAGCCGCTGCAAGCAGGGGATTCGCAGAGCGCAGCAAAAGGGGGAGGAGCCGGAGGAGGGAAATACATACAGCCACCCACTGACCCGGAACATCGAGCAGTTCTCATGTGGTCAGTCCACCCACCCGCGGCTGGGAAAAGTAGTTGCAGACATGGCGTTCCCCCATGTTAAAGACGGTTTGGGGACACCGACCCGGGACATTCCACACACAAATAAGGCAAATTATGGGGCGCCCACGAGGAGGCTGCCGCCTAATTTGCCTAATTGGAGTGCCGCCTCTGCATGCAACCCTCTCTAACTAGACAGTCACCAGGCCCTTCAGAGGTGACTCCAGCCCAGCGGATCAGGCGGGCTGATTCACCAGATCCAGTATTTCAGCCAACCTTCCAGACAGAAGGAGAAAATACCGCCTCCTCCTCGGCTGAGCAACCTGAAGGTTAAGGCTTTGAATTTGCAAAGGTGCAGCCATTCATTAAGGCAGTAAAAGCTGCACTGGAATGTGAAGACCTGGAACCTCCTCCAAAGAAGTAGACTTATTATCCCCACCTAAAGAAACATGTAGCTACCTTTCCTCTTATGACAGAAATAAGATGCCTGTTTCAAGAGGAATGGGAGAAAGGAGAGAGGAAATCGTTTTCAAGGAACAGGTTGCAGAAATTGTATCCACTCATGGAAGAGGATGCAGCGCATCTATCTAACCCACCGACGGTGGATGCAGCAGTTACTAGACTGGCCAAGAATCCGACGCTTCCAATAGAAGACTCGTCCTCCTTTGTCTTGGATAGACACATCGACTCAGTCTTAAGAAAGTCCTACCTCGCGGCAGGTGGTGCCTGTAAACCCGCTGTGGCTTTAACGTCAGTAGCAAGCGATATGCGAGTGTGGGCGCAGAACCTGGAGTATGCAATCAATAACCAGCTGCCAAAAAAGAAAATCATCAAGGCTCTTTATGAAATAAAGCTCTCGGCGGACTTTGTGGGAGAGGCAGCTATAGACATCATTCGATGGTCTTCCAGAGCCATGCTTAGCTCAGTCACAGCCAAAAGAGCTCTCTGGCTAAAACCCTGGGTAGCCAACCCATCCTCAAAGCAGAACTGCTGCAAGCTGCCTTTTGATGGGAAGTCCCTGTTTGGCCAAAAGCTGGAAATTGCCATCTCCAGGGTTACAGGAGGAAAATCGGACCGTTTACCCCAAGATCAGAGGTCTGGACGCCAGAGGGGGGCGACCAACCAGAGGGGCATCAAACAGGTATCGGCAATACTACCCTTCTGGCCTCCCAGACCATGGTTCTCTCTAGCAATGGATCTCAGCGTGTCCCCACCGATCACTTTGCCGGTGACTTCTCATCTCCTGTCACAAGGAGATATCCTACATTTACAACCATCACGACTGGCCTTAGCGGTCTGGAGATTGAAAGGCAGGGGTTGCAAGAGTTAGAATGTTTTCCAGAGGTTATTAGGACTTTACAAAATTCCAGAAGGGCTCAACCAATGCCATCTACTCCAGAATATGGAATAGATTCACGAGCTTTGCAGCTGGACGTCAGTTTGACCCTAGTGACCCGAATGTGTCTCAAATCCTGTTTTTCCTACAAACCAGATTGGATTTGGGGCTCAGCCTAAGCCCAGTTAAAGCGGAAGTAAACCCATCGATTTAACAGTTTAAAAAAAAAAAGGCATGCCGGGAATGCTAACTGCACATTGGTTGTGCTCCCAACCAAACAGTCAAACCATCCAATGGCTGGTGTCATAACGGCTCACATGTGCAGCACCGTGGCAGTTGAAGTTTAAACAGAGGCAAAGATGGCAGCTTCCTTGGCTGAAAACGATAGGGGGGTTTACTTCCACTTTAAGGTGCATTCAGCCATCTAAGCTTTTACTCAAAAGAAATGGGCAGCAAACCTGCTGGTGGAATGCTTCATGAGAGCAGTACTTAGACTACGCCCTCCGAAGAGAAATAGTTTCCCTTAATGGGACCTGGCAGTAGTCCTCAATTTTTTAGCAAACCCTCCTTGTGCTTCCACGGAAGACTGTTTACTATGGGATATCACTTTAAAAACGGCATTCCTAATAGCCATAACTTCAGGGGGAAGGGTGTCGAAACTCCAAGCCTTGGGAGCAGCCAAACCTTATACCATATTCTTTCCAGACAGGGTTGTGCTAAGACCATTGGATCACTTTGTCCCAGTGATGCCAGGCTGATCCCCCACCTCTTCAACCTCTGCAGCAATGCTGGCAGCACTCATACATCTATTTCCCAAAGACAACTTCTGGATATGACGCTGAGCACGTGCACTCAACTTATTTGGTCGACCATGGCGAGGCCTGTTCTGAGTGGAAAAAAATGTGTGGATTACTGCGCTGTCCAAAAACTGTGGTGACCCAATATGAATGGTGCACAACATAAACACAAACTAATGAAGAAAACAAAAATAGAAAAAATAGCTGCTGCAGTTATAAATGTGAGATACCCACACTAACAAGACTAAATAAAAAACAAACAACTGCGCTGCAAACAATAATATAAGTAGTGACTATACCACATGAGTGTACCAATTAGATGTGAATTTGTGATTGGACTAGGATAGGTATAGAGAGTGTACACCTCCTAGGACATATACAATCGATGGATAAGATCAATAACGAAAGTCCATAATAACAGTGAAGTGATAAACCAAACAATCTTTAGGTGATAGTCTTTCTTTTGAAATAAGAAGCCTGTGTGATTCGGCAATGGTACATAGACAGGGGCTCCAAAGTTCCACAGTGATCTTAATCAATTAACACCAAATGGAAGAAGTGATCTGGTAAGAGAAAGGAAGGCACCTCCACCGTCAAACACACTGACCCTTACCAGAGTGTGCGACCTCCTGTTACAGAGGTCACACTAGCTTGTGGCTTAATCCCACGCTTTTATCTTGTTATCATATTCCTGTATCTCCTCTATCCTGAGTAACCAGTTATTGCCTATTGGAACCCCTGGCCGGGATTAAGCCACAAGCTAGTGTGACCTTTGTAACAGGAGGTCGCACACTCTGGTAAGGGTCAGTGTGTTTGACGATGGAGGTGCCTTCCTTTCTCTTACCAGATCACTTCTTCCATTTGGTGTTAATTGATTAAGATCACTGTGGAACTTTTGAGCCCCTGTCTATGTACCATTGCCGAATCACACAGGCTTCTTATTTCAAAAGAAAGACTATCACCTAAAGATTGTTTGGTTTATCACTTCACTGTTATTATGGACTTTCGTTATTGATCTTATCCATCGATTGTATATGTCCTAGGAGGTGTACACTCTGTTCTGAGTGGAACCTGTTCCATTAAACCGCTGTGTGGTCTTGGCCACCGTGCTGCAGCTCAGTTTTGGGATCTTGGTAATCTTCTTATAGCCTAGGCCATCTTTATGTAGAGCAACAATTCTTTTTTTCAGATCCTCAGAGAGTTCTTTGCCATGAGGTGCCATGTTGAACTTCCAGTGACCAGTATGAGAGAGTGAGAGGGATAATACCAAATTTAACACACCTGCTCCCCATTCGTACCCGAGACCTTGTAACACTAATGAGTCACATGACACCAGGGAGGGAAAATGGCTAATTGGGCCCATTTTGGACATTTACACTTAGGGGGTGTACTCACTTTTGTTGCCAGCGGTTTAGACATTAAAGCAGAGTTCCACAGAAATGTATTCATTTTTTGTTTGAAAACATTTCTTAACCACTTCGCGCCCGCGCTACAGCCGAAAGACGGCTTCAGCGCGGACACTCCCTGCCGGGAGGACGTCCCTGGACGTCCTCCTGCTTACTTCCCTAATGCGCGCTCCTGAGAGCGTGCATCAGGGAAGTTCTGTGCTGGCCGTATCCGTCGGACACAGCTAGTCACAGATCGATGTAAACGGCCAATCATAGCGGCCGTTTACAGCGCGATCGGCGTGTCCAATGAGAGATGATCTCATATGTAAACATATGAGATCATCTCTCAGCGCCGCTCTCCCTCCTCACACAGAGAGAGCGTGTGAGGAGGGAGAGATGAACTGCTGCAGCGGCGCCGTGAGTAAAAGAAAAAGAAAAAAACGAAAAATAAAGTGCGATCTATCCCCGCTGCCACCTGTCCCCAGTGCCATTTGTCCACAGTGCCACCTGTCCCCAGTGCCATGTATAAGTGCCATCTGTCATCAGTGCCATCTGTCATCAGTGCCATATCAGTGTCACGTGTCATTAGTGCCATCTGTCATCAGTGCCACGTATCAGTGCCAGCTGTCATCAGTGCCACCTGTCAGTGTCACGTGTCATCAATGCCATGCATCAGTGCCATCTGTCATCAGTGTCATGTGTCATCAGTGCCACGTATAGGTGCCATCTGTCATCAGTGCCACGTATTAGTGCCATCTCTCATCAGTGCCCCGTATTAGTGCCATCTCTCATCAGTGTCACGTGTCATCAGTCCCCCGTATTAGTGCCCTCTGTCATCAGTGCCACATCAATGTCACGTGTCATCAGTGCCACGTATCAGTGCCACCTGTCATCACTGCCACGTCAGTGTCACGTGTCATTGTCCTGGTGCTCCAGGGCCTTCAAAAGTGTAATAGGTAGTCAACAAGTTAGATGTGTCATTTATGCTCCTAGAACACATGGGCCTCTCTAAGTGGCCAGGCTGTGTAAAAGTCCCACATATGTGGTAGCGTAATACTCAGGAGGAGTAGCAGAATTTATTTTGGGGTGTCATTTGTGGTATACACATGCCATGTGAGAGAAATAACCTATTACAATGACAATTTTGTGGAAAAAAAAATAAAATAAAAAGATAATTTATTTTGCAAAGAATTGTGGGAAAAAATGACAACATCAAAAAGCTCACCATGCCTCTTTCTAAATACCTTGGAATGTCTACTTTCAAAAAAGCGGTCATTTGGGGGGTATTTGTACTTTCCTGGCTTGTTCAGGTCACAAGAAATTAGATAGGTCACCAGTACATCAG
This sequence comes from Lithobates sylvaticus, assembly GCA_028564925.1. Lineage (NCBI taxonomy): Eukaryota > Metazoa > Chordata > Amphibia > Anura > Ranidae > Lithobates > Lithobates sylvaticus. The sequence continues at coordinate 349,579,919 of CM053028.1, forward strand.
ATGTGATCAATTTTGTATGATTCGCACCTCAGTTTGTAGACTCTCTAACTTTCACAAAGACCAAATAATATCCACTAATTTGGGTTATTTTTTACCAAAGATATGTAGCAGTATAAATTGTGGCCAAAATTTATGAAGAAAAAATGATTTGCTAAATTTTATCACAGAAACAAAGAAAATGCGTTTTTTTTCAAAATTTTCAATTTTTTTTGATTTATAGCGCAAAAAATTGAAAATTGTATCAAATACTTACCGTAATTTTCCTTTCCTGACGCCAAACCATGGCAGCATACTAGTGATAGAGCTCCGCCTCTTGACCATTCCCTCAGGACCAGTGAATAGCATAAATATAAGGCCTAGTTAGGCCTCACCCCATTCTCTGTAATTAGCTACATACCGAAACGTATAAGGGTGGGACCATATGCTGCCATGGTTTGGCGTCAGGAAAGGAAAATTACAGTAAGTATTTGATACAATTTTCCATTTTCCTGACGCCAACATGGCAGCATACTAGTGATAAATAACTAGCTGACAGGGTGGGATCGACTTGTCAAACCAATCTTCTAATTAGGATGAGGACTGACTAGTCCTTCCTACAAAGTCCCCTGATGACAAGGCCCCCGGGTCTATTCCGTCAAGTTTGAGTAGGAATGTTGGAGCGACCGTGTACCCCTGTACAGATGGACACCATAGATTCTCTTGAATGTGTTGCCTATGAGGCTTTAACTGCTCTGGTAGAGTGCTCTGGCGCCCCTGACTGAGGCTTGTTACCTCTATCCTATACACAACCAAGCCTGCTAGGATCCAGGCAGTAACCTCATTCCCTTGATGATACCAAACTGGAATGACAAAAGGTTTATTTAGATGACCTGAAAGGTCATTGTGGAGAGATTCTGAAAACGAACAGTACGTGTGACTTTCCTGTGTGATGTTCTGGAAAGTTAGACAATGTCCAGCTGTCTGTTAAATAGCAGTTTGTTGCTATGTTTGATGCAGAATGATCTACAAGATCCAACTCTACTCTTTCTGGAAAGAAAGGTATATATTATATATAATTTTTTCTTTATTTTATTTAATTTATTTTACTTTGAAGCTCCAAGAGCTTGACTCTCTGATAACCTTCTGCTTAAAGTTCTTGCAATTGATACTGCTTTGTAAGTGATGGCTAAATGGATAAACGGATACGAGATCCAGCAACTGTAATAGATCTTTTCTTCCTTGGTGACCGACTCCTCACGACTGCCCTCAAAAGTTGTGCAAACTGAAGGATTCTTGGTCCTTTCAAAATGTGTTATTGCCAATATAGCCCACACTCGTGAGCTATGTGAGGATAGGCTAAGGCCTGGAGGAAGAATACAACAGCTAACACTGGAAGGGCAGTAGGATCAATGTCTCGCCCTACCAAGAAAAAAGCAAACTTATTCCAGAATTAGACCTAGATGTTGTAAGTAGAATGTCTTCTCACACACAACAAAAATAGAGATCACTCTGGAGTGAAACTGGAGCAACCAGAGTTGCCCATCCTCCCCCTTTAGTGCCCCTGCTTGCAGCCCCAGTCTGCGCATGTTATAGAGGGGAAATGTCTTCTGTATCCTGAAATGAATGGCCAGGGAAAACTTAGGGCCTCCTGGTCAATATGGAGAACTGGCTATGACAAATATGTTTTCCCTTGACAGCCTCAAGGGAAATCTCATTTACGGGAAATGTTGGGGAAAAATATATAGGTTAGATTGCAGACCCAGGGAGAGACCAGAGCATCTGCCCCTTGCGCCTTGGAGGAGGCCTGAGGAGGTCTGTCTGTGGTAGGCCCCACCTGTGGGCCAGCTTAGAGAAGACCTTGGATGTAGACCCAGGGGTGGTGCAAGGGTTTTTGACACCCTAGGCAAAACCTAATTTTTTTACCACCATCGGCTCAACACCCCTTTACACTGTCCATGTGACAGAAGGCGGCGCTATACGGAAAGCATTGGCTCTGCTTCCTCTAGCGCTGGCTCCAGTGCTGGGCTTCCAATTACACTACCGGTCAGACTTAGTTAGTTGTATTCTGCAGCCTGCAGAGCATGCAGACGCGGAGGGAAACCAGTGGCCGAGCGCCCCTAGGCAGCAGTGCGCCCTAGGCGGCTGCCTAGTTTGCCTAGTGGTAGCACCGGCCCTGTGTAGACCGAGTGGGTGCTCCGGGAAGCTTGTATTCGTTCAAAAGAAAAATATGCTGGGAGGTAAACTGCTTCCTGAAATTTTGCTGGTGATCTGCCCCAGGTGTTATGGGTTTCACCTCTCCCAATAGCATATTGCTGCAGAGTTTCATACTGGAGCTGAATATAGGCGACTGCTGCCCTGTTGCTAAACTGCAGGGAGATTGGTCCTCCTTGACTCTGTGTAGTGAGGCCAAAGTGCATAAAAGGGCTGTTTGAACCCACAGCGCATTCAAGATTATCCTCCTTGGCTAGGAAGCTCCGATTGCCTTGACCGAAAGTCCCTCGCAATGCATCTACCCGGCTGTCTTGCAGACATGATTTGTAGCAATTCTCCAGTCTAAAAGGTCCTAACGGACCGAGACATCCTTAAGTTCTTTTCATCACCGCTGAGCGCTACTCATACTGAGTAACACATAGAACACAGTTAATATCCTGTTTCCTCCCTCGCACTAAGAATTGTAGATGAAATTTGCGCAGGTGCCCATGCACCCCAGGAATCAGCTATATGCATGATGACGTTGTGCCCAGATGACAGGCACTGAGAAGCCATCAAACAAGCGGAAGTATTCATCCTCAGAAATCTATTCCTGACTATCACCACTTCCTCTGATTGAAATAAAACAGAGGAACTAGCAGAGCACCCCCGGGTACACCAACAATTGGGATGGAGAAAGTTGGCTTTGTTTTCCCTCTAAGGTGTGAGGCTGATGATCCAGCAACAGCCTCCAGCCATGTGGTTATACTGTTTAATGGACTCCGTCTTAAAAAACTCAGAGAGCCCCACAGGGTTTAACCTCTTCCGATCTGCAACTGGACACTAACCAACATCTCCTGCGAACCCCAAACAGGATTGGGTAGAAAACGTGCAAACCCTCTTGAGTCTGAGGTGTCTGTAAGCAATGTAACAGTCCACCCACTGTTGTGGTGGACTTGGCAGCTTCGTGGAAGAGAGGAGCAGTGAGGAATCTCCCGAAGTGACCATGAGTGTCTGATACATTCATCCAACATGCCGTCCAGAAACCAGTGAAGCGTGCCTTCTAGGTCTTACCTTAAGAGTCTGGGCATGCACCTGCGTGACTGGATCACTTATCCCCCCAGAAGTCTGCACCAAGACACAAGCCAGACCCTCGGCATCCACTGTCACAAAAATCTAATTTTTGGCAAGACACTTCCAATAGGAAAACATATCTAAAGGGATGCAGACCCTGACACTCTCCTCAGAGTCCTGCAGGTGCAGCAGCTGGTTGATAATTATTAAACCATTCCCATTAGACTCACCCAGCACATGGGCTGGTTATTGCTGGTCTGCCGGCATCTGCAGATGCTACAGTATGTAGGAGCAGGTTGACCATTAGCTTGTTCAGAGTATACAGTTTCGAGATCCTGTTTATACGGGCATTTTTCTCAAACCCCCTTCATTCTTCCCCACTTTTGTTTCTAGGAAGCAATACGCAGCCCAGGGTCTCAACCATATGGCCTCCCTAGCCGCCAAAGTGCTCTTTCAGTGGCTATACAAGCAACTAGGAGGGACTTCCTGGTCAGCCTCCATATTTTGAATAGCAGACTGCTGCATCTGTAATAAATGTAACAATGACCCAGGCCCCCTTCAGTCCAATGAGAACCTCCAGAGCCATGAGTTGTCAACATCCCTCCACATAGAGTGGGTTGTAAGGCATAGTAGGTGCAAAGCATGTCTTTGGATTGTGTTGAGAAACCCACACAGGGAGAAGAAATAAACATCAAAACAAGTATTAGCATGTTGGGGAATTGAACCAGCAACCCCAGTGCTACTAGGCAGAATTGTCACCCACTTAGCCAGCAGGCAGCCTCTGCAAAGTAGATTCATTGGCACCAGACACCTGTGCCACCTGTCCAGGATTCACCCGGACAGTTCGGATTTTGAATCATGCGTCAGGGTTTCAGTCCACCTGAGACCCGGACATATTACCCAGACCTGGCTGTGGCTCCCCAAGTAACCGAGATAGTCATATACAAAACTGTTGCTGTTGTAGGTGGCTGTTTGGCCTCACTGAAAGGTGATGATGTCAGCAAGGGCAATTTGGCCACTAGAGCGCTCTGTGCATTACATTATTACTCTCCTTGGGGCACCCAAATGTGTCTGTGCAACGCCAACCTGGCAGACTCCCAGACTACTACAGGACAGCCACGCGGGGAAAAGCATCCAGCAAGATGCCACATCTGCACGTGAACAAGTATGCTGTCTCCTATGGCAACAGTCTCCAATACAAGTGTAACAGTTGCTCCGGGTAATTAAGGCAAGTCCAAAACAGAATCTTGTGCCAATCTTATCAATAATAAAGATATTTGGCATTACCTGTTAGCTGCATACTTCTCCAGGCAGTGTCTACTCACCAGCCTTCCAGGCATAGATACTGCGCCACAGGCCCTGCAGACATCTTGCTGGGGCGCTGGCTCTGGGGAAGAGGAGCAAAGACGTCTTCCTTGGAGCTCTTCTCCTGAGTGGGAGCGCCATCTGGGCTATGCTCCTCTGAAAAACGTCCGCCTTGCCTTGGCCCAGCCATCTTGAGAGCGTGGGCGTGCGGGGCTGAAGCAAATCAAAGCCAATCCGCATGAGAGGGCACTCTTTTTCCTGAAAACTTACCAATATGGTGGTCCCCACCCTAGTTGTTTTGGGTCTTTATATGAGCGGTAACTGACTCTTTATCTGTGGAGAAATGGGACGGCCAGCCGAGGTGAGGATAGCTGAAAAGTGTAGACATAGGAGAAAGGATTCCACTTTCCTTTTTTTTTTTTTTTATCTACATATACTTACATATGTACACATATACAAACATACCTACACACATATACTGCAGTCAGTCTGGGGCGGGTTAGGAAAGGGTTAATTAAAGAGGGTAGGAACCTTCAGCCCTGATTACTGTCAGCTGAGCTGAAGATGTCAGAGGAGTTGTGTGTTTGGAGAGAGAGAGACACACAGCAGTCAATGTAAGGATTCATTTGTTGGGGTAAGTAAAACCATATAAAAAAAAACTGTATCTCAGACTAGAGCCATGTACTTAGTCTATATATCAGCCTGTTGGTTAAAGAGACTGAACCTTTCCTATCTCTGCACCTGTGTGACAAGACAAGCCTGTCTTTTCCTTCTGTTTGTTTTGCTGAATAAAGCCACTTTTATTTTACTGAACCGGCCTTGCACCCCTCTGATCCCCTACAATGCATACAGGTATTTACATACACCCCCACACATATGCATACCCACACATCCACATACAATTTTTTTTTTTAAACGTGTACATACATATACACACACCCATATTGCATATACATACATACCTATACACACATGCAACACCTGCAGAGGACAGCAGGGAATGGGAAAGGTAATGAAGGACACGAGGTAGACACAAGGGGCTAAGAGAGAGATAAAGCATAGCTGGCCCCCCCCCCCCCCCATATTCCACAAGTGCTGCAGTTATCAATTTTAAAAGCAGATTTCGTTCCTAAAGAGGAAACACTGCAGGGGCCCCAATAAGACCCACAGAAGGGATTCCCAGGCTTTTTAGCGCATGTTAGCAGCCTGAGCAATGGGACTTCGCACTGGGAGAGGCTTGAACCCAGCCGGATGCTGCACAGAGGCAGAGGGGGGGACATAGTACTGCTTACTCTTCACTGATGCATTGAGGTATGAGGAAAAAAAGAAGAATGGGATGAGGCCTAACTAGGCCTTATATTTATGCTATTCACTGGTCCTGAGGGAATGGTCAAGAGGCGGAGCTCTATCACTAGTATGCTGCCATGTTGGCGTCAGGAAAATAAAAAACCCAGAGGTGATCAAATACCACCAAAAGAAAGCTCTATTTGTGGGAAAAAAGGACAAAAAATTAATTTAGGTACAGTGTTGCATGACTGAGTAATTGTCATTCAAAGTGTGAGAGCCTTGAAAGCTGAAAATTGGTCTGGGCAGGAAGGGTGTTTAAGTGCCCAGTAAGCAAGTGGTTAAGCTCAGAACATTCACTTCTAACACTCACTTGTTTGTTAAAAGTTGTCCCCCGATGTCCACTTTACTATAAAAAAGAAAGTTATATTCTGTTCTCCTGGCTGTTCCCATCTTGCTTGTGGGCATGTGAAGCCCACAAGCATACAGTTCCGGGATACGGTACAGCTGAGTGACCAGCATGCACCACCCGTTCTCGCGCATGCGCAGTATGACAGGCTCGCAGCGCCCTAAAGTTCTCATGTTGCCATCACCACAAGCAGCTGTGCCAGAAGTGCCCGCCCCGTTGTGATGGCAACAAAGCCCTCGGTGCTGCCCACTGACTCCTGGGAAATGATGACACACATCTACCAGGGGCAGTAGCGAGCAGAGGTGCCCTAACATCAGGAGGGAAGTGACGTCAGGAGCCGTGGTGAGGAAGGGGAAGATTTGAAGGGACCACATAGCAACAGGGAATAAAAGGTAAGTAAAAAAAAAAAAAAAATTCTCCAATTGTCATTAGTTACATCATTTGCTGCACAGTAAAAAATGTAAAATGTAAAAAAATTTGTATGGGTGGAACTCCACTTTAATGGCTGTGTGTTGAGTTGTTTTGAGGGGACAGCAAATTTACACTGTTATAAAAGCTGAACACTCACTACTTCACATTGTAGCAAAGTTTAATTTCTTCAGTGTTGTCACATGAAAAGGTAGAATAAAATATTTACAAAAATGTGAGGGGTGTACTCACTTTTGTGATATACTGTATATGCACATGTATATGTACATGTATATGTGTTATCTGATGGTCATGCATATATTGTTTTAAGCACTAAAGTCAGATACACATATATATTTTTCCTATACATATATATTTTTCTTTACACGTGAGGGGTGAGCGCTGCACTGTTTTTAATTAAATCTACATTGATTTGCATTTTTTTCACAGGTGGTTAAATGCATGTAGTGTTAGCTGCCACCTTTTCTATACTACAAGGTGTATACCCAGAAGTATTACCGTATATACTCGCGTATAAGCCGATCTAAATATAAGCCGAGGCACCTTATTTTACCACAAAAAAATGGGAAAACGTATTGACTCGAGTATAAGCAGCTACTGTAAGTGGAAAAGAGGGTCAACAATGTCCATTCGCAGCCTCACTGTGCCCATTTGCAGCCATAGGTCCCCCGAACTTCAAACTTGGTAGTTAGAGGTCCCCTAGCTGCAGACAAAATTGGGGTCTCTGAACACAAAGGGTCCCGAAATGACATTGCTGCAGATGGACACAGTTGACCGAATTTGGGGCCTCGTATCTCGGGGCCACTTGCTGCTAGGAACCCCAAATTTGGTTTGCAAACCCAACTAGCACTGGAACTAGCACTCCAACATATTCAAAGATATCCAAAAGATGGAGATACGAGGCCCCAAAGTCGATTCGGAAAATGTAATTCTCTGCTGCAGAAAAATGTTTGACTCCAGTATAAGCCGAGGGGGGCATTTTCAGTGCAAAAAAATGTGCTGAAAAACTCGGCTTATACTCGAGTATATACAGTAACTAATTAATTATTTATTTTTTATATAGTTATTTACACTTGCCTATTGAAATAATTTGGGATTTATTTTTAGTTAGATGGTAGGGGGTGTTAGCACATTATAGCGTGGAAGGCTTATGTTATTAGAATTAATTGTTCTTCTTTCTCTATGTCCTTCTGCTAAGGTTTCCTATGGTAGTTTCCCTCCACTGACTGGATGTGGTACATGCTGTTTGTAATCTTTCAACTTTCATAAGACAATCTGTCTTTGTCATTCCTGAGGGCCCTCACACAGGACAATTTGCTTCTTGTTCCACTATCTCCAGTTGGATTTAGAAAATCATTCTGGACTATAGATTTGAGAACAAGGTTCCACCTTTCCCCATAAAAGTGCAGTCCAATAGATCAGTTGGTGCTTCTTGGGCTTTTCAGAATCAGGCATCTGTTTGTATATTCAGCCTACTCTGATGTCAGCTTCAGTCAAAAGATGTGAATGAATGCTTGGCGTAAGAGGGGTTATACTGGGCTGTCTTAGCTCTGTTTGCCAGTGTCCAAACTTCTGTAGGCACCTGCATACAACCCAATGTAGTCAAATACTCCTGCAAGATTTTGCAGGCAATCCTATTTTTTACTGGGTAAATATATAACGTTCGTTCAACATAGTCCTACTGTATGTAGGAAAATAGTCACCCTCTCTTGTTCGCCCCTAGAGACTATGGGGTGTGTAGTGTGCATAGAGCAGTGTACAGGAACACAACTAATGTGCACTGCTCGTTCAGAACAAACGGAAGTGAGGTGAGAAAAGAAGAGGTTCAGGAGCTGAGGATGTTGGAAAGAGGCAGAAAAACACAGTATGAAATGAAAAATAGATTACAGGGCCATTAACCTTTTTGCTGCTAGGTTCGTATATCTTACAGACCTGACAGCGGTGAGTTTTACACACACACACACTCTTGGTGGCTGCATCCACCGTGAGTGTGCGAATATCTGACAAGCTGATTTCTGGCTGTCTGGCACCTCTGCAGCCGTGGATTGCTCATGCATTCCCCCTGTGGCGCGTGTCCCCCCCACCCCCCATGCATGCCCCCACCATGTATCCTGGGCTCCACTTGCCCATCTGTGGGATTGGTATAGCAAGTGCTGCTGGGTAGAGGGGAGGGAGCTGAGCAGACACGCGTCCGCTCTCCTTCCCTTGTTGTTGCTGGCCCCGGAAATTAAGTGTAAAATGTCACCTTCGGATCCCCTTGTTAGTTTTCCCAAGAAGTAAAAAAAAATTTTTAAATTGTAAAAAAAAAAGAAATAACACCCAAGCACATAAATCACTCCCCTCAAAAATGTTGAGACCCTCACCCCACATATACGTACGTAGGAATGTAAACGCACATGTCGGGGGCATGAAAACATTGATTGCATTACACGTTACATATTGCCACGCACACCGGAATGAGAGCAAAAATTCTAGCACCAGACCTCTTCCATAATACTAAACTGATGACCTGTAGGGCTTTTAAAGAGTCGTCTATGGAAAATATAGGGTATTGAAGTTTGTCACCATTTCATGGGTGCACATAAACTTAAAGTGTTTGTTAAAAACAAATAGTGTAGTGCTGAAAGATAAGTGAAGGTGGTCATTAATTCCATTGTGAAAAAATACAATAAATCAAGTATAACATATCCGATATAACATATTAGTCCATCTTGAATAGACCATATAGAATAATGGTGTAAAAGGAAGTCCATAGGTGGTGAATCAAATGAAGTGATAAACCTTAGAACCTTAGTAGATACTTGATCATGAAGTGCACACAAGAAAAAAGTAAGGTTGGCACGCTTACCAGATGGAATGGACACACGTACCTTACTTTTTTCTTGTGTGCACTTCACGATCAAATATCTACTAAAGTTTATAACTTCATTTGATTCACCACCTATGGACTTCCTTTTACACCATTATTCTATATGGTCTATTCAAGATAGACTATTATGTTATACTTGATTTATTGTATTTTTTCACTACGGAATTAATGTCCACATTCACTTATGTTTGAGCGCTACACTATTTGTTTTTATTTTGTATACACTTTGTGTCTAGTGAAGTGTTGGCAGCTCACTCAGTTCAATTTTCTTTTATAGATTAAAGTGTTTGTTACCCTAAAAAATGTAATTGATCCTGTTCCCTTAAAGCATGTTATACAGCATAATGCTTGTGCTGTGTAATATTACCCCCTGTATCACCTGAAATACCTGTCTGATCCTGCCTGGTTCTGCCCTTCCCCCTGTAAACTGACCACGGTTTATCATGGTTGCTGAGCCCTGACACCGTGGTCAGTTTATGCGCCTCTGTCATGCGCAGCTCTCCTGTCCTCCTCTGTGCTCCTCTCCCCCTGCCTGTTAGCATATACCAGCGCCGCTCTTCTCCCCTCCCTGCTGCTATAAAACTATGTTATGTTTATACCATCCCCTCTGTTAGAGAGTGTTTGTACTTTATTAAAAATGCAGATTTCTACTTGATTTTACAGCATCTCTCGGTGCTCACATGACTCCTCTGCTCTCTCCTCCTCTCCTCCCCGGCTGACGTCAGCGAGAGTTCTTGGCCCCACCCACTGGAGCTGTCAGACAGGGAGAGGAGAGAGCTTAGGGAGGCACTGCAAAATCAGGAAAAATCTTTTTTTTTTATAAAGCACAGATACCAGGACACATGTTGTCCAGATGGGATGGTATAAACATAACATAGTGGCTTAACAACCACTTTAAGATTTGACATGTTTGGTATCTATTTACTCTGTGAAACCTTGTCTTTTATATCTTACCAAAAAATTGGGTCATTTATTGCATTTTTTTTGCCCATAGTGTATTTTGTTTACTTAAATTGTGTTTTCATACCTTTGTGCTAATATCGTGTGACATAGAAAATTGGAACTAACACCATTTTATTCTCTAGTGCAGGGATATGCAATTAGCGGACCTCCAGCTGTTGCAGAACTACAAGTCCCATGAGGCATAGCAAGACTCTGGCAGCCACAAGCATGACACCCAAAGGCAGAGGCATGATGGGACTTGTAGTTTTGTAACAGCTGGAGGTCCGCTAATTGCACATCCCTGATCTAGTGTGTCTTCTTTCAGAAAATATATAATGTTTTGGGGGTTTATGCAATCTTTAGGCCTTGTGCCCACGGAAGTTTTTGCAGCCGCTTTTAGGAGCGTTTTTCACAGCTTAAAAATGCCTCTCCATGTTAGCCTATGGCCTCATGCCTACCCAGGTGTTTAGGAGCAGTAAGTGGCATAGGCGTTTTTAAGCTCCAAAAAAAACCCAGGACCATTGCGTTCTGAGGCTCCAGCGCTAGAGCTGTAAAAAAACGTCAGACACCGGTAAAAGGCGTTAAACGCGATTTAACAAGGCTTAACGCTGTATACACAGTGTTAAGCCTCGTCAGGACCCTTCTTTTCTGACCTGTGTGCCCCCTGGACCATACCAGGCCACATGCCCTCAACGTGGGGGCCCCCCACCCCAAAGCACCTTGTCCCCATGTTGATGAGGACAAGGGCCTCTTCCAAAAAACTCTTGCCATTGGTTGTCGGGGTCTGCGAGCGGGGGATTATTGGAATCTGGAAGCCCCCTTTAACAAGTGGGCCCCCAGATCCCGGCACCCCACCCTAGGTGAATGCGTATGGGGTACATCGTACCCCTACCCATTCACACAAAAGGTTTTTGAAGTATTTTATTAAGGCAGCTCTGGCTCTTCTCCCTCTTCTAGTCCTTCTCCCCTCTCTGGTTCTTCTCCTTTCTGCACTGTCTACTCTCTCCGCTGTCTTCTTGCTCTTTTGCTATCTTCTCCCTCTGCCTGTCCTTCGCCCCTCTCTGGTTCTCCTACTCTCTGCACTGTCTTCTCTTTCCGCTGTCTTCTTGCTTTTTTGCCAGGTCTTCTCTGCTGTCTTCTCGCTCTTTTGCTGGGTCTTCTCGCTCTGTTGCTGGGTCTGCTCCCTCTGTTCTTCTTCCGATGTTGATTCAACGCGATCTCCCGTTGTAATGCTGGGTCCGCTGTGTGCAATGACTTATATGGTCATGGGGCGGGGCCACCAGATGACGAAATTTGGAGGCCACTCCCCTTGTCAAGTCATTGCCCCATCATGCCCTGGGTGGTAAAACTGGGTTATACTGTTGCATTTAAGAAGTTTGGCCAGCCTCCATATAACCCTGCCTTCAACTGCCATGCCTGCTAGTGTCTTCAGGGCTTCTGCTGAGCATGAATTCTAATTATATTTTTTGTAAAAGAATAATCTAAGCTCAATCTTGCATATGGCACAGATTGGGTCTGGATATGAAGATTCACTATAGCCAAAGAGCAACTGACCTTTTGTTTGGTGCCTGACATATTGCATACACCAAAAAGGAGTATACAGTACCTTTAAGAAAGAAAGCTACCCAATACTCCAGGAATACTCATGGCCCAAAACCAAAGGTGTACCAGGGGTTAAATCGGCAGCAATGTCTCTGTGAGCACAATGCACTGCAGACAGTCAGTGATTAGACTGTTAGCACATTACTGTGAAAGCTGTCATAGGAACTTTAGGAGACAAACTTCATCAGTGAGACTCCACATTCTGTAACCGGAATTCTGTAAACCGAGTCACAGCAGAAAATTTTTACAAAAAAGGTGCCGAACCAACAGAGACAAAACAAGTGCACTGCCCTATAGAAATAAAGAATGGGGGGGCGTGACCGGAAGCCAGCCTGGACGGACGTGCAGAGTGAGAGCTCCTCACCAGCCCACAGCTAACAGGCACAAAACAAGGGTAACCCACAGCCATCCATGGGCGGCTCACCGACCACCCGATCCTCCACATCTAGGGGAGCAACCCAACCCCCGCCAAGCTCCTCCAAGTCCTTCAGGGACTACTTCAAAGCACCCAACATGCCGCCGGGCGGGGGGGACAAGATGGCGCCGGATCCCGGGCCTCCTCTCTCCCATCACTACAGAGGCAATCCCCATCACGGGACAACCAGACGGAACAGACCCTGGAGCCCAACTGAGAGGAACCCCCGCAAACTCGGAGTTGCTCCCAGCAAGCTCTCCCTTCCCCTGCCACACTACACGTGGAGCAGACCAAGGCCTACACCCAGCATCAGTCCCCCTACACCCAGTGCACAGATGCATACCCCAGACTGCTCTGCACGGCATCTGATCCCAGCCTCCAAGAAGGCAGCCCTGTCTCCCCCACCCCCCCATATGGTGCAGAGGACTTTCCGGCCCTCCAGGGCCCCACATACTCCCAGGCCTACCTGGACCCATTAGACGGGAGTAGGCTTCACTACCTCAACAAGCCTGACCAGGCCTCCCCCAAGGCCCAAAGGCAATCACGCACCTGGGACAATAGCACCACGGGGGACCCTGTGGAAACCCAATCCTATGCCCAAATGACAGGTGCCCATGCCCAGCCACAGAGGAGAAGCCCGACCCCACAGGCCTCTCATACTCCAAGCTGGTCTGAACCCTGGGACTCTCCACAACAGCCTACCCCCCATGGCCACACTGCATTATCAGGGGACTCCTACCAACAGCCCTCACCCTCTCATCCCCACCCACACCGAACCGAGGTGATCTACCCCAACCCCCCCCCTCCCCCCCACCATGGCAATCCTATCTGCAAGCCATTCCGACAAAGGATGACTTCAAGAAGCTTATAGAGGACGTAAAAACCACCTGCCGGGCTGAAATCCAGGCCCTCCACACTGGCCTCAGACACCTCGCTGACAGAGTGGAAATGGCGGAAGAAGAGATACAGGAGACGAAACTAGCAGTGCACCGTACCCAAATTCAGGGCTCAGACCACGCCTTATGCTAAGAGACATGCAGCGCCATGTCGAGGACCTAGACAACAGAGGATGTCGGAAAAACATTTGCGTACGAGGCCTGCCGGAAGCAGAAGCAGAGGAAGCAGAAGACCTACAGGCCTCTCTCCAGGCCCTGTTTAGCAACCTACTAGGGGAACCAGCAGACAAACATATCAAGATGGACAGAGCCCATCATGCCCTCAAACCTAAAGGTCCTGCCTCTAAACTGCGCAACGTCATTTGCCAAGTACAATCCTATCGATTAAAAGAGGACATTATGCGCAAAGCCCGCTCCATCCGCAAGTTGGTCTTCGACAACCCAATACAGCTCTACCCGGACCTCTCCAGGATTACGCTTCAGAAACGACGGCTGCTGCAACCCCTTCTCCATACCCTAGATGGGGATACCCCTTCAGCCTGACTGCGAAACACCAGGGGAAATCAGCTACTCTACACTACCCAGAAGATCTACACACCTTCTGCGATACCCTAAATATCCCCATCCCTCAGCTACCAGAATGGTATTTGGTGGCCATGCCGCCCCCCCCCCCCCCCACCAGTGGTCTGTCAGAAGGTCCCTCCCCCAAACGACCCAGGGGTCCAGACCCTTCCCGTAAACCTCCTAAACACAGGAATAATTGATCCCCATTGGACAGTAGACCCCTGGGACTCAGTCCACACCTTCGCTCTCTTTTGTCCAAGTTTTCCTTTTTTACTGTTTTTGTTCTCTGATACCGGTCCAAGAGCTACCCCACGCCACTTTTTAGCACTACTCCCTGGTTGCCATTGCTTCACCCCCCGATCCACATAACGGGCATGTCTCGGCCGAGACACCGAAGAAGCTGACTTCCTGATTACCAACCCCCTCTTGGTTTACCATCCAAAGTTCCTCCCCCAAAGCCCTTATAGTTGAGTTTTTTTTCTTACACCCATGTACCCCCCTGACCCCTCTTTTTTTGACTTTCTGGTCAGGAGGCTTTACAGGAACTATGCAGGCCCTGTGATTCTACGGGTCAACAGGGCCTACTTGATGAAAATTTTTATATTAACTATGTTTTAAATGAATAATTGCGCTAATATTAACCTAATATTGCACAGTGTACCACCAAATAAAGTGAATAGTTATGAACATATAGTGAACCATACAAAATATAAGAAATGTATAAAATATATAAAAATATATAAAATTCCTTCTGTGTAATGGTAAAAATAAAGCAAACTTTTGCCACAAGTAAAAAAATATCACATTCCACTGTGTACAAACCAAAGTCTCTGCCAATAAATTTACATATGTGGGACTAGATAATCAAGCCTTAATGAGTCTTCTGAGTAACAGATGGTTCATTCAGAGATTTCACTGCTGATTCCCATGGATGAATTTCCAACTTTCAGCAGGCTTCCATAACATGAAAAACAAGGCACAAACAAGACCATTGCGCAGATAGTTTAACAAAGTGATCCCTATTTAGTTAGGGTGAACCTCCCTCACGCTTTTCCGCAGGATAGATCGCATATGAAATGATCAGTTGCATACATTAATTATGTGTTTGCTTGCTCTAACCTCTCTTTTCCCCTCTAGATTCTCTTCCCTCTCCCCTGTCGCAGATCAGAGGCCTCAACGACTGCCGGGTCTCCACCCATTGATGCCACTCTCCCAAACCCAGATCTACCAACTACAGACTCAGTTAAGTATAGACGTTGCCCACCTCCCCATACACAATGGCTAAGATTATGTCCTTAAATGTCCACGGCCTAAACTCTAACAAGAAGAGACATCTGGCACTTCGGGAATTTAAACAATCGGGGGCGGACGTCATCATGATCCAGGAAACCCATTTTAATAAAGGGGACTCCTTTACATTTGCCTCCAGACATTACCCCCAAATCTACCAGGCCTTCAACCCACGAAAAAGAGCGGGCGTTGCTATACTATTTAAAAGGGGATCCCCATTTACTTGCTCTGCCTCCTATTTGGATCCGCAAGGTCACTACATTATTATCCGTGGTCAATGGCCGACCCAAGATGTCACCTTCTGCGCCCTTTACGCCCCTAATACTCGCCAACATAATTTCCTAGCTAAGGTCCTCACACGCTTATCGCGAACGCCCCACGATTACCTTGTAATCGGGGGAGACTTTAACCTCTCGCACTCTGTGGCCTGCGATTGTCTCATGGTGAGCCCTCGGGCCCCACAACCTGAGCCCTAGGCTCTTCCACCAACTCACCAAAAAACATGCTCTCTTTGATGCCTGGAGGGCTCTCCACCCTGGTGATCACCGGTACACCTTCTACTCTGCCCCTCATCGTACTCACTCGCGTATAGACTAACTATTTGTTAATAACAACACGCTCCGCATCACTGACTCCGCACAGATACTCCCGATCTTCTGGTCCGACCATGCCCCCATTATGATAACATTAAACCTTGGTGCTCCTCTTGCGCAAACCATACAACTGGAGGATGAACAACTTCCTTTTACAGCATATCCCTTCCCGAACTGAACTAGAATCCACCCTAAAATACTACTTTACCAAAAACGACACCCCGGACATATCCCTTACCACCTTCTGGGCCGCCCATAAGACAGTACTCAGGGGTCGCTGCCTTGCCCTCTCCTCGGCTCTTAAAATAGATGCCAAAGCCGCCAAATTACAAGCCGAAATGCAACTTAAGGCCCTAGAGGCTCGGCTGCAATCTTCCCCATCCCTATCACTCTTTAAACAAATCACCTGCATACAGTCCACACTCAGGGAACTTGCAATAGGTCAGGTAGAAAAAGTTCTGATTAGACTGAAGCAGCTATATTATGACAAGGGCAACAAGGCGCAAGCCCTACTGGCCAGGAAGCTGGCGGATCGAACACTTACCGCCACTCCACACCAAGTTAAAAACAGATCGGATGACCTCTTGTCCCATCCCCAGAACATATCGAACGCAATTGTAGACTTTTACACTGACCTGTACAATAAACCTGAGATTCCACACAACCCCCCTCCACCCGACCTAATGGAGAGAATGACACAATATCTAGAGCAGGCTGGAATTCCCCAATTGCCAGCCTCAGATTTACTCACGCTAAACGCCCCCATTACTGATGAGGAACTAACAATAGCTATAAAAGCCCTGCCTGCCCATAAATCCCCCAGACCGTACGGACTGCCCTACGAATACTACAAAACCTTTCTCCCTCTACTGCTCCCGCATATGACTAAACTTTATAATGCCGTTCTTCAGCAGACTCCCATCCCGACCGACTTGCAACACTCCTACCTCACCCTAATCCCTAAGCCGGACAAAGAACCATCTTCCTGCGCCAGCTAAAGGCCCATAGCCTTACTAAACACTGACCTACAAATTTTCACAAAAATCCTCTTGATACGCCTGAACGAGATACTGCCC
Source organism: Lithobates sylvaticus (assembly GCA_028564925.1). Classification (NCBI taxonomy): domain Eukaryota; kingdom Metazoa; phylum Chordata; class Amphibia; order Anura; family Ranidae; genus Lithobates; species Lithobates sylvaticus. Next base: position 349,596,836 of record CM053028.1, read on the forward strand.
AAGTGGGCTTCGTCCCCCTTCGCCAAGCAGGTGACAACATGAGAAAGATCATAGACCTAATCGATGTGGCCAATGGGGACAACACAGAATCCCTGATCCTGAGTTTAGACGCAGAAAAGGCGTTAGACCGCCTTGCTTGGCCATTCATGCTTGCCACTTTAGGCCACATGGGATTTAGGGGACCTTTTCTGCAGGCGGTACGACACCTCTATACTAACCCCACATCACAGGTAAAAACCCCATTTGCCACCTCACCTACCTTCCCGAAGAAACCCAGATATTCGGGGTATACCTGTAAAAGGTAAAGAATTTAAGATATCTCTGTTTGCGGATGATATCATCCTTACCCTGACCCAACCCAGAATCTCACTACCCAACCTACATGCTGAACTCGATAAATATGGCAAGCTATCGGGCTATAAAACAAATGCTGCAAAGTCCATGGCCCTCCCGCTTAACATCCCAGAGGAAGAACTTCTCCATTTAAAGTCAGTGTTTCCCTATAACTGGGAGCGGAGTTCCTTGAAATACCTGGGGGTTAACCTTACCCTGTCCTTAGATTCCCTATACCAGGCCAATTTTCCTCCCTTGTATAGGTCAATTAGGGAGCTGATAAAAAAATGGAAGACCCACCAAATATCTCTTTTAGGGCGAATCACATCCGTCAAAATGGTCCTATTCCCTAAGCTCCTATACTTATTCCAGACCCTCCAGCCACCTACGTAAACTACAGGCTGACCTTCTGCACTATGTGTGGAATTACAAGTGACACAGGGTCCCACACTCGGTCATGATGGCGGCCTGGCGTTCCCTAACTTGGTTAGATATTATCAAGCGGCCCAATTGCGAGCGATAATTTCCTGGTTCCCCCAAAGGTCGTACAATAAATGGACGGAGATAGAAAAAATCTGGTTAGCGCCCGTGCACCAGAATAGCCTCCTATGGAACGCAAATGTCGAGGTGGAACCTGGGCGATTGCTGGGGTTCCAGCTCTGACAGTTGTGGCGGAAGCTATCCCTGTGAATGTGAGCTTAAATCTGAATGCTCACTGATGACCTCCTTCCTATGCAATCCCAAAGTGTCCGCTAGTCTCACCCATCAGATATCATGGCCTTGGGCCTCACAAAACCTTTTTCACTTCGGACATTTGGTGGACCCCAGGTCCCGTAAGCTGCTCCCGTTCTCCAAGCTACAATCGAAACATGATGTTCCCAGACAGGTGTTCTACAGCTACTTACAGATATGACACTAAGCCCAAACTATAGCCCCATGCCTGCAGTTCTCGGCGCCCTTCCCATTTAAATGTATCATACTTGAGGGCAGATCGCGCAAAGGACTGATATCCGACATTTATCAAATTCTAAATAAGCACTCCATACAGACCCGAGCCAAACATGCATATATGCTCCGCTGGGAGAAAGAATTGGGAGAGGAAATCCCAGAGGAGGCCTGGAGGGCAGTCTGGAGTCAGGCCGCCAAGAGCTCCTTGTGTACCCTATACAAGAAAAATGCCTTTAAGATTCTTTTTTACTGGTACCTGACCCCAGACGCACTCCGTAGAACTTACCCCTCCACCTATGATCGCTGCTGGCGTTTCCAGCAAGCCAGAGGCACACACTTCCACATTTACTGGACATTCCCCTTAATAGTCCCGTTCTGGACCTCAACACAGCAACTGCTGACTCTTTGAGACACCCATACCTCTGACTCAGAAACTCTTCTTGTTAGGTCTCTCCCAACCGAAAATAGCTAAATCATTCAAAAAACTACTTAGGCACGTTCTTACGGCGGCAAGGTGCTTAATAGCCCTCCACTGAAAGAAAACTGTGCCCCCATCTCAGGAGGCCCTTTACTCTAGGGTCAAAGACGTGGAACTAATGGAGAAGATGACAGCCAGGCTGCAGGACAAACTGTACGACCACAATGGTGTCTGGGAGCGGTGGCATTCTCGGGAGGACCCACTATGACCCGGCGGTCAAAACACAGAGGTATCTTAGTATTTTTTACTTATCTACATATTCTCTTTTACTTGGTCTTCCCTACCCCCCCCCCTATTCTTTTCTTTCGCTCTTTCATATTTCTGTTTATCTGGATAATTGTATACAGTCAAGTGAGAAATCGGTCTCAAGGTACTATACGCTACATACACAACCCGAGGCAATGGTATTACTGTTGAAATATGCAATGCCAAAAACCGAAGGAAGGTTCTTCCCCAACAACTTTTCTGTCTGTCTACTAGGCATGTTCATAAATACATGCTTGCATATGTCCGTTTACCATATATGTACCTATGTTTTGCTGTCTTATTCTTTTTGAAATAAAACGTTATTTGAAAAAAAAAAAAAAAAGAAACAAAGAATGAGGATTGTGCCAGAAACAAGCCCAGTAACCAGTCGGTAAAAAGATGAGGAGAGCGTAGGAAAGGAAAAAAAATCACTTTCACTGAATGCCCTGCTAATTACAGCCTGCTTCTGACAATATTATCTCAGACAGTCTCAGATACAAGCAAGGGAAGAATCCCCAACAGAGCATTAGTGTGCTACATCCACTCACAAAAGTGGCTCTTCAGAGACACAGCACAACCCATGTCACCACTTACAAGCGACCTTATTCTTTTCGCTTGTATATCATTGGGTGCTCTAGCCCAGAGGTCCACTAACTCTCCACACACACTTTGCAATCCAGTGAAGTGGCCACACACCAAACATGTCTTTCTCCAACAAAGTTTAATCAACTGCCAATACACTCTAAAAACTCCCACTGAAAGCCACGCCCTTAACATGTTTCACCCAACACAGGGCTTAATCGTAGGGATAAGATTAAGCCCTGTGTCCAGTGAAACACGTTAGGACATGATTTCCTCAATTGATTTCAGGTAGAAGAGATGAATGAGAAAATTCTAAAATTGTATGGCTAGATTAAGTGTAATTGGGCAGGTGGGAAGCCCCTTAGAGGTGGGAAGGAAACCTCTAATGAGCTGACCTTTATTTTCTATGCACCTAGTGTCTATTTCTCCTGTACACAGCTGTATAACCCTTGATTGCCTATTAAGAATAAAACTGTGCAACTGCAAGCCAATGGCATAATGTGCTAGTATGCATCGCTCACTAGCTCATTATGAAATACTTACCTTAGAACAAAGCCCTCCAGTGGTGCACTGTCACCGCTGACAGGGCTTCCATATACTCTTCACCCAATCTTTATTCCGGGTTCGCTTTCTCCAGTCCTGTGAATGTCTAAACCATGATGATGTAACTCCCACGCATGCACACGGGAGTCACAGTTTATGGCTCAGAGCTCTGAAGGGACGCTCCTTCAGAGCGCTTGAGCCGGCGATGTCACCGGCTGCATGCATTGTGAATATCTGTTGAACACCACAAGTTTAGGAGAGATTCAATGTACTTGCAGGTAAGCTTTATTATAGGCTTACCAGTAGGTACAAGTTCAAAAGTGGAGTTTACTCCCACTTAAATGGACAAGAGAGAATAGGGTTTTCTTTAGTGAACCTATTCCTTTATAAAGGAGCAGAAGTCTCAACAAGTACTTCTAGTGCTTTTCTTTATTTCTTATATAGAAACATGTTGATCATGAAGCAAACATCACCACTCTTCTGCTTCCCTTGGTGTCCTGAACTATAAAGGTATACTTCAGGACAGAGGGTGTTAAATATCACATATGGTTAAACAGGTCATATTGGACTCTTAAACAAAGAAAGAGCTGTTCATCTCTCCACGTGTCCACTAACAAAATACACATGCCCCAAAACACACATGCTCTACACATCCTCTGCTTAGGTCTTTCACTTTGCTGCTTCTCACTCGACTATGCAAGCCTGTTATAATTCTAGTTCTGATTTTACTTTTATCTGTGCTTCCCTCCTATTTTTTTTCCAACATCCTAATTCCCTACCCACATCAGATCTTTGTTTCTTTGATCTCCCATATTTTCTCCACACTTTCCTCCCAGTATGTGATCTGATCTGCGATGCTCTGGGAGTGAGCAGTGAATATTATTAGACACCAGTGTAACTAAAGCTGCCTCTATATACGAAGGATGGGCTGGAGTGCGATCAATGGGTTCTTTGGCATGGTCGTTTATATTTTTCTGCTTTTTCTTAGTATGGAAGTGTGGAACCATCCGAAGTCTCTAGATCCATCAAAGGTCAGTAAACTGATTCTACTGTGTCACTTCAAAGTTGATCGACTTTTAAATCTAAGTAATATTGCTGTATAGGTTATGTTTTACTGTTTTCTATCTTAAGGATTTGTTTCTAATACCAATAGAACAAATGTGCCTTTAAATATGCATTGTCTTACCTTTGTGGAATTATGTTTTAAGTACAGGTTGATGGTGCAATGTGTGGTGTCACTTTAACCTCAAGGAGAACCAGATGGAAGAGATATACCATAAATCCACTGGGATACAAATGGGATCACTTAAATCTGACATATAGGTGAGTTTAAAGACTGCAGAATATTTGTATTTCAAAATTAATTCATCCGCGTTTGTTTGTATACAGAACCGTGAGGATATTTCTGAGAGATGTAGCAAGGAATATATAATTGTCATAAAGTACACAAATTGTAGTAGCCAGTAATAGCTTATCTTGTATCTTAAGGCAGGAAAATGACAGCTGCATTTGTTGCAGCTGTCAAAAAAAAAAAAATCATTAATTCAAAAAGTAGCATAAAAATAATCTAGTGTGACTCCTTGGTCAGTCTCTGAAGCCCTGTTGGAGTGGGAAGCCACTGCTTTGAAGATCCAGACTAGCTAATTCATGTTCCCACATCTGCCCACTATTCCCTTCTCTTGCTTGATATTCTCGAGTATGTTGATTTTTTTCAACATCTTTTCTGAAATCCTCAGTCTGAGCTGCCACATTTTGAACAAATAACTTATATAGCATTGTTATCTCACTAACAGATTAATTTATAACAGTACGTTGACTAGAGTTGTTCAGCAACTAAACAAGCTAGAAAGGTAGAATAACTTAAAAGGCCTTGTGGGCTGTCTGCAAAGTGGTTTGGTTGTTTGGTTGCTTGTTTAGGTTATTAATAGGAATGTCCCTACTTATTACAGGATTGTCCAATTCCCCAGCACACTAAACAAAGGTGACACAGAAAAGTCAATGGAGGTGGCCTTCCGCATGTGGAGCAATGTGTCCCCACTTACTTTTCAGCGTATACCTTCCGATCAGGAGTCTGACCTTAGCATTGGTATGTATCTGTACAAAGGCAGAATTTTGAATGGAATACATTGCCCAATTTTTCAGTTTTCTACCAGATTGCAGGAAGTAAAATGGAGTTTTAGTTCCTCCCTTTGATCAGACTGATATAGAGATTGCATGTTCAAATAATAATATAGAAGGTTTATGAGTTTAAGAGAGAGGGATGATAAATAGCGGTGTTGCGATTTAAATACAACGCTTACCATGAAAGTAAAATAATACATTTGGATGTGGGACTTCTGCAGGATGGCTGCTGCATTTGAAGGGTTTCAAAGTAATAGAGGCAGTGGGTGGGTTTCTAATAACATCTTAGGTACCTTTCATATTGGTGCGTCTCCAAAGTTGGGCGATTTCCAGTGCGACTATGGAGCTTTGGTGTGACTTTGATGTGACTTTGCATTCGCTGGACCAAAGTCTCATCAAAAGTTGGACCAAAGTAGTGCAGGAACCTATTCTGAATTTGCAGCGACTTCTGCAGTGTCAGTAGGAACGGCTTTTATAGAAATACATGGAATTTCACTTAGTCTGCAACTTGGGGTCGGATCCTAGCTTGCACAAGTGTGAAAGTAGCCTTAGAGCTTGGCTGTAAACCTCCTTCCCCCTAGAAGCATGAGAGCTGGTGGTTAAAGCAAGTCTTTTGATTCTCTGGCATATGATCTACATCGACATGCTGCATTGGGGACGAGGTGGTGTCATCAGAGGGAGAAAAGTTGGCGGAGCCAAACACCTAGTTAACTCTTCTCTGCATGTCCCTCCCAGGAGCAGTGATGGAGCCATAGGCTCCCCCTGCTCTCAGAGAGAGGAGAGTAGTGCTGCAGCCAAGACAGCACTGGATCGGTAAGGGGAGTCAGGTGAGTGTTTAGGGCTTTGGGGGGGGGGGGGGGGGTTTACAGTTAGTGGGGTATTTTTTTTACCTTAATGCAGGGAATGTGTGAAGGTAAAAAAAGTTCAGCCTTTAGAATCACTTAAATGCAATGCGCATTAACATGCAAAATACCACACCCTATGATGCATGCAGGAATATACCACAGTGGAATTACATAATTTACATGGGGACTTAAAGTGGATGTAAACCCTGACATTTACCAAGTGAAGTGAACAGACTCAGATGATACACAGAGATGAAACAAATGTCCCTACAAAAGTTTTACATGTATATCTGCTGTCTTCATCTTTATATACTGTTTACAAAGTTCAAATCATGTGAGATTTTCTCTTTCTGTTCAACACTGCAGTTAAGCCTGGGCATACAGCCAAGACAGCTGAATGGAGGAAAGGCTATGCACACACCCCCTCTCCATAGGTGGAGACGTTCAGCTGTTTGTTGACTCATTCAGGGCTCAGAAGAACAGAGCAGGTGACAACTACGGGACAAAAGAAATAACAAAAACACTGCAGATATATGTGCCCTGCTCAAATTTAATGAATCTGGTTTACATCCACTTTAAAACTCTCATCCTGGCAGTGGGTAATTCCATGTTATGTCTAGAGGTAGAGGAATATGGAGAAATACTTACCTTATTCCTTGCCCCAGCAGGGTCCCTCCGGGTCTGCGACCAGTTTTCCACAGCTACCACACTAATCTCCCATCCTCCGCAATGTACAGGTTAAAGTCCCAGTGTTGTACATAGTAAAGTAAAGGCTCCACCAAAAATAGCTTGAGGCTGAGGAGAAGAGCCCCAGTGTTGGCTGGAGTGGGGAATCAGGTAAGTGATACAGCCAGCACTGTGCCTTACTTGGGGTGCCTAACTGCAAGGGTACATTTTTTATATTCCTGGAGTTGAGCTTAAATATTTGGATCTAAAGTACAACGTTGTCTATGTGATGTGTGGACTATGGGGACTTTGGAGGGGGCTTCCAAGAATGGCAGGCAGTATGTGCTTTCCATATGTTTTAAGAGCTTATTAAATCTCAGCTGCTTTATTATGTTTGAGATCTTGGCAAATATGTTTTAAAACAGTTTAAAATTTAATAGGCTGGACACTTTTATTGTTAAAATAATTGGTCTTGCAATATGTGGAAAATCACATTGATCTTAATCATAAGGAAACCTACCATAAGGGAACTTACCTACCGTAAGAAAACAGCATTTTCGGAACATTTTCTAACACTGTGGTCAAAAGCACCTCCTCCACTGTTGTTCCACTGCAATGTTTACCTTCAGTCGGCATCATCTCCTTTCCACTGCCTGCATGTGCAAAATAGAGTCCCACAGACGTCTATGGGGCTGGGAGACTAATCTGTTTCCTAACCCCAAGGAAGTTTGAGGGTATACTACTATTGAACATGCACAGGCAGTAGAACTCAATCCCAACATACTGTATAGGTAAAGTGTTGCTGATCTCCTCTATCCTCCCATAGCAGCAATCACATCTCAGTTCATGAAATTTCACATTACTAATAACTTATTTGTAACCAGGGCTGGTGCAAGGATTTTTGACACCTTAGGCAAAACCTCATTTTGCCACACCCCCTTGCTCCACCCCTGACTCCACCCCCTTTGCCTTGCCCATGTATAACCCACCTTTTTAATTTTAATAAAGTGCCCATCAAATGCAGCCTCACCAGTGCCCATCAGTGCAGCCTCTTTACTCCCCGGCTTCTGCTGTGGCTCACACTGACACTGTAGCCTCTGGCCTGGCAACTCACACTACCCCACCACCATCACTGCTGGCTTGGAGGACTGCAGCCAGAACGTGGAGCTACAGCTCCTCAGTGGATGTCACACTTACCATCACACAGCAGGTGTTACTGTCTCCAGCCTACACTTTATTTCTTACCACCATGCCTGAAAACCCCACCACCACCACTGTGTCTGCATGGTTTCCCTTCTGCTCTCAACACCACAGCTGACCCCACACCACACCTGCACACCAACCCCCACTACTGTGTAAGACCCCAATCCTCCCCTCTGGTCTCACCAACTGTCCCTCATACCCCCACTAAATTTTCCATGGCACTGATGCCTACCTCGGAACTTGCCATGTTTATACCATTGCGCAGTTCTGATGTATCCTTTCATATTTAGCCAATTCAACTAATTGCCGTACTTTCGCCAGTTTCTTTGTAAAACAAAAAAGACTGTTGTATTTTTCTGTGGGTACTGGAGAATAAGCAGCAAAGCAGTTACTAAGCATTAGTAAAAAAAAAAAAGCAATTTATGTTCAAAGGTCACTATGGAATTAATTTATTTATTAAATAGATTATCACTGAGTAGCAGAAATAAGTGGGCATTTTATGCATTTGCACTGTTAAAACACCATTACATTTTATTACAGGGTTTTATGCCTTTAATCACAGTAACTGTTGGAACTCTCCATTGCACCCTTGTTTTGATGGTCCCAATGGGGAACTTGCACATGCTTTCCTGCCACCCAGAGGAGAAATTCATTTTGACAACCATGAATTCTGGGTACTTGGACCTTCTCGATTCAGCTGGAAACAGGGTAATTAATTTCCTTCTGCACTGACCTGTCTACCATGGGCTTGTTCCACCACATTGCTACATGGCCAAACAGATTTCCAAGAGCCCAAGCAGTTATTTTTTTCTGTATTCTTGGCTATGCTAAATACTCATACACATATAAAAAATGTATTTCAACATAATTGTTTTAACTGCAACTTAAAGGGGAGGGCCAGCCGGGAAAAAAATAAATTAAAAGTCAGCAGCTACAAACACTGTAGCTGCTGACTTTTAATAAGCAGACTTACCTGTCCTGGGTGCCTGCGATGTCGGCTGCCCAAGACCGATCGTCCCTCGGGTCTCTGTTCCCGGCACCGCCATTTCAACTAAGGGAAACAGGCAGCGTAGCCTTGCTGGCTTCACTGCCCGTTTCCCACTGCGCATGCGCGAAGCGCTTTGTGAATGGGGAACACGTTGTGTTGTGGGACACGCAGTTCCCATAACACACCACGCCCCATTCGCTAGAAGACGACGCTAGGAGCAGAAGACCGAACAACTCAGCGGAACAAGAAGAGGCAGATTAGGATGATCTTAATAGCAACAGCCATTTCTGGTAAGTAAAAAAAAAAAAAATGTTTTATTTTTTTTTTCCTTTTAAATTTTTATTAACATTTTAATGAACTTTTTTTTTCAGGGTGGCCCTCCACTTTAAATTAAAACTATTTTTTTTCATAAGGATACTTCACAATGGTTATTAGGGTTATCAGGGTCTGATAGTTCGGTTATCGGCGGATCGTTCTTCTTGCCATATTATGTCGTTTTGTCTTGATTGGAATTAGAATGAAATGAATGAATAAATTAAAACTCTTCTATTGTCAAAATGCATCGCTGCCCTTTAAGCAAAAACACTTATAATCACAATAGAAATGGAAGTAAATCAACATATGCATAATCATCTTTTTCTGAAGTTAAAGTGGTTCTAAAGGCTCAAGTTTTTTTTACCTTCATGCATAAAAGGTAAAAAACCTTCTCTGTGCAGCAGCCCCCCCAAATATTCATATAAGCTCCCTCTCGATCCAGCGAGGTGCATGAGAGCCTCGTCTCTTTGGGGGACTCTCCCTTATCATTAGTTGAAAAAGCAGCCAGTGAGTCAATGAGGAGAGAGAGGGGGCAGAGCTGAGCCACGGCTCTGTGTGTGAATGGATATGCAGAGCCGCAACTTGGGAACAAGCCTGCTTGGGCATCCTATTGCAAGCTGCTTGCTCTGGGGGCACTCTGCAAGAGGAAGGGGGCAAAAGCGCCGACGAGGGACCCAAGAAGAGGAGGATGTGGGATGTTTTGTGCAAAACCACTACACAGAGAAGGTGAGTATGACCTGTTTCTTATTTTATTAAATTTTTTTTTAAGAAAGCCTATAATATCACTTTAAGCTCCAGCCTTCAGTCTGGCAGGCTTCTCTCCGGTACGAAATTGCTTACCCTGATTTTACTACACCTATCATTTTCTGGCTTTGAGTACATTCAACATTGTCTAGCCCAGTGGCCCCTAATCCATGCGTCCGGCCCCTAATCTACATGTAGGGCGCCGGAAGCATGGATTTCAATGGGGTTTCTTTTGAAGCACGTGATTAGAGCCTGAGGCTCTAATTGGCTTCTAAAAAGGGTGGGCTCAGGGCACAGAGCACTGTGCCCTGAGCCCGTCCAGTTGTGTGACAATAGCAAATTAATAGTCGCTATTGTCTTCCTGATTCTCCTCCTGGCCAATCAGGAAGCAGTTCCTGTGACCCGATTGGCCAGAGAGTCTTGGGTCTCAGGACACACTTCCTGTTCGCCCAGGAGGAGAATCAATGGAACAGCTCTTCATTCCCCCTGACTCCAAAGGTAATGCCCTGATTGGTGGCTTCCCATCCATCTCCCGCCCCCTATGTGTGGGTGGCGGGGGGGTTCGATCACATCTGTCTCTGGGGAGGGGGGGTGTGATCGCTGCATTCCCAGCTGCCTCCCGCATGTAAGTTTGCCGCCCCCCCCCCCTCCCAATATATTAAGCACTGGCTGCCACTGGTCTAGCCTTGCCATTCAAGGTCTGCCCCTTTTTATCCATTAGATTTTAGTTCTTTTAGTCATGGAGGCTCGGCATTACATATACAGTAGGTGTTACCTAAGGTAGTCAGCATGCAAATGCAGTCTGCCTAGGAACGCACAAAGATCTAATGATGAGATCACTGGGTCTAAAATAAGGTGTGTAATAAAAATGGATAGTTTTATCTGAACATTTCATTGACATGTGGATGGAGTGGTGGGACTAGGGACAGCAAAATATTTGACTAAATTTCAACTTTAAAGCAAACCTTCACACTGAAAATAAACCTTCTTCCTCTCCAGCTCCCCCTTCCCCCTCCACTACATGAAAATAACCCCCCTTCTATTTCCATTTTTTTCATTTTGCCCATCCTGGCCCACCCCTCATCCTTCATTCTCTCCTGGGCAAGAATTAAGTGGTGCCTCCTGGCATATGCATGTCACAAATCCCAGGAAGCATTGGCTTCCTTTCATGGAAGGAGGAGGGGGTCAGGCTTAGTGGTGTGTCATTGGGAGGCAGTGGCCTGAACCCAAGAGAGGCAGCTGCATCCTGATGATGTCACAGAGGAAGATGGTGGCATGGGACCTGAACAGTGGCAGCAGAGAGGCAGATCGTAACAGGACAATGCTGGATTCGCTGGGAAGGTAAGTATATGAATTGAGGACATCCCAGCATCACATAAGCAGGGATTTAAAAAAAGGGGGGGGGGGTATGTTTAAGTCACATTTCCTTTTACAATGCCTTGAAAAAGTATTCATACACCTTGAATTTTTTACAAATAAATATGTGAAAAGTGTGGTGTGCATTTGTATTCAGCCCTCCTGAGTCAATATTTTGTAGAACAACCTTTTCGCTGCAATTACAGCTTCAAGTTTTTTTGGGTATGTCTCTACCAGCTTTGCACATCTAGAGTGTGACATTTTTGCCCATTCTTCTTTGGAAAATTGCTCAAGCTTTGTCAGATTGGATTGATAGCGTCTGTGAACAGCAATTTTCAAGTCTTGCCACAGATTCTCAATTGGATTTAGGTCTGGACTTTGACTGGTCCATTCGAACACATGAACATGCTTTGATCTAAACCATTCCATTGTAGCTCTGGCTGTATGTTTAGAGTCATTGTCCTGCTGGAAGATGAACCTTATTCTAAGATTGCCCTGTACTTGGCTCCATCCATCTTCCCATCAACTCTGACCAACTTCCCTGTCCTTGCTAAAGAAAAGCATCACCGCAACATGATGCTGCCACCACATTTCACGGCGGTGGGGATGATGTGTTCAGGGTGATGTGCAGTGTTAATTTTACACCACACATAGCTTTTTGCTTGTAGGCCAAAAAGTTACACTTTGATCTCCTCTGACCAACGCACCTTCTTCCACATGTTTGCTGTGTCACCAACATGGCTTCATGCCAGGGGTCAAGTCCTGGGGAAAAAAGTGTGGGAACTCCCACCCAAGATCCACTCCCCCACCAAAAAAAAAATGATACGCTCATATGCATATATATTTCACAGAAAATATAGTGATTGCAAATGCGACATGCTACAGGAGATGACCAGACTGCGAATGCGACTACAGGAGATGACCAGACTGCGAATGCGACTACAGGAGATGACCAGACTGCGAATGCGACATACTACAGGTGATGACCAGACTGCGAATGCGACATACTAGAGGTGATGACCAGACTGCGAATGCGACATACTACAGGTGATGACCAGACTGCGAATGCGACTACAGTAGATGACAGACTGCGAATGCGACATACTACAGGTGATGACCAGACTGCGAATGCGACATGCTACAGGTGATGACCAGACTGCGAATGCGACATGCTACAGGTGATGACCAGACTGCAAATGAGACATGCTACAGGAGATGACCAGACTGCAAATGCGACTACAGGAGATGACCAGACTGCGAATGCGACATACTACAGGAGATGACCAGACTGCGAATGCGACATACTACAGGAGATGACCAGACTGCAAATGCGACATGCTACAGTAGATGACCAGACTGCAAATGAGACATGCTACAGGAGATGACCAGACTGCGAATGCGACTACAGGAGATGACCAGACTGCGAATGCAACATACTACAGGAGATGACCAGACTGCGAATGGGACGTGCTACAGGAGATGAACAGACTGCAAATGCGACTACAGGAGATGACCAGACTGCGAATGCGACATACTACAGGAGATGACCAGACTGCGAATGCGACATGCTACAGTAGATGACCAGACTGCAAATGAGACATGCTACAGGAGATGACCAGACTGCAAATGCGACTACAGGAGATGACCAGACTGCGAATGCGACATACTTACGGGGCTTACGACACTAGGGGCGGGGCTTACATCAGTATGGGCAGGATTTTTCGTAGTCCAGGAGAGGAGATATCAGTGCTCCGAGGCACATACAGAGTACATGGGGCGGGGCAGGGCAGGGTCAGAGCGTCAGTGGAACTCCCTGCCCCTCCATGCTGACAGAGCCTCTCTCAGCCTAAGCCGAGCCCAACAGCCGGCTATCTGCTAGAGGCTTGGGCGGCTCTAGTTCTGCAAAGGGAACGGCGTTCCTGCTGTGAAAAAAGTGCAGGGACGCCGTTCCCACGCGTTCCCGCAGGACTCGAGCCCTGCTTCATGCTAACTGCAAATGGGACTTCTTTTGGCTTTCTTTCAACAATGGCTTTCTTCTTGCCACTCTTCCATAAAGGCCAGATTAGTGGAGTGTACAACTCATAGTTGTCCTGTGGACAGATCATCCCACCTGAGCTGTGGATCTCTGCAGCCTCTCCAGAGTTACCATGGGCCTCTTGGCTGCTTCTCTTATTAATGTTCCCGTCTCCAGCCTGTTAGTTTAGGTGGACGCCATGTCTTGGTAGTTTTGCAGTTGTGCCATACTCTTTCCATTTTCAGATGATGAATTGAACAGTGCTTCGTGAGATGTTCAAAGCTTGGGATATTTTTTTATAACCTAAGCCTGCTTTAAACTTCTCCACAACTTTATCCCTGACCTGTCTGGTGTGTTCCTTGGCCATCATGATGCAATTTGTTCACTTAGGTTCTCTAACTAACAAACCTCTGAGGGCTTCACAGAACAGCTGTATTTACCAGGTATACTGAGATTAAATTACACACAGGTGGACTATTTACTAATTAGGTGACTTTTGAAGGCAATTGGTTCCACCAGATTTTAGTTATGGGTATCAGAGTAAAGGGGCTGAATAGAAATGCATGCCAGACTTTTCAGATATTTATTTGTAAAAAATTTTGAAAACCATTTATCATTTTCCTTCCACTTCACAATTGTGTTGGTCTATCACATAAAATCCCAATAAATTACATTTACGTTTTTGGTTGTAAAATTGACAAAATGTGGAAAATATCAAGGGGTATGAATACTTTTTCAAAGTACCGTAGGTGAATTAGTTGCTTTACAAAAAACTTTCAAAACACTGCAATACAGAAAAATTGAGTTGTTTTACACACTCTGTGCTTCCTCACTACGGAACCTCTTATTCAGATAAAATTAATCAGTATGTAATAAATTTGCTTTTGACTCCAGTTTTCTGTCTTTTTCTTGACCAGCACCAGGACATACAAGGTGAGTTTGTCTGAAACATTAAAACAGTGGGTTATAAAAATATGTTGTAAGTGTAATTTACAGCCCTTTATTTTATTTTCATCTTTATTAAATCTTCATATTCGTGAGTGACGAATGTATTGACAAATATTCTGGAGTTTATAGATTTGTGTACATCTCATTCTGCATATGTCCCAGTATCCTCAACTCATTCATTCATAGATACTCATCTATCGGTATAAATTATTTTGTCTGTTTATCACTGCATCTTGTCTATCTGTCATTAGGTGTATGGTACAATGATCTAGTCCAAGTGGCAGCCCATGAAATTGGCCATGCTCTTGGATTGTGGCACTCAAATGATATTGATGCCCTGATGCATCCTAATGCTACGAATACAAGGACACGTCAGTTGGCAAAGGATGATATCCTGGCAATTCAACAGCTCTATGGTAATTATTGGACATCATTATCCAAACTTACTTTTAGTAAGTTTGGATAATTATTATTATTATTATTATTATACAGGATTTATATAGTGCCAACAGGTTATGCAGCTCTTTACAATATAAAGCCTCATGAACACTACAGTTGCTAAACTCACATTTAGGAGCAGTTGGGCATTTTTTTTCAATGTTATCTTATGTGTACATGTATATGGAGTCGTTTATAGTCATTTAGAGACAGCTGAGTTTTCATTTTTTTGAAAGCAGAAAAATCACGTTCAGGACTGTCGTTTACCAGCATTTCAAACGACAAACCCTTGTAAACGCGTTAAGCGTTTTTAAAGAGGAACATATAAAATGTGGAAAAAAAACACAATTTTCACCACATGCTGTTGCCTGCAAGCGAGGGGGAGGGAGAAGGATAGAGAGAGGGAGATAGAGAGAAGGGAGAGAGAAAGAGAGAAAGGCAGAGTGGAGAGAAAGAGAGAGAGAGGTATAGAGGAGAGAGAGATGGGGGGGGGGAGAGAAAAAGGGGTAGAGCGAGAGAGAGAGATGGGGGGAGAGAGAGAGAGATGGGGGGGAGAGAGAGGGAGAGGATCCATAGTTAAAGCACACTGCTCTCTCTGCTGCTGCTCTCTTCTCTCACAGAATGACTGTGAATAGTAAATAATTTACTTGTTTTTCATGCATTGTGGGCATTGGGGGTCTCATGAGGGTTTTGCCGGCGGTGGGGACCCCGGAAGCATTGCACAGAGCAGGTAAGTATAAGCATTTTTGTTATTTTCATTGAAAAAAAAAAAAAAAGGGGGTTTAACACCGCTTTAAGTTAATATTTCGATGCATTTATAAAAAGACACTATACGTCTCAGTATAAACCCCTTGTTGAGTTGATTTAACTCTCTCTGACACCGCTGTTCACGATAGTGGGAATGGAGCTATGGAAGACACAAGCCCTACATTATACCCCCCTGCTAGTTATTACAGCTTGGAAGCTCTCAGAATCTAAGTGGAACTATGGGCAAAAATGTCAATAGCATTAGCACATAAGTCTTTGTTTTCTTTAACTTTGAGTTAAAGTTTGATCAGGGTATGGCTGTCTGTGCTCGACAGAAGTCGATCCTTTGATCGACTTCTGTCAAAGGGAAAAACTGGAAAACTTTTTCAATCAGCAGCTGCTGCCACTGATCAGTGTATTCTGACAGCAGCTGGTCCGACTATCAGAATACAGTGTCCTGGCAGGGGGATTCCTCCATCCACCTTGTTCCTGGGGATGAAGGAATCTTTTAGGCTCATCATCTGTGGCCAGCTTTAGTCTGTTATTTTTCATCCGCCAGCCATTAAACACTGACAGGGGTTCTTAAAGTGGAACTAAACCCTCCTATCATTTACAGCCAAGGAAGCTGCCATCTTAGCTTCTGTTTGATCTGCAGTTGCCATGATGCTGCATACATGATTGGTTATGACACCAGCCATTTCATGGCTTAACAGTTCAGTTCAGAGTGCAAGCAATTGTTACAGTTATCACTAAAGGCATGCCTTGAATGTAACGGTTTTAGGAAGCAGTTAGGGCAGAACTAAATTCCTAATACTCACCTGTCCAACAGTCCTGCCGCCGGCAAACATCGAGTTTGCGGGACCTGTGGGCACGCTCATGCGGCACACGTGTGCCCGCAAGGTGGAAAATTTAAAGGGATGTACAGGTACGCCCATTTGCATGTACGAGCCATTCTGCCGACGTATAAGTGTGTGTGTAGCGGTCGGCAAGTGGTTAAAGTCCACTTAGGGGACACCCTCTTCTGTCTAGTTAGTTTGGATGTGGCACTCCATAGGGGCACGACTACCGATACAAATCATTGCGCAACTGTACTGTGAAGCCATTAAATGGCTGGTATCATAGCTGATCACATGTGCAGCACCATGACAACTGCAGATCAAACAAAGGCTAAAATGGCAGTTTTCTTGGATGTAAAGATTTGTAGGGTTAAGCTTAGCTTAACATTGTCCTTTTAGTAGCTGTGTTTTTTTGTTTTGTTTTTGTTTTGTGCTGTTTGAGCCAGGGAATGCCTAAACACTCTGTATTGTACAACTTTTTCAGAAAACCAATAAAAAGTATTAAAAAAATATAAAATAAAAAATTGTCTTTATACCAAAAGAAAATAAATAGTTCTAGAACTGTTTAAAAAGTTTCAGCTTCCTGCAGTCTTGTTGGGGAGAAATACAGAGTGAAAACGTTACAAACGTTCTCATACACCTTTTAGAACGCAGCTAGGATTTTCATAATGGCTAAATAGAAGGACACTCTCCCACCGTTCATCAACCAATGGGTTTCTGCAATTATTGAAATTCAGAGAATGGAGGCTCTTACCTCCTCCCATCCACCAGGGAGAAAAATTGCCAGAGAGAAAAGCAGGCTCTCTGTCTTGGCTGTAACCGGAGAAGCAGAACCTTAATAACTCTCCTCTGGCTGAAACAGGGAAATTAGGTTGCAGTGTGAATCAAAATCTGTGACTATTGTGTATGAATGAGTTGCCAGGTTTTGACAAAGATCTATTTTGAATTCATGAATTTGAGAAGGTTGCAGATGCCACATCAAACAAGAAGTTAGAATGATGAAACTCGGTCATTTTAAATTAAAATATACTCCAACACAGACTTGCCAGTAAAGCCCCATACACACGGTCGGATTCTGTCCTATCGGACAATGTTGTCGGAAATTCCGACCGTGTGTAGGCACCATCGGACATTTTCCATCGGATTGTCCGACGGACAAAGTTGTATCTCCTGCTCTATAAATTTTCCGACAACAAAGTCCGATCACACTAGTTCCGATCGTGTGTAGCGAATTCCGACAGACAAAGTGCCACGCATGCTCAGATCACATTACAAGACCAAAGCTATTGGCTACTAGCCTCTACGTAGTCCCGTCGTAGGCAACAAACGTCACCAGTATGATCGGATTTTCCGACAACATTGTCCGAAAAATGTATGCAACACCAGTGTCGGACTAAATCCGTCGGACCAAATCCGATGGATTTGGTGGTCGGATTTTCCGACCGTGTGTATGGGGCTTTATAGATTATTTTGCTTTATTTTGGGAAGAATCAGTAAAGCTCTCTGCCAAACAAAAAGGCACATGTCAGTGGATTTGTTAGACATCTGGTAGAGTAAAGCTTTGTCAGTTAAGATTAAGACATTAGACAATTGTTGCTCCATCTGGCTAGTTATGGTGAGACTGGGAATAAAATCACATATATATTGTTGCAGTGCTAGGTCCTCCATCACCTCTGAACAAACAAGGGAAAGTTGATCTGTTGGAATGATTGTGGTCATTATTGTTTTCCCAATATAAGGCATGGAACCAGAATAGGTTCTCAATTTATAAACTTGCACGCAGAGAAGAAAAGTTTACACGATAATGCCAAAATCACCCATGTTAGGTCTATGGCCAGTGGCGGTGCGTGCATAGAGGGCGCAGGAGCGCCGCCCCCCATCTCCTGCACCGCTCTATCACCAATAGATAGATTCATGCATTGCATGAATCTATCTATTGTCACCGCTGCCGCCCCCTATTCAGGTGTCTGGCCCCTTGTTGGGCGCCGGGCATCTGAATTACCGCGGGGGGGGGGGTGTTTCTGGAAGCGCCCTATTAGAGCTGTAAGCTCTAATAGGGGACCTGATTAGAGCGGTGTGCTCTAATAGGCTTCCATGAGTGTAAACAGCGGGCGCACTGCTGTGCGTTCGCTGATTACACAGTATTGTGTTAGAGAAGCGAATACATCGCTTCCCTAACACAGACCCGCCTCTCAGCCAATCAGGTTGCCGGGTATGTTACCTGTCACCTGATTGGCTGAAGTCACAGGCGCTGTGATTGGACGCTAGGCGTCCAATCATAGCAGAAGACAGGAGCGCGGGAGAAGACATCGGAAGATGAGGGGAAGATGAGGGGACACGCGCGCTGCACACCGAGCGCTGCACACCGAGACAAGGTAAGTGCAGAGGGCAGGCAGGGGGCACAGTGGCAGCACTTGAGGGGCACAGTGGCAGAACTTGAGGGGCACAATGGCAGCACTTGGGGCACAGTGGCAGAACTTGGGGCACAGTGGCAGCACTTGGGGCACAGTGGCAGCACTTGGGGCACAGTGGCAGAACTTGGGGCACAGTGGCAGCACTTGGGGCACCGTGGCAGCACTTGGAGCACAGTGGCAGCACTTGGAGCACAGTGGCAGCGTTTGTTTGCGCCCCCCCAAAAATTTTGAGCACCAGCCGCCACTGGTCTATGCATACTAAAAAACAGTTCCACATATTTTATGCATACAGAAAACAGATTTCTATCCATGCAAGGTAAACTAAAACAAATCCTTTCTATATATTTTTTTATATATAGGCTGTGTGGCTGGATCTACATGTCAGCTGCCACAAGTTCATAAAAAGTGTAGTATGAAGAAACCATGTCACCCAAACTGCCATGGCTGTAAAGGTGAGGAAATAGTAATGTTACGGGAAAGACTCCAAAAATGACAGATGAATAGCTTAAGTCTGTAATGGTGTCATACTGATTCTGTCTGACACTTATTTCCTTTAAGAAACACCTAATCAAAGAACTGCATCACTCAAGGTCAAAGTAAAGATGCTTTACATTCCTAAGGGTGAATCTGTTACCTTCAATTGTACCCATAACACACCCCAACCACGGCAGAGAATCAGGTTAGTGGTATTTGAAAAAAACTTGCATTTCACTAATGCCGCGTACACACGGTCGGAATTCTCGTCGGAAAAAGCTCTGATGGTTTTCCCGTCCGAATTCCGACGGAATTTCGCTCAAACTGTCTTGGCTACACACGGTCACATCAAATTCCGACGGTCAATAACACCGCAGCATATAACATGTTCGACTGCACTATAAAAGGGAAGTTTACTGCTTCTGAGCATGCGTCAAATTGTTTCCGAGCATGCGTCGGAATTTTGCATGTCGGAATTGCATACACACGATCGGAAAATCCGATAGAAAGGTTTTCCGTCTGAAAAATTAAGAACAGGTTCTCAATCCAAAGTCCGTCGGAAATTCCGACAGAAAAAGACCGGTGGGCATACACACGGTCGGAAAATCCGATGAAAAGCTCCCATCGGACTGTTTCCACTGGAAATTCCGACCGTGTGTACGCGGCATAACACCAAATGGGTATTTACAAAAAAGGTCTCTGTACAGTATCTTGCAGAAAGGGTAAAATAAAATAAGGGTAAATTCAACCTTTGTCATTTGTTAGCAGAATTTGTATCACCAGATTTGAAGATTCTCTCTATATAACTTAGTTACAGCTAAGAAAAAAGTTAGATTTCCCCATAATGTGATAGTATATTTCCCTAACCATGATATAGTAGCCAAGGGTATTCCACATATACATGGATGTTGACGTGGATGTCTCTTTTTGCAGTACTGAGACTAATAATGTTATTATAGCGGACTGATGCCCTCCATTACCCTCCAGTAAAACAAAGGAAGTTACTGAAGTGGCCTGTTCCTATATTATCATAACATATTTGGTAATACTTTTAAAAGCAGTTTCTACTTTAAACAGAGTTCTACTTTAAAGCTACCCATAGATGTAAGATGATCATTGTCTGATCTGGCAAATATCATTGGGTACCAACAGTGTGTAAGCATGACAGAGATATAATGTACAGTCCTTTACATCACAGCCTTCACTTCCACAATCTCCATCCTGACATACAAATTCTGCACAGTGCATCTCCAACACAAGCTTAAAATGGCCACCCCACTCTTTTAAAGTCCTCACTGCAGGTCCCCCAGAGGTGGGTGCTCCAAATGAGCTCACTGGATGGAGAGGGGAGGAAGGAAACGGGAAAATAACGTCGTCATTTGACGGAGCGATCACGTGGTAAATGGCTGCGATCAGCGGGAGTTCACAGTGATGGTCATGGATGTTCTCAGGTGCGTGCCCCAGGGGGCACGCGAGAGCAGGATTCTGGGAGGACGTCACTGTACGCCTTCCCGGGGTTAAGCAACCACACTGTAGCCGTCATTCGGCAATGGGCAGGTTGCTAAGTGGTCAATAAAAGAGCTGTGTCTTTCAGAAATTGAGACAAACAGGCATATCTAGTGGAAAGTCTAATCCCATTTACCCTAAATTGTGTATTTTTTTCATTATGTCAATTATGTCAATCACTTTTAAGCCAAAGGTCCTTTAAAACAACGTAGTCAAATCAATTGATCACTTATTGCTACCTGTATGGCATTTCTGCATATTGTATTATGCACTGTATCAACTTTCTCACTCTGTTCCATTTTAGTTGGTTTAAAAATGGATCCCGCCTTATCTCATCCACTCGTGGAATAACCATGAAGTCTTCTGCTAGCCTTGTCTTGCAAGCCCAAGAAAAGACCAAAGGACGTTATACATGTGTAATTCGCCAGGGAAGAATGACCCTTGGGGGAAAGTCATGGAATCTTCGTGTTTTATAAAACCTGCACAGAAATGTGATTTCTCTTTGAACTGTGACGTAAATCAGCAAAAAAGTTGAACTCCGACGAACAGCTAAATACACAGTTGAAACATGTACAGGTATATATTTGATGCCAGGGCTCATTTACATGGGGATGCCTGTACTGCATGAATTATTAATTTGTTTATGCGGCTAGATCCACCTGGAGCTGCATGCAGGCAGCCCATGTTTCTCTATGGGGCCAGCAGCTGTATGGACACAGCCGCTTCTAATGTAACAGGCATGCAGGGGCAGGTGAGTGGCCCCAAAAGTAGACAGTGTGTGTTTGGGCATGTGAATGAGTGCTTATACCAAGAATGTGTAATTTTATCTGTGGATTTGTGTGAACCATTCACCTTGCTGTTCATGAAAATAACTCTACTTCCCGATTTAGTATTAATGCTTTCTGTATTGGCTCTCTCCTCAATGCTTATTCGCTCTACAAAGACATGGCTGGAAATGGGAGGTCACATAGCAAGCTGCATTTCTTTATAAAGAAGATTAATCGCTTAATTATTTTTTATGTGTGTCACCTTTCAGGCAGTGCAGCATATAGAAAATGTGTATAAATTACACGACAGACTATACAGAATTACAAATCTTTTGGCAGGTAAAGCAGTAGCATGTACAGTATGGGGGGAGATTTACAAAAACTGTGTATAGTAACCAATCATCTCACTTCAGCTTGTTCAATTAAGCTTTCACAAACCTAGAAGCTGATTGGTTACCATGCACAGCTGCATCAGATTCAGTGCGCACCAGTTTTAGTAAATCCAACCCTATGTATTTCATTGTGTATATTTAGTAGGTGTTTGTCTGGAATTTCAAATTAAGCTATGCATACTTTTTATTTATCACTGAGTAAATAGTTTTTATTGTGTAAGCAACCTGATTTGTTCCATTAAACTGATGCCCCTACATTCTATTAGTGCAGTCTAATTACTGGCCAGAAAAACAAAAATTGCAAGAATTTAATATTTGATTTTGTGACAGACTTTTCTTTCTCTTGCATCTTCTGCATTAAAGTGGTTGTAAACACTCCTCTACTCTTTAGCTCAATCTAATCTAGATAGCACAGGCAGCTGATCGCTGCCTGTGAAAGTGTACTCACAGTTGTCTTTGGGATGTAAATCGTGCTTCTAGGTGCTGTGACGTCGCCCACGCTTGCTCACTAGGTTTCTCCTTTAACGGCACACAATGTTTCAGCTTGCTCTGCTTGCCGTGTCATTATCTGATAACAGAACGGCACAGAGCGAAGCCTCGCGATGCTTCAGCATGATCCCCTCCTTCCTGGTCCTCCCCCTGGTTACAATGCTATGGCGCATGTGCGAGATTTCATCAGGAATACGAACTAAGAGCGGAATATCCTGAGGGACGCTGATGAGAGCAGACGTGTGAGGTGAGAGCTCCCTCACAGGCCCGGACCATTCAGAGCGGCACCTGAAAAACCCCATGACCTGAGCAGGGGAAGCCAATTCTATGTGCAGCGCACCGCCGGAGGGAAGCGAGAGAGGCAGAGTGATAAGCGGCGTGAGAGGCAGGAAGCCCAGCGCCAGAAAAGCACTAGCAGGCCCGCTCGAAGTCCCCCCCTGATCGAGGTTTGTGCAGGGGAGGTTAAAAATCAAGCAGTGCACAGCCGGAGGGAAGCGAGAGAGGCGGTGTGAGAGGCAGGAAGTACGGCGCCAGCAAAAGTACTAGCAGCCCAGCAGACATGTCCACTCGCAGACGCGCAGCACAGCAGCCAACCGGAGGAAGCAGGAACATGGCAGGCAGGTTAAGAGCATATATGACCCCCCAGACCCCCCAGAGAGCGGAGGCAACAGGACCAAAGACGCAGCTATGTGGTTCCCCTGAAGCTATAAGAATACAAGGGACACAGAAGAAAGTTGGCAGGGGGGGATTCCACATACCCCTAAAGGTACCAGGGAACATGGAGGGGGGAAGGACACATGTATTAGTATGGACAAAAGAAAGAGGGAACTCCCTGAGCTGGGACGCACTCCTTCAGAGCAGGGGGAGACAATACAATCACAACCCAGGGCGGAAGATCAAGGGGTGTACGGGAATTCCCCACATCACTCCCCCCACTACCCCCCCCCTCTAGACCCTCAGCTAGAACCCCTGGCTATAGAAGATATGGGGGGCTCCAAAAGACCTAACAGATATCATAAGTAGGGAACAGAGACAGGAAGATTCAGGAGGTACGGGAAAGCCAGAAAAAAGGAGACAGAAATAAAAAAAAAACCCTGGGACAGACCCCCCGAAGGAAAATACATCAGAAACAGAGATAAAGAAGAGAGAGGGGGGGACAGGGAGAACGGGTAAAGACCAGGATTTCATCGAATTAAGAAACTTGATAAAAGCCCTACCGACAAAAGAGGACATACAAGATCTAATATCCTCAGTTGAAAGGACATGTAAGCAGAGAGCAGAAGAACTAAAAGAGGAGATAGGGGCGGTGGGCCACCGAGTAGAAAATTTGGAAGAGGAACAGAATGAAATAAAGATGGCGGTGGGAGAAGTCCAAGGGCTTATTAAAAAACAGGAAGACACAATGAATTTTTACAGAGACCAATTAGATGACTTGGAGAACAGAAACCGCTGCCAAAATATTAGGATACGAGATTTACCCGAAGCATATAGTAACAAGGATTTACCCGAAACTGTACAGAGGCTCTTCCGACAGATTATGGGACCCAACGGTATAGAGCATGTAGAGATAGACAGAGTTCAGCGCATTACATATCAGGCCTTCCAGACAAAACAGAATAAAGAGAGGCCAAGGGACGTAATTTGCAAAGTTCATAGATGCATTGAAAAAGAGAAGATAACGAAGTCCGCACGAGAAATATCTATAATTAATTTTGAAGGTACAGAGATATCATTATACCCAGACATCACACGCAGGACATTAATGCAGCGCAGGATGGTACGCCCCCTGCTGGAGGTAATGAGGAAAAAGGAGATAAGGTACCAATGGGGCTTCCCCTTCTCATTAATAGCAACAAAAGATGGCAAAACCGCTGTGCTACGTACAAAAGATGATTTAACAAAGTTCTGTGAAACACTGGACCTTCCCCAAATTGATTTTACAGATTGGAGAATAGACGTCAGGAGGAGCACAAAACAACCCCCAGTGCAATGGTCCATCGTAACAGGGAAATCTTGAGGGGCTTGACTTTTTTTTGTGAGGCGGCATCCCTCGGCTACTGGGCATTGCTCCCCCCTCTCTTCTCCTCTCTCAGAGTAGGAGGGCCACCTGCGCTTGTATAGAAGGTATAGAAGAGAGAGGGAGGGAAGGAGAAGGGAGGGAAAGGACGAGAGAAGGAATGGATTTTGCATATAAAAGTGAAAGTAATGATATATGAATGAAATGCAAATAATCTACATAGGTGGAATGTAAGGAATACACTAAGGTGAAATGTTATTAATATGCTAGGCCGGGGAGGGGAGGGAAGGGAGGGGGGGGAGGGGGAGGGAGAAGGGGGCAAGGGAAGGAGAAAGGAAGAAAAAAGAAGGAAAAAAAAATGAGAAGGGGAAAAGGTGCAACGAATAAGAATAATACAAGAAAAAGGTCCGGGATGGGTAGGGGAGCTCGAGGTTAATGGATGGTTAATATTTACTGACTGATATATCATTGTCCTGCTACTTCTTTTATATAAAATTAGGACGGTCCGGACGTCGGACTGGTAATCCGCAGAATGCGGATTAAAGGGAAGGGAAGGGCAAGGGAAGCCTGGGCAGGGGATACCCTCCATTAGATGGCTCTCTCCGGGAAAAGAGGGCCCAGGGGAAAGGGAAATAGGGGGGCAGGTCGTGGAACAGAACTTCCCAGAGAGAAATGGAAAACATCAAAAAGTAAAATAAAAAAGAGAGAGGCGTACTTTAAAGGGAAAACAGAGGATGGATAATGTGATGAAAATAATGACATATAATGTGAGAGGGCTGAATTCTCCCCAAAAAAGGGAGCGATTGTGGCACGAGGTGCGTCATCAAGAGGTAGATATCATATTTCTGCAAGAGACGCATTTCGGGCCAGGACCGGTCCCTAAATTACCAGTATTTGCGTACAACCAATGGTTTCATGCTGTATCTCCAATAGCAAGAGCAAGAGGGGTATCAATAGCTTTTGGGAAAACCTGCCCCATGAGGTCGACGGAGGGGCAACGGGACCCGGAAGGAAGGTTTATATTTATAAAGGGAACTCTTCGTGGGTCAAGTTACACGTTTGCATCCATATACGCACCAAATACCGGCACGGCAGAGTTTTTATTAAAAACATGGAGAAAATTAGATAGGTTTAAGCAGGGATGTGTGATCCTGGGGGGGGGGGGGACTATAATATAATCATGGACCCCGACCTAGACACTACATCTCAGAAAACTGGATTACCATTTAAAACATGGAAACAGGTGAAAAAATATCTGAAACAAGCGCATTGGGTTGACACCTGGAGAGCACTTAACGAAGGAAAGAAGGATTTTAGTTCCTTTTCCAAAACCCATAGGGTATACTCCAGATTGGATATTTTGATGGTGGACCAGTATTATCTGGAATATGTACAAGAGGTAAAAATAGTAGCCATAACAATCTCGGATCATGCCCCAGTGGTTATGAAGTTTCTTCCGATATCTGGAGGTCAGAGGGAGAGGATATGGAGACTAAATGAATCATTATTAGATGACAAACAGATATCGGAGGACACAGAAAACAAAATTGTCAGTTATTTTAAGGAAAATACATTCGGGGAAACATCAGAGCCAGTGTCGCTAATCAATAACTATTCTGTTTTTCAATTATGCTCTAGTGTGCATAGCTTCAATTAAGGTACCTGTAGGCTACTTATTTGATCTGATTTAAATGGATTATTATTATATTCCCTATATTTAATCAGGCACTTTATATTTGATCTAGTCTGCTGCTGTTGTTCCATATGGTGCATTTGTTGTTATATGGTGTCCGTCCATGTTTTGTTTTGTGTTGTCGGTATGTCAGTAATTGTGATCCAACAACTAATAGATGTTGATCTGTCTAAAGTTTTTTATGGGAATCACACCCGTGAGTGTATAAATAAATAAACTTCACTTTAATTTATTATCCTGAATCGATCAGTTAATGTCTCCACAAAGTAGCTGCTTTTCTTTTTCTTTTTCTTTCCTTTTTCTGGTCCAGAGTGTTCTGTTCCAGAATTTCTCCATTTTTTGCATATATATTTAGCTACGGCGACTTTTTTACCATATTTTTGGCCTGATCGAATGTCGATTTAATTATAATCGGCTAATATTGCCATTATCCTGCCAATTTCCCCATTCCATTTCCCCCTTTTCCCCTACCTTATCCCTTTTGCATTCCAGTGTCGCCAACCCCCCGAAGTGAAATTTACTGGCAGGATGCCGAAAATTTACAAACAGAACCAATTTTTTACTGACACTACAAAAAAAGTACCTAAATTACAGTTTTCAGTGCCAAACAGTGCAAATATCAATATTCAAACTATAAACACATAGCTAGTGCTATTAGAAATGTGTTTAAGTTAAACAAAAGTAAAAAAAAATATATTTCTCCATTGACATGATGGTCAGGATACTATAACCCAGCCAGCACAGAGTTCCCCCTTACATCAGAGTCTGCAGGGATCCCCCTTACAGTGAAACGGAATGCTTATGTAAAGGGGAACGCTGCAGATCATGATCTAAGGGGGAACTCTGATGCAAGGGTGGGACATGGTACAGGAGGTGGAGGACAGAAGCTGCGGACATGGTAGGATGAGGATGATGACCCTTAGCTGATCTCTACATATCACAGATGGCACAGGACAGTGATAAGTGTCTTATAGGGCAGGTGTCCCCAATGGTAGATTTGCCCTCGCTTCCTGTTCTGGTGACAACTGGGAATTTTTGGGTTTCCATAAAAAAGGAAGGTGATGCCCCCCCCCTACACAGAATTAGAAGGGGGAGGGGGTGATCACCGCACACAGGTGTATACCACCCCCCCATATTAATTGTATATCACACACAGTCAGGTGTATAGCAATGCCATCCCCGCCCCCCCCCATATATCACACTCACCCGGGCCAGGCCTCTCTGGAGGGAGATCTCTCATGGTCATGCGCTCTCTATGGAAGTCGAGGACGCATCTCCTGGGTAACTGCCGGGTGAACGGGGGGCGGTGCTAATTCACTGACAGCAGTGCACTACATGATGGCGCTGGGATGTGCTGTGGCTGTGCTCTGATCCAATAATGGTATCAGTGCCACTGGCCAGCCAGTCCGTCTGTCCACTACAGTCCAGAGACGCGTATCCTCTCCCCGAGACCCCAACACGCTGCTCAGATCTCTGCTCTCCAGTCCACACAGACTCCTCTCAGTCTGCCCGCTCTGCTCCTGCCTGTTGATAGGCTGGCGGCGGTGTTGGCGGGACAAAATGCGATGATATCATTGGTTGCGTGGGCCGCGGCGGTGGTGGGCTGGGCAAAGGCTGTGCAGAAAACTCGCTCGGCGGCTCAAGATCGCATCTTCTCGGGGATTTCCGGAATTGCATTGCACATGCGCAGTTCTGACCCGAGCGTCGATCGCCGCCATTTTTACGGGCACTTTCCCCTTACTACGGGCTTTCACGGACACCGGAAAAACGGCTTGTTTTTACGGGCTGCCCGTAAAAATACGGGCGGTTGGCAACACTGATCAGAGCAAGTAAGATGGGATGCTCATAAAGCGGTGGTAAGAGGAGTACTAATAGCCCACAGAACAAGAATAAAAAAAAAAAAAAAAAAAAAAAGGAGTTGGAGGATTTATTAGGGAAGATATACAAACTGGAAAAAAAAACATAAAAACAGCATGAACCCGAAAGAAGCCAGACAGCTGGAAAAATATAGAGTAGAACATAATTTATACCTGGATAGGAAAACGCAAAGTAAATATAGATACTTGGCACATAAATTCTATGAAAATGGGAACAAGTGTGGCAAACTACTGGCCAATCAACTTAAAAAACAACAGGAAGCCCCCCACGTTCATGGTATCCAATCCAGGGATAAATTAATAATAGACACCAAATCAATAGCTAAGGAGTTTGAAAACTTTTATAAAAATCTATATAATATAAAAAGGGAAGCTGAGGAAGGGGATAACAGGGAACAAGTTAAAAAAATAAGGGAATATATTAGAGAATCCTCACTGCCGACCCTGTCACCAGAGGCGATAGAGAAGATGGAAGAGCGGATAACGGTGGATGAGATAAAAAGTGCAATAGAAAATCTCCCAAATGGTAAGAGTCCAGGCCCTAGCGGACTGACAAGCGCATACTATAAAAAGTACAAAAATATACTGACTACACCGTTAAGTGAATATTTTAATCAGCCAACATTTAATAAAACATTGTTCCCAGAAGCACTGATGGCTTTTTTGACAGTAATCCCTAAACAAGGAAAAGACCCGAAATATTGCTCCAATTACGGACCCATCTCTCTTTTGAATACTGACACGAAACTACTAGCAAAGATTCTAGCTTATAGATTACAAGAGAAAATAACACGGGTAGTGCACTCCGACCAAACAGGCTTCATGGTAGGCAGAAAGGCTAAGGATAACACTATAAGAGCCCTACACTTGCTACATTGGATGCAGAACGGACCTAAAGAGACCCCAAGAGTCATTCTATCAATGGACGCCGAAAAGGCCTTTGATAGAGTGAACTGGGTCTTTATGATGGAGGTTTTACGGGAAATAGGAATGGGTGAGCGGATGATGGGATGGGTGACAGCATTATATGCAGGACCAAAGGCACGGGTAAAAGTAAACGGAGCACTATCAGAAGGTTTTGAAATAAAAAATGGAACAAGACAGGGCTGCCCACTGTCCCCCATACTTTTCTCATTGGCACTAGAACCTTTCCTATGTAAAATAAGGGAAAACAGGATGATAAGGGGAGTAGAAATGGGTATTAGAGAATACAAAGTCTCAGCATCTGCTGATGATTTACTGTTCTTTTTGTCAAACCCAATAGAATCATTGAGAGAAGTTATGGGAGAAGTGAGGAGATATGGAAACCTCACAAATTTTAAGATCAGTATTGAGAAATCGACAGCATTACCCATTCATATACCAAGAGAACTACGGATAGAAATACAAAACAACCATTCATTTGAGTGGAATGAAAAGTCATTATTTTATCTAGGAGTACATATCTCAGCGGATGTGAAAGCTCTGTTCGAACAAAATTATAGTCCTCTCTTAGTAAAGATAGAAGAAGACCTGAAAAAATGGAAAGGGCAGACGTTAACTCTATTCGGTAGAATAAATACATAAAGATGAACATAGTGCCTAGGTTGCTATACGTATTATATACTCTACCAATTCCACTCCCCCAGAAATTCTTCAAAAAAATACGTAAAATATTCACCGCCTTTATATGGGAAAAAAGAAGAGTAAGGTTAGCACATAAAATGCTGTGCAGGAATAAGAAGGAGGGGTTGGGCTACCAGACATGTTAAAATACTACAGAGCAATGACACTGGTCCGAATCTTGAACTGGTGCCACGACCAAGATAACAAACCATGGGTGATTTTGGAAAAAAATCTCGCAGGTAGAGACCTAGCAGGGGCTCCATGGATACCAGCCAAAGAAAGGGGATTGTCCGATTGGACATCACCATTAATGAAGAATACATTGCTGGTATGGGATAGAATGAACAAAACAGG